>VDFB02075321.1:76526849-77126849 GCA_007258455.2 Sequoia sempervirens | reverse complement strand
ATCCATGTAGCAGTGCACAATTAGCAAGCTAAATACCAGATCACCCTTGTGGAAACTCTAGAAACTTTGTTTGGTTTACCTATTTCTATACTTATTAATACTGGAGCCACAAAAAAATTTGTTTCACTTAGAGTAGCTAATCAAATTTCTAGGAAAGTTGGTTTTATGGAAAAATATTGGGTTGTAGAAACCAGACAAGAGCAATAGTGAACCAATGTTTATTTGAGGCAAGGGTTGAACTTCCAAGTTTCTCAATGGAAGTAAACTTGTTCATAGCACCCTTAGGTTCATATGGTGTTATCTTAGGTATGAATTGGCTATGGAAGCATAGAACTAAAGTGGATTTCCATGACCGTAGAATGTCTAGATGATCTAGGTAATCCAGTGTCTTTTCAAGGAACACCTGGAGAAGTTAAACTATGATAGATTTCAGCTATGCAAATGCATAGGGTGAAAAAGAAAGGTTGCCAACTCTTTGCAGTTAAAATGGATAAACTAGAATTCAAGGAAGTTACTCCTCAAGATAATGTCATGTACGGTGATACACAATATTCTCAAGAAGTTGAAGAAGGAGAAGTGGTGGAGTCTAGAAAAACGGATATGGAGAAGTATCCAATCTTACAAAAATTTTGTGGATGTCTTTCCAGAAGAACTACTTGGATTGCCTCCCAAGAGAGTATTTGATTTCTCCATTGAACTAGTACCAGGGCTAGAAATTGTATCTAAAGTACCCTATAGGATGACTACAAGGAAATTAATGGAACTTAAGGCACAGTTAGAAGAGTTATTGTCCAAAGGATTGATAAGACCTAGTGTTTCACCTTGGGGAGCACTAGTGATCTTCGTAAAGAATGATGGTACCCTACGCTTGTGTATAGATTATCATATGCTTAATAAAGTTATGATAAAGAATAAGTACCCATTGCCACATATTGATGATCTTTTCGATCGGATGCGATGAGCAACAATATTTTCAAAGATTGATCTATGATCCGATGTCATGTCCCCGATTTGGAGGCAAAGTAATTTAATTAATTATGTTGTCCAAATATTGTTATTTCATAAGGATGACTAGTTGAGGTGACTTTATATTCAATTAATTTAATAATAAAGTGACTAAAAATAAAATAATATCAAAAAGTCACTTAAGTGAATAAAATAATATTTTATTCTAGAAGCTTCTTGGTGATGAGGTATGAAAAGTATAAGAAGAAGCTTGGGCTATGCATTTGGGCATCTTGAGTTGAATACATCTTTTCTACTACATTGGTAAGCTTGAATGCTTGGCAAGTTGGTTTCCAGTCTTCGTTTGTGAAAGACCAAACCTAGTTGGTTAAGTGCCAATTTCGGTTGTGAAACACCAACCCTAGTTGGATATTTGAGGGAGTTACTTCAGACTTCCTATTTGTGCTTCAATATCAAAATTTTGTGGCCTTTGGCCAAATTTTGGAAGAGCTTGTTTGTGGCATTTTGGGACGACTTGGAGAAGAGATTTATTTATCATTTTTAGTCAGAACTGCTGCCACCATTGGGTCGACCAACAAGTTTATTAAGGACAAGTTTTGCACTTGTGGAAAGAAGATTTGATAAGACATGATGCTAGTCCAATTTTATGTTTATTGTTGGGAATGAAGTCATTTTTCCACTATGTTGGGCGCACCATCTCTCATGCAATTTTAAAAAGGGAGCAAATATAAATTCAAATAAAATTCATAAGGCATTGTTTGGCATTAAGAAGGGTAGGCACATCTCTTGGAAGCATAAATTCATCTTCTCCAAGGAGGATCAAATTATTTTGGTGTTGTTGTAATCACATTTCTAGGTTCTTTATCATAGTTGTAGCTGCATATTTCTTATCAAATTTTTAATACATTTGATATCATTTTTGTAAGCCAAGAGTCTTGGCATTGCATATGAGATTGTAATCAGTTTATATATTCTATGAAGGAGTAATAAAGTTGTATGATTTATGTTTGTCAATTTGTCAATTGTTGTAATTCTCACTTTGCAAGCCAATTGTTTGTAGAAATGCCAATAGTGTTGTAGGTGCAAATCTGTTATCATTGCAGTCATATCTTTACAATATTAGATCATATCCTTTCTCTAGATGCATGACAATTTCTTTCCATAATGTCAATGAAGATATAGTTGCATTTCTCTTCATATTTCAGTCATACTTTTACATTGTCAAGCTTCACATAGTTGCTGCAAAATATTTCAGTCATCTCATTTCATATTTTCAAGTTATATCAACATTACAAATTGCATCCAAAAATACAAAAACACAAAAACAAGTCTCAAGAAGCAAGTACTGATTTGGTTTGCCAAGTGTTTGACAATATTCCTTGAGCATCAAATTAGCAAGTTGAGGCCCAATTTCTCAAGGGATATCTCATCCGATTATCACCAACTAAGGATCAAAGACAGGGATAGTTTCAAAACTACTTTCAGACTAGATATGGTCATTACGAGTTCACAGTCCCACCCTTTGGACTTACGAATGCACTAGCAACATTCATGGACCTAATGAACAATGTATTTAGAGATTACTTGGATAGGTTTGTATTAGTATTACTTGGTGATATCTTAATCTATTCCAAGAATGAATAGGAGCATTATAAACATTTAGAGATAGTTCTCCAACGATTAGGAGAGCACAAGCTATATGGAAAACTCTCTAAGTGTACATTCTTTCAGAAGAAAGTGCAATACTTGGGTCACATAATTTCAAAGAAAAGGATTGCAGTGGATCCAACTAAAATAAAGGTAGTGCTTGAGTGGCTAGTGCCCAAAAGTGTACCAAAGGTTAGAATTTTTATGGGTTTGGTTGGTTATTATAGGAAGTTTGTTGCAAACTTTTCTAGGATAGCTTTTCCTATTACTTCATTATAGAGGAAGGGTAATAAGTTTGAGTGGTCGAAAGAATGTCAAGTATCATTTGACCTACTCAAGGAGAAGTTGACTACTGCACCCATATTCAAGGTACCTGATCCAGAAGGCAACTTTATTGTCTTAACGGATGCATCAGGAGAAGGATTAGGAGGATTTTTGATGCAAGAAGGGAAAGTCATAGCTTATGAATCTAGGAAGATGAAGCCCTATGAACAAAATTATGCATCACATGATTTGGAGTTAGCGGTAGTGGTTCATGCATTGCAGATGTGGAGACACTATCTAATGGGAAAGCCTTTTGAGTTGAAGATCGATCATCACGGTTTTAAGTATTTATTTACTCAACCCAATCTAAATGCATGGCAAAGGAAATGGTTGGAGTCGATATCAGACTATGACTTCAACATCAACTACATTAAAGGAAAATAGAATCGAGTTGTTGATTCCCTAAGTCGTCAAAGGCATATCACCTCAATGGTAACAATTCAAACTGAATTTTAGGGACAAGTGTTGTGCAAGAATCCATGGATGATGAATTCTATAAGCAAGTTAAGCAAGCACTCATGGATAATCCACAAGATGCAAGATATGAAGTTTATCACTTTGAACCAAAAGGATTACTAAGGTTTAAAGGGAAAGTATATGTACCTAATTCGGAGGAGTTAAGGAACCTGGTGTGGAAAGTTCACAATGCACCATATTATGGACATCTTGGTGTGACGAAGATGTTGGAAGATGTGAAGCTGCTATATTTTTGGAAAGTTATGAAGGGGGATGATGCAAGATGCTTAGAATGTTAAAGGGTAAAAGCAAAACAACATCACCCTACAAGAATTTTACATCCACATGATATACTCAAAAGCAAGTGGCAAGTTATTAGTGCGAACAAGTGAAAATATATGTTAGAAAATGAGCAACAAACAAAAGAGTGCAAGAAAACAAAGATTAACACCCTACACCTCAAGATTGGGAAAATGATTAGCTTAACAAAACAAAATGAAAAATTTCACTTTGTTGAGTTGTTCTTTGGTTGGCCCTTTATTCGTGACGTTGTATGCTCCTTTGATGGCAAATAGATGAGGATGCAAGATGGTTGAAATTGTATGGCAATGGATGCAAATGCTAAGTGTGGACTCAAATAACAAAACTGCAAGACTTTGGCTATGGCATGTAAAAGTCCCCTAAATGAGAGAAAAAGGGGTATTTATAGATAATTTTGAATTCTCTAGAGAAATGGACAATTGAGATTAAACCAACAAGGCCAAGATGTAGGGCTATGGTGAGTTGAGGACTCACAAGCCTTCACATCTTTACATGTGGAATGTGAAGTGGCTTGAAAACGATGATCTGTAAATGAGGTGGAAGAAGGACAAGTACTTTGCAAGTACCTTGGGGAATGAGAAGATTTCCTCAAAAAGGAACTTCTTGTCCCCAAGTGGGAATGAAAGTGACTTTTGAGGAATTTTAGAATTCCTCAAAAATCTCCATGGGGATTGAGAAAGTAGTTGGAGAAATAAATGTGAATTAATTATTCACATGCTTGGAAGAATCTCATGGACAAGACAAGGTTCCAAAAAGGGAAACCTTTGTCCACATGTGACTTGATGTGACGAGTCAAACGATTCTAGAAGATGCATGGGAAAAGGAGATTCTAGGAGGAATAAATGTGAATTTTAAATTCACATGGGAAAGAGGGTCAATGGCAAGAAAGGCAAATGAAAAGGTTGACCAAAAAGGCATGCTAAATGTGGCTAATGACCTTGATTAAGGTTGTGCAAACACATGATTATGATAATTAATGAAGGATTAGAGGCAAGTGGAAAATGTAGTAGGATGTGACATTAATCTTGATTAAGTGGTGCACATATTTAATCATGGATAAATTAAATTAATCCAGATTAGAAGAGGGTTATGGAGAATATGACAAAGAGAGAGAAAGTGAGGAATTATAAATTAATTTAAATTCTAAGAGGTCACATGACTAAATTAAATAAAGTGGTATATTTATTTAATTCAGAGAGGAAAAAAGGTAAAAACTAAGGATGTATTGCATGGATCAATAATAAAAATGTGAAGATTACCTTTCATTGGTTGAGTTTGCATACAATAATTCTTACCATTCAACAATAAAGATTGCTCCATTCAAAGCATTGTATGGCATAAAATGTTGAACTCATATAAGCTGGAATAATGTAGAGGACAAGATAAGTCTTGGGCCAGAAATATTATCAGAAATGGAGGAAAAAGTAGGAATTATTAAGAAAAGGCTAGCTGAAGCCAATGATAGGTAGAAAAGCTACACAGATTTTAAGCAGGTACCCAAAAATTTTGTAGTAGGGGAGAAGATGTTAAGGGTTAAACCTCATAAGAGTTCCATCAAGTTTAGAAAATATTTCAAACTAGCTTCGTGCTACGTAGGTCCTTTTGAGGTTCTTGAGGAAATAAAACCAATTGCTTACTCAATTGTGTTGCCACCAGCTCTTGCTAGGATGCACAATGTCTTTCACGTATCATACCTTAAAAAGTATATACCAAGGGATAACCATGTTATTGATTGAAATGATTTATAGGTGCAGGACCCAAGAGTGGTAACAATCGAGCCTCTCAAGGTGCTCAAAATATGTAAGCTTTGCTTGTGTAACAAAGAGAATCTGCAATGCAAAGTCCAGTTGGACCAACTTATGTAGAAGATTCTACTACTTGGGAAGATTATGTTGAAATCAAGCAGAAGTTTCCTCGTGTCTTTCATGCTTTTGAAAGTTCTTGAAAAATAATTATGATATGTTTTGCTTATACTTTATGTCCATGTCTACTACTTAAAATTATCGAGGATGATGATTCACAAGGGGGGATATGTTACACCCCATTGTGTTACTAATTATTTACTTTTACCTAGTTGGGTAAAAATGTTTTAGATGAGTGTATTTATGCTTTATGTGTTTTGGAAATATGAAGAGTAAATGTTGATTTAATTTGAAGTGATGAAATGTCTTAATTATGAAAATATATGATGAAAGTAAATGTATTGTTTTCAGCTAACTACTATTGCAAAGTGTAAAGTTGGTTGCAGGAAAAGTATCAAGCCTCCTGAAGAGATGGGAAGTATCACTCAAGGAGAACTTGGTTTGGTAACCTTTGATAAAAGACCTAAACTGAGCTTTCACATACACACTTCTAGTTTGGTCAAGTCAGGATAATAGTGGGAAATAATAAGTTATCTTTAGTCTTGCTTTCATTTATATTTGCGAAAGTTCTTGCATAGGAGTCTCAGTATTGAGTCTCTTTGAGATGTGTGAATTCTTCTTTAAGCGTTTATATATAATCGATAGAATATATATACATAAAATGTATATATGTATGTGTCAACGGAAAACTCATACACATGAGTAAATACGTGCATAAATATATGTAGATAGACATATCTACGCATGCTCATGTACGGATTACCCATATGCATGGGAAAATATCATTCAGACAAGGAGACATATACATACATATAATATATATATAATATATATATATATATATATATATATATATATATATATATATATATATAATATACATACCATATATATATGTCGATCGATACGACTGTGAATATACGTGTTTAAATATAAGGTGTGATATATATGTATATATATAGCATATAAGAATATACATATATATATATATATGTATATATGTATATATACATATGTATATATATATATATCTATATATACATATGTGTGTATATATCTATATATACATATGTGTATATATATACATATATATATATATATATATATATATATATATATATATATGCACACATATGTACATATATGTATATATATGCACATGCATACATCAATATGTGAAAGTGTATTTGGATATTGAATAATGTATTATATAAACTTGAGAATTGAGATATATATATATATATATATATATATATCTCATTATATATAGATATATATATGATAATGATAATGTTGAATTATTTAACCAACACATTGCATATAAAATATAGCTTATGCTAAGTAATGTGTGTAACATATTAATAAAGGGAATAGCGCTATGTGAACAACACATATATATTAATAAGTGATGCTTTAAACATTTAAAGTGCTATATTATGAAATATGGACAACGCAATATAAAAGCGCTTAGTATCCAATGCTTTTTAACGTGTAAATATAGCTTCCAAGATTTTGTCAAAAGCAAAACAACAGTAAATGCTCATGCACAGGAAAGTATCGACCAAGTCAAATAGCCAACAATGACCCTTGTAATAAGGTGTGAATGGAATAATGTGGTGCCAACTGAGAATAGTATGAATCAATTAGAAGTCTATCTTACAATATAAATTTTTCAGAATGTGAAGCATTTTAAAATATGTGGAAATGGTCAAGTATGTAGCTAGCCAAGTAAGTCGACCTGTAGGAGGCAATTGCCTTGCATTTTTTATTATCATTCTTGCCATCTATTTTAGTATCAACTCATTCACCATGGTTGCATATGTGTCTAATGTGCAACGAATTTAGTTGTCACCTTTTCTTTTAATTGTTGAGCCGAGCCTTTTGAGCTGAAAAGTGTCATTCTTGATGCCCTATTTTTAGCCTTTAGTTGTTGATCTTTGTATATAAATAGAGGTGTTCTCTACCTCAATGGGGATGCATATCTCCATTCTTGCTATGAATTTTTGAGTTATTATATTTTGATTTCTTGAGTTGAGGGAGAGTTTTTGAGAGAATTGAGAGAGGATTTAGAGAGGGAGCCTTTGGTAAAGTGGGAGAAAGTTTTTTGGGAGTTGCTTACTGATTAGGGAAGGTTGTGTTCGAAAACTAGATTGATCAATCAGAGCATTGCATAAATAGGCATGTTGATTTCTACTCTTTTATTCTTTTTATGTTGGAAAGATTGTGTCATTGATTGTTTTGATTAAAGGATTATGTCATCTATTTATAGAAAAAGATTATCTTTTTCTTAAGTGAAAGGGAAAGATTGTTTGTTGTACTTAGTGTAAAGATCTATATTTCTTGAAGTCTTTGTATATATTCCATAATAAGGAATGGGTGGATATAGAGGGAATAAATACTATACCGAGGATATAGCTTTCATAGCTAATGTTTAAACCAGTTGAGTCTTAGTGTTACTATGATTTACTTAGTAGATGAGTTAATTAAACATAGAGGTAATAGGTTATTCTTGGGGTTAGAATAATCCAGTGAAGGGGATAGCCTATGCATAGATTATGAATGGTCAATACAAATCAAGCTAGGAAGGTGTGTGAAGTATATGAAGTCCACTCAAAGTACTGGGTGATGAATACTTTGGCTAGAGTAGTGTAAGTTGCCATTGTTTACACTGTCAGTTCACTATGATTTGGGTTTACATACTAGGTAGAGGAATATCATATATGTAGGTTGTAGCCACTGTGTAACAGATCTAGCTATGTAGGACACAACACCAAGCTCAAGAAAGGTCATGATTTATTATGAGGTTACCAACCCAATCTCTTCATCGAAGGGTAGGATCATCTATTAGTTAGGTAGATGTGCGGCATACTATAATTAGTCCAATGTTGGTGAAAAATCTTGAGTGATGCTTCTCCTCATTAGTAGGTGACCAAGATTTGATGGAGGACACCTAGACCATTCGTACATCTATTGCTAGTAAGCTTCGTGGAGCCTTGCATATGTATTTTGTATCCATATCTATGGAAAGATTGTAAAAGAGGAATGATATCAGGTTATCATGTACTATGTAATAATTACTTTGGAAAGTTTTAATATTTTGATATAATGCAATGGAAAATTTTGAAAAGATATTTATTTCAAATGTGCATGCTATCTTTATAGTTTTGAAAAGAAAATTTTTATCACTCATAATGGTTAGATGCTTAAACTATTTACTTGAGGTTAAAACTTAAGAAAGTTACTATGTAGAACAATGGGCATGTTACACTTTTACATGGAATAATAGGAGAAGTGGGGAGGATGCTATCTCTGAAAGGTTAGATAAGTTCTTAGCTTCTAGCTTTTGGGTTGGTGAAAGATGGTTGACTAGCTTAGATATTTTGGACTAGAGAGGATTTGATCATTGGTCAATCAAATTCTCAGCTAACCTTTCTAGAAGCTCCAAAAGACAAACCTTCAGATTCTAACTGATGTGGCTTCAAGATTTGTCTCTTCATGATTTTTTTCCTATTTGGTGGAGGTTGGGGAAGCTAGCTCATGGCATGACAATGTACACCTTCACTAAGAGGCTCCAATACGTCAAGTATTTGTTGAAAAGGTGGAACAAACATCATTTTGGTAATATCTTTCAGTTTAAGAAGTTAGCCCAAGCTCATATAGACTCCATTTCTAGAAAAATCCAGGACCATGGTCTTACTGAAGAAAACAACAAACTAGAGGTAGTGACTTTAAAAGTGGTTGAAGAATGGGAGTTGTGGGAGGAAATTTCTAGAAGCAAAAGTATTATATCGATTAGCTTCAGGAAGGTGATAGAAATATTGCTTTCTTTCACAATTTTGTGAAGGACAAAAGACAAGGTAATCTCATTTCTTCTCTTAGGTCCTTTGAAGGTAATCTTATTTCTTCCTTAGGTGCGATTTCTAAAGAATCTGTTCAAATTTTTTCCTCTTTGTTCACAAAGGATTCCCCTCATGTCCCTGAGGAGGAAGCCCAAATTTTAAACTATATTCCTTCTTTGGTTTCTAGTGAAATGAATGATTCTTTGATCAAACCTATTTCTATGAATGAGTTGGAGAAAACAGTGTTCCTTTTGAAGAAGGGGAAGGCCCCGAGGCCAAATGGATTCCTTGTTGAGTTTTATCAAGAGTTTTGGGATGTTATCAAGATGGATCTCCTTGAGGTTGTTTAGGAATCTCATAGGAACAAGCAAATGCTAAGAACCATGAATGCTACTTTTCTCGCCTTGATTTTGAAAAGGGAAGGAGCCAATTCTCTGGATCTCTTCAAACTCATAGCCTTATGTAATGTTGTGTACAAAATTATTATTAAGCTTATCGCAAAACATCTCAAGTCGTGGTTAGAAAGGTTAATTTCTAAGGAGCTGGGTGGGTTTATTGTTGGTAGGAAAATTCTTGATGGGATTGTTATTATGGTGGAAGTTATCCATTCCATGGCCTCCTCCAACGAAAAAGTAAATGTTTATCAAGCTTGATATGGCCAAGGCTTATGATCATGTTAAATGGGATTTCCTTTCCAAGATCTTGCGGGCTTTTGGGTTTGGTGGTGACTAGATCAATTGGGTTATGAGTTGTGTCACCTCTCCTTCCTTTTTAGTGCTTCTCAATGGCGAGTCTTTTTAGCTTTTTGGAGCATCTAGAGGCCTTCGACAAGGTGACCCTTTGTCTCCCTACTTATTTATCTTAATGGTTGGAGGTTTAGGGAGGTTTATTAAATCTTGTGTGGAGCTTGGTCATATTCAGGGTTGGTGTTGGGGTAGTAACTTACCCCCCAATCCCATCTTCAATTTGTGGATGACACTGCCCTGATGAGTTTGGCCAAAGTTGAAGAGGCTATGAATTTGAGAAAGGCCATGGATATTTATTCAGCTTCTTCAAGATAAAGTATAAATTAGGGTAAGTCCTTCATCTATTTATTTAATACCCCAAAGCTTATTCAGAGTAGAATTGCTCGTATTCTTAGATTTTAGACGGGCTTGCTTCCCTTTGTTTATCTTGGTATCCCTCTTGCTAGTCGCTTGCTCCCCAAGATGTTTTGGCAAGAGGTTATTGATAAGTTTCATAAAAAGGTTAGTCACTAGATGTGCATACAACTCTCTACTGCTAGGAGGGTGACTCTTTTGAAGTCGATGGTATAGGCTCTTCCTTTGTACAGGTGTTTTGTGCTTTATGCCCCTTCTAGTTTCATTAAAGAGTGAGTGTCTCTCCCGACAGTTTCTTTGGTCTGGTAATCTCTTGTCAAGGAAGTGGAGCTTAGTTAAGTCGGAAACAATATGCAAGCCAAAGCAGGAAGGTGGGCTTGGTTTGCATCCTATTGATTTGAATGGACAGGCTTTGGTAGCCAAGTTGTATTGGCGGTGGTGTTCTCAACAACATTAGAGTTGGGCCAAATTTCTCACTTCAAAATATCTGAGGGGAGTGGAGAGCGATGACGTTCCTAGATTTAGCCTTATGGGGAAAGGTTCTACGATTTGGGGTACCCTTAAAAGGGGAGATAAGCTTGTTAAACAAGGGTTGTTTTGGATCTGTAGTAGGGGATCTAAAGCTTTGTTTTGGTTTGATTCTTGGGATGGGCATCCTCCTCTTATATTGACACATCCTCATTTGTAGGACCTATGTAGGATGTTTCTTGATGCTGGTTGGTTAAAGTGGTTGACTATAGGTCTACTCAAGTTCTGAACTAGTTACTGTGTTCAGGTGGAAGGATCCACTGGAGTGGCCTCCAGGGGGCTCGATTGAGGAGCATCAAGAACTGGCAAATATTTTGGCTAGAAGAATTTGTAATTCTCTTCTAGGGAAGGATGTTCTTGCCTGGGGGCTTGACCTGAAAGGGAATTTCTTTATTGCTTCTAGGTATCAGGTGTTGGACAAGCAGTTGTTCGACTGTGTCGAAGTCCCTTGGTGGAAGTAGGTATGGAATAAGTTATCTTGGCCAAAGTGTAACTTCTTCTCTTGGCTTGTAGTGCAGAATAAGTGTCTCACCTAGGAGAGTCTTCGAAGGAGGGGATTTCAAGGTCCCTCTATGTGTGTTATGTATTCCTGCAATGAAGAGAGTGTTTTACATCTTTTCTTTCAATGTCCCTTTGCTAGAATGATTTGGCATTTCTAGTGGGATGCTTGGAACTAGGTGTGTATAAAAATTCCTTCCTTGGTCGATTCTTGGATTAGGTTGGTGATTCCTCTAGCCAAGTCCTCTTTTCTTCAGGCTACTTGGAAGGTCGGTCCCAATTTGCTTATATCGAATATCTGGTTGGAACGAAATCATAGGATTTTTCTTGATCGAAGGCTTCAGGTGTGACAAATATGGCTGAGGTTCTTGGGGGTTCTTCAGGAAACTCTTGCGGCTATGTGTGACTTGTCTGTCCCTATTGATCCTGATGATATGAGGGTGGTCCAAACTTTGGGGATTCCTATTGGTGATTAGAGTGATTCGAGGCCTAGGTTGAGATGACATGCCAGGGAGAAGATCCAAATAAGTGGTTGTTGAAGTCCCCCTCCTCCTGGGGTGCTAAAAATGAATACAAATGGCTCTTCTAAAGGTAATCCCGGGCATGCCAGTGTTGGGGGGATTGGCAGAGATAGTTCAACGGTGATTGAGTTTTTCTTTTTTTGCTTATAGAGGCATGTAGTCCAACAACTTTATGGAGGCCTTATCTATTCTTTTGGTGTTGGAATGGGCTTGTGTCCTTGGTTGGCAAAGGGTTATCTATGAGTATGATTCCCATATTGTCATTGACATGTTGAATAAGATGCAATTGGATGAGGTGAATTGGCATTTGGCCATAGTGGTTAAGCAAATCATTGTCCTAGGTGAAGCTTTGGATTTTGTCACCTTTTGTCATATCCCACGGGAATGGAATAAGGTGGATGATGTGTTAACTAAATGGGTGTCTGATAGGATGGGGTTTTGGAATGTGGATAATTGTGGAAGCATTCTAGAGGTCCCCTCTCCATACCAAGAATTATACTCCCTAATAATTTTGATAAGGTGCTATGGAAATGATCAAAATGCCCTGTCAACGCATAACTAAGTTTAGTGCGTGTGACAAAAGTGAAGAAAAAATTGCTTATGTCAACACATCACTAAGTCCAATGCGTGTGAACAAAGTGAAGCAAAATTTTCTTATGTTTTAATGCATCACTAAGTTCAACACGTGTGAATAACGTGAAGCAAAAACTACTTATGTATGTCCCCACCTTAAAGTAATTGCTAAACACCATGCTGTGAGCAATTGATTTAAGGTAGAAAAATGATAAATTCCATGTGATTAAAGGTCATGAGAGCTTATTTGGAAATCCCTATGATAATGATATGTTTCCAAATAAAGCTACCTCATGATAAGGGGTTTCCCACAAATGTAATGCGACAAACAACATAGAGATGAAAACATAAGGGATACATGAATCCAGGGTCAGTATACATATTTTCTACCATAATGTAAATGATCTCGGAATTGACATCATTCCTTGAATACCCATGGAACAACGAACATAATGTAAGAATGACACATAGAGAGAGAGAGAGAACAAACAAAATTTTGGGTCAACATGGAAGAGACATAAATGTCTCAATGCCTTGCATCATCCCCAAAAGGAAAACACAAGACAACATAAGACAATGTTCATGACATAAATAAGAAGTGAGATACAAATAGAAGAATGTCACGATAGATTCATTTCCTTTGTATCCTTGCACTAACAGAGCAACAAGGGTCATCCAAAGAAAACTCACAACATAAAGACATGCCAAGCAGCACAACACAGGAGATCACATCACGTACAAGCAAACACAAAGGACACATAAAGAAAACACAAGAGTACCACACATGCAAGCTAATCTAAAGCAAATCATCTACATCCCACTCTTGCTCATCATATATGGAAGGAAAACAACTAGCCAAAGGGACTACAACAAGTGTCATACTAGGAGCATCACCAGGTTCAACACGTGGTGCATCACTCTCATCAGGAGGATCACCATGGTTGCCCCCATCTAAATCCATAGAATTTGAAAATAACAAGGATAACGGATTGCACTTTTTCGTCCATTTTAGCATTTTCATCTTGATCATCTAGATTTATCACAATTGGAGGTTTTATGACAATGTCAGTTATATGTTCTTGTTTCATTTTTTATTTTGTTTGAGACATGTAAGGTTCAGTTTCATGTTTTGGTGAAAGTTGCAATTGATCTTGATTTATTTGGATTGGATTTTGATCATCATGCAATGATTTATTCTTGTCTTCCAACCAACAAGCAAGAGCACGACACCTCTGCCTATGTTCCTTGTGAATGTAACCAAATCTAATCAGATTATATTATGTGGAGAATAAGCAAATCCTAAATCTAAATTTTTTGTGTATGTATTCTAAGTCAAAATTCTAATGTTTTGTTTTTGATCTTCTTATTGCAGAATATTAATGTATTTTGATATGCTACAATAGAAGATTGAATTATGTCTTTATATCTTGAAGGGGAGACACGCTTCAAGGAGAGACGCGTCTCATGAGAGGATGTGTCCTTTGAGTACACAGACTCCTCTTAGCCAACCGATAATTATCAGTGGCTAATCTCCAAACACCCACATGTATTTAGCAAACAACGATTAGTGTATGTTAAGTTTGATCAGTATTTGATTTCGAATTTACTCATGATCATAATTTCAAATAACTTACTTGCAGATATTATAGTAGATTTCGATTATATATAAATGATGATAATGCATAAATGCAATCATCATTTATATCTAACCGAAGCTACCTTAAATCAACACTCCCTCTTAGCTAGGGAAGATAACTCAAAACAAGTAAGTAGAGATATCACCTTACACATGATATTGAAGATATGATATGTTTCCAAAAATTTTCAAGTCACATGACATTCTTCATAACACATCTTCATTATGGTATGTGCACTGACATCAAGTCTCATGATGTCTACCGTAATAATTCATGGCATATCCATGTATATATATATATTTATCCGCCATGATTATCTCATAAGGATCATAATGATCTTCAATTGACATCAATTCTCATGATATCTATCAAAATGTCCATGAGATATTATCATGACATGTCCACAGATATCAAGTCACATGATATCTATCATGATAGTTCAACTCATCATTGTAGAGTCATCACTTTACAATGTCAAATACAAGTGTTCATTATCAGAAAGATCGTCACCTTTCAATAATGTACACAGGGGGAGAGAGGGCCCATAAAGTCATGGAGTCACACACATGACAAAAGAGTTTACACATTAAACATCTTTTAAATATATTAGTACAACTAAACAATTTGAATTTCAATCATAATATCAAATTACATTTCAACCATACCAAGTTTCTTCCTGAAGTGTTCAACTTTAATTCTGGAGAGAGGCTTGGTGAGAATGTTTGTTGTTTGATCATTTGTACTGATATACTCCAACTGAATCACATTCCTTTCTACCATGTCTCTTACATAATGGTAAGGGATCTCAATATGCTTAGATCTATCATGGAATACTGGATTTACTGAAAGTTTAATGCAACTCTGATTAACACAATGGATAAGAGTAGGATTCAAAGGCTCACCAAAGAGTCCCAAAAGAAATTTTTGAATCCATACTACTTCTCTTGCCCCCATAAAGGCTGCAATATATTCAGCTTTTGTCAAGCTTTGTGCCACTGAAGACTATTTTCTGCTGATCCAAGAGATCATAGCCGATCCTAAACTGAAGCAACATCCTGATGTGCTTTTCCGATCGGTTACACTTCCAGCCCAACCTGAATCAGAGTATCCATGTAAATCTAGTTGGTCATTTATGTAATGAAGACCATATCCAATAGTGCCTTGAAGATATCTCAATATGTGCTTCACAACAACAAGGTGAATTTCCTTTGGCTCACACATGAACTGGCTTAGAGCATTCACTGCATAGCAAATATCAAGTCTGGTGTTAACCAGGTACATCAATGATCCAATTATCTGTCTATATAGAGTGGGATCTGCAAACTTGGATTCTGTTGTTGCTTCTTTTAATTTGTGTAAGTTGGTTTCCACAGGTGTAGACATGGGTCTACAATCCAACATCCCAAATCACTTCAGAATATCAATAGTATACTTTCCTTGATTTAGTATGATGCCATATGATTTCTACCAGATTTCTAAACCCATGAAGTAATGTAAAATTCCCAAGTCTTTCATGTCAAATTTTGAAATTAGATCCTTTTTACCTTAAGCAATGAGGTGATCTTCTCCTGTTATTAGCAGGTCATCAACATATAAAATAATTATTAGCATATCACCTTTAATTACCTTAAAATAAAGATTTGGATCTGCATCATTCTTGGAAAATCCTAGTCCCAAGAGATAGTTGTCAATTCTTTCATACCAGGCCCTAGGAGCCTGTTTAAGTCCATATAGAGCTTTCTTTAATCTACATACATGTGAGTCAGGTTTATGTATCACAAAACCTTTAGGTTGCTCTAGATAGACTTCTTCAATGGTCCCATTCAGGAAGGTAGTTTTCACATCCATTTGATGGATCTTCCACCCTTTAGCTGTTGCAATAGCTATCACTACTCTCACACATGTGTACCGGGCAACAGGTGCAAATGTCTCTTCATAATCAATACCTTCCTTTTGTGAGAAACCTCTAGCCACAAAACGTGCCTTGTGTTTTTCTATACTGCCATCAGCAACATGTTTGATTTTGAAGAGCCATTTGGAAGAGACAACAGATTTCTCTTTTGGTCTAGGCACTATATCCCACACATCATTTTTCAAAATGGACTGATACTCTTCCGTCATTGCATCCTTCCATACTTGATGTTTGAAAGCTTTTGTAACACTGGTGGGTTTTGAACTGATGATCTCATTCATTAAGGCAACATAGCTTGAGAATCTTTTGGGTTTCTTACTTTCCCTAAAGGTTCCCTTGGGTGCTGCATGATTCTCGACTTCTTTAATCATCTTCCTAGCCCAAAGTGGTCTATTCTTGTTGTTGTCATTTGGATTCTCTTCTAAGCAAATTGAAATTCACTTATGATTTCTTCAGGATACTCCCTCTGAATCTCAGGAGTAGGTTCCTCTTCTAAGACTCTAGGGGAATTTTGAATTTCTATCTCATTTGAACTCCTTGCCCTTTTGAATGCAATGTCTTCCTCAAATATGACATCTCTACTTAGTTCAATCTGTTTCTGCCCGGGTATGAATATTTTGTAGGCTTGTAGGCTTTAGAGGTTTCACTATATCTCACAAATACTCCTTTCTTTCTAGAAGGTTCTAGTTTGAATCTCTTTTCTTTAGGTACATGAATGTAGACAGGGAAACCAAAGATCCTTAAGTGACTAATGTCAAGTTTTATGCCGGTAAAAGCTTCTTTAGGAGTCTTGTTATCTAGATGAGAATGTCGACATCTATTTTGGATGTATATAACAGTTCTAGAGGCTTCTACCCAGAATGAGGTTTCTATGTTCTGGTCAAACAACATTGCTTTAGCAACTTCTACAATAGTTCTATTTTTCCTTTCAACAACACCATTTTGTTGAGGGTTGTAGGCTACTATAAACTCCCTCTTAATCCCAGCATTCATGCAAAATTCCTTAAAGATTTTCAGAGGTGTATTCCTTCCCATTGTTTGTCCTTAAAATTTTGATTTTCTTCCCGAAGAAGTTTTCAGTAAGAGCTTTGAACTCCTTAAACCTTTTAAGGATTTCTATTGACTCTTTACACTTAAGAAAATAAATCCAGGTCTTCCTAGAGAAGTCATCTATAAATATTACATAATATAGGAAGCCTGCCATGGAGGGTACAGACATGGGTCCACATAAGTCAGAGTGGACCAGTTCTAACACATTTTTGGTTTTACTCAAACTATTTTGGAAGGATCCCTTTGTATTCTTTCCTAGGGAATACCCCTTACAAGCTCCTTCATGAATTTGTTTTAAGTTAGGCAATCTAGTTACTAGTTTTTCCACAAAGGGTAGGGCACGGAAATGAATATGTCCTAATCTTCGATGCCAAATTTCATTTGAATCTGAAGTCTCAAGGGTAAGGGCTTGTTTAATGTCAGTGCACAGTCTGTAAAGATAACCTTGTCTTATACCTATAGTTTGTGCTTTCTTTATAGTGGAGTTCTTTGGCCATGCCAAAAAAATTCCATCCATAAAGGTAACCCTATATCCATTGTCTTCAAGAGCGGAGATGGATATTAGATTCCTCTTTATTCCTGGTACAAATAAGACTCTAGTGAGTTGTAGGGAGAGACCAGAATTCAATTTGATGGTGCAAGTTCCAACCCCTTTTACGGGATGTGCAAAATCATCCCCAATAGTTACTTCTTCATCAATTTCTTCAGTCATAGTATCTAGGTGTTCTCTGAACCCTGTGATATGCCTTGATGCACCACTATCAATTACCTAGTTGTTGATATTGTTAGATACTTGACTTGATAAGGTTGAATAGAAGACAAATTTCTCAGAGTCATAGTCTGTATTTTTTTTTTCCACTTTAGCAAAAGATGCTTATTGTTTTGTTCTATCAGGGCACTTCATTGCATAGTGTCCATATTGATCACATCTGAAACATTATGTTTGGGAGATGTCTTTCCTTTTCTTGGATGATCCCTTCCCATAAGAATTATTCTTTCTCTTGAAGTTTTTCTTCTTACCTTTCTTATGAGAATTTGTGTTTAACACATGAATATCCTCATCTATGGGTTTCTGCTTGTTTTCTTTTGTCAAGAGTCTCATTTCTTCTTGTAAGCAGTCTGTTCTTAGCCTATCAAATTTAGGGAGTTTAGATCTCGCACTTACTCCTTGAACAAATGACTCCCATGAGTTTGGTAGGCCTCCTAGAGCTATTAGTGTTAACTCCTTGGTATCAATTTGATATCCAATTGTTTATAGTTGATCTCTTAGTTCAGTGATTCTCATGAAGTATACATTGATAGATTCTCCTTTGTTTATTTGAACATTGTTAAGTTTCCTTTTTAATGCAAGGGTCCTACTGGTGTTGTTTATTTCAAAGGTGCTCTCAAGGGATTTAAACATTAGATATGCAGTCTCATGTTTTGAAAAAATAGGTACTATATGGTCCCTAACTGCATCTACTAAAATTTTCATGGTTTTCTCATTGTTCTCAATCCATTGAGTTTTCTCTGGATCATCCTCTGGTTCTCTCTTGTTTTCTTTCACAAATGAGTCTAACTTATTTTCTTTTAGAATCATCATGATTTTGAATTTCCATGATGTGAAGTTGTTTGCACCTTCAAGACGGTCTTCAAATCTGATCACACTTGACATTATGAAGAATGTGATGTGTATTTGATTTCTTAAAAATACGATTTTTCTAAATAATCTGATATCTAGATTTGATTCGGATTTTCTCAACTTGGCTCTGATACCATGTGAAACCAAATCTAATCAGATTATATTCTATGTGTAGAATAAGCAAATCCTAAATCTAAAAATTTTGTGTATGTATTCTAAGTAAGAATTCTAATGTTTTGTTTATGATCTTCTTATTGTAGAATATTAATGTATTTCGATATGCTACAATAGAAGATCAAATTATGTCTTTATATCTTGAAGGGGAGACATGCCTCAAGGAGAGACACGTCTCATGAGAGGACGTGTCCTTTGAGTACGCAGACTCCTCTTAGCCAACCGATAATTATCGGTGGCTAATCTCCAAACACCCGCATGTATTTAGCAAACAACGATTAGTGTATGTTAAGTTCGATCAGTATTTGATTTCAAATTTACTCATGATTAGAATTTCAAATAACTTACTTGCAGATATTATAGTAGATTTTGATTATATATAAATGATGATAATGCATAAATGCAATCATCATTTATAGCTGACCGAAGCTACCTTAAATCAACATTCCTTAGCATTTATGTTTCTTCTTGTTTTATTTTCAAGTTACGAAGGGGTACGAGTGAGTTTCTCAACCATCAGTCTCTTCTCTTCCCTTGGGGGAGGAATTGAAGGGACCACCAGGGGTTGGGAAACTACTTTATCGTTAGGTCTATAAATTTGCTTTTCTTTGATGGCACAAAGGTAATATTTTGGTTGTCTCTTGGTCTCTTGTATGATATAGGTGGAGGAACTCTAGCATAAACTCATTGTGTACTTGGAAGAGAATTTTCCTTGAGAATGGGTTTATTCACAACTTGTGGAGTGGAAGGAACAACCATAGCCTTATCATTCTTAGGAATATTTCTAAGGGGTAATTATGTTATAGAGGCATCATATTGATGCCTCTATACATGCGCCTGATGGTCCGGTGATATAGAGAGGACCATCAGGTGCATGTATAGAGGAATCAATATGTGTGAAATCAATGAGTATCCTTTGTGGGGTAATATAGAGAGGACCATCAGACACATGTACAGAGGCATCAATATGTGTGAAAGCAATGTCGATTAGTAAAGTGGTTTGGCCCTTGTGAGGTTGAACATCTATTAGAATAAGCATGTTATCTACATCATTCTCGTCATCATTGTTATTACCATTCTTATCATCATTCATATCATCAATCTTATCATCATAAGCTTTCATAAAGTTGGATATATGATTCGACATTGGGTTGGTGAAAATTTGCAAGTTTTGGTTTGGTGGAGCAACTAACTTTTTTCCTTTGTCATTAACATCAGCCAACTGGATGTGATTAGAATCAATTAGGTCTTGTACTTGATGTTTAAGACACATGAATTCTTGCATATCATGTCCATTTGTATGATGATATTGACAAAAGGATTTTGGATTGAAATTTGGAGATACAGGATTTATTGTGTCTATAGGTCTAATCAGAGCTAATTGGATTAAGTTTTTGCTCAAAATTTATAGCATGATTGAGTGAAGAGAATCAAGCAAGTGTGTAAATTGTATATCCCCTGGCCTAAAATGATAGGGAGTTGAACTTATGGCTGCAACTTGTGGTTCAATGTGGTTTGTTTGTTGAGGTGTGCTTTTCTCGATAAAGTTATTGTTTTGCTTTTTGAATGGTTGATAGTTGTTTTGCAGTACGACTTCAAATATTGTAGAAAGAGTTTATGAAGATGCCTCTTCATACTGACTAACCGAATTCTAATAGTCACAGAGAGTCATACACAAATGTGTAAAGGATGGATATTTCATTAATAAGATTTTATCTCTAATTTTAGGTTGTAAATTTCCAATGAACACTCTTTGAACATCCGCATCAAGAAGAGTGTAATTGATTTGTGAGTAGAGTAAGTGGTATCTTCCTATGAAATATGTTATCTTTTTATGTGTTTCTTGTTTGCATCGTATTAAATCAGTTAATATAATTTTAGGTCTAATGTTTACTTGGAAATATTGGAGGAATGCATCAACCAATTCATTGAATGAATGTATTGAGTTATTCAGCAATGGGCAAAACCACTCCAAGGCCATGTCTTTCGATGACCTAGGAAATAGTTTAGCTAGGATCTTATCTTCAAAGTTGAAATTGCTACACAATACCATATAAGCCGATACATGACTATTAGGATCTCCCTTACCATTATACTTTTCAAACCTAGGTATCTTTGTGTTTCGCAACATGGGATTTTTCAAAATTTCAAGTGATAATGGGCTTCTTTTGAAATATTGTGGTAGTTTTCCATTTTGAGCTTGGTTCAATGTGGCAACTTGTTGTTGCAATGATGTTATGTTTTGCAATAGTTGGTTGATGACTAAATCATTGTTTGACATGTTTTGGGAATGTGGTGGATATGGTGGGATTGTGTAAGTGCTTGGTGAACTACTATGTTGCAAGTTTATAAGAGGTGATGAATATTGAGGTGTCACATGTGATGTCACAAAGCTATAAGGATTTCCAGTGGAAATCCCTAAGCTTAGATTCATACCATTAGTTTGTTGTATTGTTAAAGCTATGGTTGGAAATGTGTATGTAGGAATAAAGGGTATAATTATGGGGAGGGAGATTTGACTTCCTCCTTGGCTTTGGGTGTATCCCAAACCTTGAGTGCAACTAGCCATCATAGGAATATTAGTATCAATTATATGGTCTAGACTATGCAAAACCTCTAATCCTTGGGCATCATTAATCAATTTCCTTAAGTTATCAACTATAGGTACCATTTTTCTAAACAAAGATTTAGTACTTAAATAGTCTTGTAATCCTTCTAAATCTTTGTCCAATTGTTTCAATTTGTCCTCGAGAACATGGGCAACAGTAGTCTCAACATCCATGCTTGTTTGAGAAGCGGTCATGGGTATGGTAGGATTAGGGATGGAGTCCAAAATGGGAAGGGTATTGGCAATACCTTGCGTGAAAGAGTTGGAGGACTCATGATCCACAACAAATGTAACAATAGTGTGGGATGCCATAAGTCTACAACTACATCTCATTGAAGTATTGGCAATAGGGCACCAGGTTGTGAAGCTCATGCGAGTTTTAAAACACTAAGTGTGCCCACTATGAACACAAAATAGTCACAACAACACACTCATAAACAAAAATCAAAAAGAAATAACAAACAAAAAACACAAAAACATAGATCTAATTTAAATTTGAGCTCAAAACAACGGGACTAGGTCATTTAGGGCGACTATGTCTTGTATAGGATTTTGTAAAATTCAAAATTTGACTGTCTATTACACTGTATAAAGTTCTCAAGTTTGTATGCATACAGATCTAATAGTAAATATTTTTCTAAAATTTTCCCAATTTAAGATTATGTAATGCAAGAATACAAGTGTGCAACAATTTCAGAATGCTCAAGCAATAAAAGATAGTTGTAAATGCAATTTCTATATCTAAAATGCAACAATTGACTTATTCTAAGATGTCAAAATCTGAAAATGATGGTGTTGATGCCTTTTTGAAACAAAATAATGCAATTTTTCACTTTTTGAGCTATATGCAAGATGCCTAAATGGATGCAACAAACACTTTTGTTTTCAGATTTGAATGACCTAGTGCAGATTTATAAGTGCAGTTATGATGTAGATCTGACCTAAGATGACTAAAATTAAACCTATTACAATCTATGATGCAATATTATATGCAATTTTTTTATTTATTTTTTTACACTTTTATGATGTAAAGAGGAATGCCTAAATGAACAATGCAATGATTTTTAATGCAATGCTAAACCTAGATCTAGGATGAATTTCTCCATATTTCAGAAGGTTTGTAATACAAATACATTAGGTTCACCAAAATGAAATGTTGGAAAAGTGAAACCCTAGAGATTCACCCTAGGGTTTCAATGAGTTCTTTCTCACACATTTCATTAAGAGATTTGAGGTAGTAGGGGTTTGATGGATTTGAACAAGATATAGGATTGACTTACAAATTGAAAGGTGAGTCAACTTACCCTTGACCAAATCTAAAAATGAACTTAAGGATGAGATGCCATGATTTAACTAACCTAATGGTGCAATTTACTAATTTGATATGAAAACAACAAATCTAGATAATCACAAATAAATTCAGACTACAGAAATGGACTGAGCACTTGACATTGTGTACCTATGATATAAATTTGGAGAATATTTTTGAGGACTAAATTGCCCTGGGTGACTATGTCCCAGTAGGAGGGTTTCAGAACTGATTTCACAACCCTTTGATGCCAGCTAAGACCCCTCTATTTCTACTTGTCGCATTGTCAAATCACTATTGGATATTATTGTAATTGAGTTTTTGTTTGTTGTCAAGGTGTAGGGTTTGATTGCAAGAATGAATCATTCACCTCAAGCTTCTCCCAATTTTCTTTAGATCTAAAACCTTCACATTCAAAGAGAGAGGAAGGGTTGTGCCATATAAGGGCTTGCCTTAGTCAAACCCCGTGTTAGTGTCTCCACTTCCACAATGGAAATGTCAATGATAAAATATTAAAATGATAAAATTAATGATGAATCCACAATAACCTACAACTCACTACTCATCAATGACTTCCTTGAAGGACTAAAGTCATACAAATATCCTTAAGGCTTGAATTGTTGCTTGCTTGATTTGCTTGAAGACTTACAAGGGCCAGATCTCTAAAACAATATGATAACATAAACAAAACAAACTCACATACTCTTTGACATAATGATTTGATGTTTAGTTATTGTAATAAATCTATAAAATGTTTCTCTTGACTTGCTTGATAATGCTCTTGATAATAATTTCTCCAATAATTTTCTAGATTTTCCTTGTTAGTTTTCAAATTGTGAAATAACTATGTATTTATAGTAATTATTCTAATTTCTTGAAATTTAAAGCTTGACAACCGACTTTGGACATTTGAGATTCAAATAATAAAATGTTGACACCGACATATTAAATTTTGGAGGCAAAATAGGGGGACTTAGTTTCCCTACGCAACTATGTCCCATTCCTATTTTTCATGAATTAAGGTGTTAGGGACAAAGTATTAAATGAATGCATTTGTTTTCTACTTGCATTTTGTCAAAAAAATGATAAAATAGTGCCACATAATGCATAATTTAGGAAATTAGGTGTTCAATTAGGTCCATGCACTTAAGGGGGAGCAAAACATAGTGTGAAATTGTCAAGGGTGACAATTTACAATTTTGCAATTTGTTCTTTATTCAAGTGTTGGTATCTGCTATTTCTAGATCCTTTCATGTGCCAGGTCACTCTAGGGATTCAAACCACACTAGTTAAATCCATTCAGGAGTAAGATCTTTTAAAATTAGGAGGTTAATATTGTAAGTGATATTTGTAATGAAATGTCTATGTGCCAGTTTATGTGTTTTCAAAGGATTTTCTTAGTTGTAGTTAGGGTTTCTTCCTTGCCACATTTATCGACACAAATGTGATACATGATTTGATAAATGTAATAACATTATAATTCATTAAAATATTTGTAATGGTCTCTTCCATATTGTACATGGATATATGTAATTTTGTGATGGATTATTAAGCATGCTTTGTTAATGGTATCACAATATTTGGTGTATGTACATGTATTACTCATTAATCCTTGTGGTTTTAACTTGTTTTTAATTTGATAGAATATGAATCTGTTACCCAATGGATAGGAACTAGTGGTGGAAATATTTTATTGATCACACTCCTTTAAATAAATAAATTATTCACCAATATTTTAGGTTTAGAAGTAGGATTCTACACACTTCATGATTTGATGCAAAACTAGGGAAATATCTCAACTAAAACTTTAAAGCATCCAATTTAAGTGAATCATATGTATATGCATATTAGAATAATAAGGGGTCATAACAATGGGAAAATTTATTTTAGTGATAACTTTGGGATCAAAATTTGTGTTTGGGTACCACTATAATCTATTTATCACACGTTTACTTTTCAACTATAACAAAAACCTTATTTAAGGTCATCTCTAAGAACACACTCCTGGGTTTACCTAATCTTAAAATGTAGGAGAGGTTAGCCACTCTCATTTGTTGGCCTTTAACCCTCCATACTTTTTTGATGAACCCTAGTTTTACCTTCTTGAAGACACCCCTTAGCCTTGAAGGTAAATTTATGTTCTAATATTTTGGAGCAGCAGTTCTAGGATCCAATAGGTTTTTCTCCTTCTCTAATTTTTTGAGGGAATCATTTTGTACTTGGATGCCTAATATGGTTTCAAAGATTTGGTGACCCATTAATCTTTCATTCCATACCCACCTAATCTATGGTTATTGAAAGGAAATTTGCAACAATAACAACCCTTTCCACATAACCCCCGAAGAGAAAAATATGCAAGTAATTATTTAGAATCCACAGTGCAAAATAATAGATAAACATACCATAAATATGTACCCTAGAAAAACCTTGAAAAGGGAAAACCTTGCCTCTAAAAGCACTCACACAGTGTATTATTTAATGAACAAAGATTATAATACACATGTTGTCTCTATGCAAACCTTTTGAAACATCAAGCTCCCTAATTGTACTCCATGTGAACAAGAAAATGAAAATCATGTAACCAAACATCCAAATCCATGCTTCCTCTCCTCGCATATGCAACCTATAAGATATTCTCAACCAAACCTTATCCAGCAAACCAACCTCAACAACTACTCACGTGCTTGCTTTTATAGAAATAAGTTTGCACAAAACCACCAATTAGTATTACATAAACCATGTACCATTAAACTATGAGCTTACAAAACTGTATCCCCCTTATTTAATTTTTGGTACTAAGTTTTCCCTTATGGTACTAAGTTTTTCCAATATTAAATATTTTATCTATGTGAAACACACATTAAATATTTATCACAATGTTACATATTACACAAAGTGTCTACAATAATGTCTAAGATATGTGACACACACATCCCTAGATATAAAACTATCATATCTCTAGGAATAACCAAGAACATTTTTATGGTTGTGTGAATCAACATCCTTTTTTCTATAAAATAGAAAAGGGAATGTTTGGTTGATGTGCAATGGATGTAGGAAATGACTATTCAAATAGTTTAAATCATCATTTGTTTGCAATCCTACATGAATTATATTAAGGACTACAGTAAAGTTTTCATCCTTCTGTTGCATGGTCGATCTCAATGAACACTACTTTGCATTATCTTCCCAAAAACTGTATGGCATCAATTTAGTTAATGCCGGTTTACTTTAAAAGACTACACTATTAAGTATCAATAGTGCTTGGTATATATCACCACAAAAAATGGTATCAAGATTCCCAAAAATATGTAGAAGGAACTTGCATTGTATCTCGCAATAGTTTTTCAATGCAATTTTAAAATGACAAACCTACCAAAGATATTTCATCAATTAGAAGCACTCATAATTGACCATAATTCTTTGACATTTTATCTAATATTTTAGTATTCAGTGGAATAAACTCTAATTTATTAAAAGGTATATGAAAAACTGAGTGCAATGTCACCCCACCTATATTATATGCAACTTTTCTTGTATAAGATGTCATTAGGTCTTTTGGCTTCCCTAGATCATTGTCAATATAATTGTTATATATTTGAATAAGGTCTTGGTATATAGAATTTGTAGTAAACATTTTTTCTAGTGCCGACACCACCTGTTATAAATAAATGCAATGGGATTTTTCTGTTTTTGATTTTCTTTAACACAATATATTTTTTTAATAAAAAGGGTAAAACTTTATTTAATCAAAGAAAGTTCCACAATACAATCAGCAAGAGACAAAATCTAGAGGCAACAAGGCACCTCCAACCACCCAAAACTAGAGAACAACAAACCACCCACCCAAGAGAACCAAAATCCAATTAAGGACCACCCATATCCTCTTGAAGCAAACTTTACAATTTATGAGCACATTGAATGGGAAGCTTCTCCCACTCATCCATCTTCCAATCATCCCTAAACTTTGAAGCCCATTTAGATAGGTAATCAACCACACTGTTCCATTCCCTAGGAATATGAACAAAAGACACCATCTTAAGAATGCTACTCAATTGTTGAATCTGTCGCACAATAGAAGACAATTACTAGTTCACCCCATCAATGTTCTGCTTGTTTAACAAGTTAACCACAATTTGTGAATCAGATTCACAAATGACCCGACACCAGCCAAGGGCACATGATTTTTCTAGTGCAACAAGAATAGCCAATGCCTCCATGAGATTAGTATTCTTGATACCATGGTACTTGGAGAAGAAGAGGAGGACAACTCTAGAACTATCCCTCCCCAAACCTCCCCCACCAGCATAACCCAGATTTCCCCTAGAAGAGCCATCAGTATTCATTTTTAAAATGTCGATAGGGAGTGGAGACCATCTACCTTCTCTCTAAATTTTCCCTTTGCGGAATCTTCTTCCAATGGAACAAATCTTCTTCAAACTAAGACCACTTGGGCCCAGACCAAGAAACACCTTAGCCTCCTTAGCATTTAGAGGAGCACCAACGTCACACTTAGAAGAAATAATGTCCTGAAGCATACTAAGAATACATTTCCAAACTTGGGCAACTACTAAATTTTTATCCTAGAAAATCCTATGATTTTGCTTTAGCCAAATCTGCCAAAGAATGCACGAAGGCCCCACAGACCACACTGCTTGGAGAGGGAATGATATAGCAGGGGGTCTTCCCAAAGACCTCCAAAACTCAGAAAGGGATAGAGCATGCACATAGGGGTGCCTCCAAACCACCCACCATAAGTTCCAAATAGCTCTAAAGAAGGAGCATTGGAAGAAAAGGTGTGAAGAAGACTCCTCACTACTACCACATGGAAAGCATATAGAAGGCCCATGAAACCCTCTCTTTAGAATATTATCCCAAGTAAGGAATCTATTCTAAACCACTAACCAAAGGAAGAAGTTACATTTGGGCCATGAAAACTTGTTCCATACATATTTCCACCAAGGGATTTCATCCCCCCCATACTTCCTTTTGTCTAATTCATGGTACCCAGTTACCACAAAGTAAACCCCTTTAGGATCTGGGCCCCAAGCTAAGACATACCTTTGTTGTAAAGAGCAACAAGGTCTCCCTACTAAAATCTTATCCAACTTAACATGATCCACATTCGAACCCCCAGGAGGCCAAAGGTGATACCCTTTCCATCCGAGCACCTCCCCCAGTCCCAACTGCTCACCTACTTTCATCCACCTAGCATCCTGAAGAAGAGAGTCCAAATTCCATAGATGAGGATGAGAAGAGAATAATGAGGGGAATCTATCCTAGGAATCGAGCAAAAAAAGAGCATCATCCCCCTTGTGACAGATCCAAAAAAGGCCCTGCTTGATCAAACTAGCACCTTTTTTAAGAGTATCCCATATCATAGACCCCTTACCCTCTAGAGGGTAGTGAGGAACTTCCACCTCAATAGCACCCCACAATTATTTGGCCTTGAGGATTTTAGCCCAACTTTGATCTTAATTAATACACCAATGCTAGTAAAGCTTGGTAGCTAAAGATTGACTAGTAATGGTTGCCTACTGAAGACCCAAGCCCCCTTGTTGGATAGGCCTACAAATAGAGTCCTACTTAACTAAACTCCACTTCTTGGAATCCAAACTACCAGGCCAAAGAAAATATCTCGAGAACACATCAAGCTCTCTAATGAAGCTTACTAGAGCAACTAGAGGAAGTGCCTGGACCACAACCTTTAGGAGCATAATCCTCCCAGTAAAGGATAGCCACCGACAAGTACAGTGATTGAAATAACCCCTACAATTGTCCAAAATGTGCTGCCAAGTCCTTCTCGATAGAGGAGACACAAAGAGGGGAACTCCCAAATACACAAAAGGAAGATTACCAATCTGAAATTTGAGAATTATGCAAGAAATTTGAGATTGAATAAGCGGAGGAGTGTTGAAGAAAAAAATAAATGACTTCCCTTCATTAATATTTTGACCCGAAGTAGCAAGATAAACATCTAGAGCTTGCCTGAGTTGCTTGCTTCCTTGATTTTGGCCATACCCAAAAGGGAAATATCATCCACAAACTACAGATGGGTTTGAGGAGCCAAGCCATCTCCCTAAGACCAACCCTGAATCAACCCCCAACTCTAATAGGCTTTAAGAAGTCTGCCCAAACCCTCAACCATGATAATAAAGAGGTAAGGAGACAAGGGGTCACCCTACCTAAGGCCTCTAGAAGAACCAAACAATGAAGAAGGAACACCATTAATCCTCACAAAATATGACACCGACATGACGCAACTCATCACCCAATTAATCCAATCCACGAAAAATCAAACACGCATAAAATATTGCGAAGAAAGGACCATCTAACCCAATCATAAGCCTTAGCCATATCCAGTTTGACAAACATAGCCTTCTCTTTAGAGACCTCATGTAGCGTAAAAAAATGTATCTTTGGATATTTTCATGCTCATTTGGCTCTTTCATATGGATTTTGGCCTAATTTTTCCTAGATTTAATGTTGTAATGTGGTCAACACATTCACATTAGGTCTTGGACCCTTGTGAATCAATAAGAATTCTATGATGTCTTGTAAAAGTGTTGTAACCCACTTTCACACTTTTTAGCACCTTTTTATTTTAATTCACTTAAATAACCTCTTTTTATCACTTACCAAGCCTTATTTCAAAGTTTTGTAAAGTGTTGTAACAAACTTTCACGCTTTTCCAAGCTTTTCATCAATAATTTAACCCTTTCTTATGTTTAAATGACCCCTTTATACACTCACATGCCTTACTTAATTGTATTTTTTAGAATAATCCCGTTAAAAAAAATTTAATACACTTTAATTCCCGACACCCACTTAAAATTCCCTAGTGGGACCAAGTCGCCAATAGGGGCGACTTAGTCCCACTTGGCTCAAAAATCAAAATTATTTCAAAATTTTGGTGGGATATTATTTTCTAAACCTTGAAGTTGGCTTGTGATGTGGTACCTTCGGGAAATTTTGTATAATCATGTATAAATATAGGGTTTTCCCCTCATTTTTCACCTCCTAATCTCCTTAATTCCCCATTCATTTATTTAATCATTCAAGCAATTATTAAGCATTCACTTTTGCATTCTAGGCATTTTCAAGCATACATCCATTGGAGCTTCTACTTGCATATCTTCAAATTTCTAATTCAAGGGTTTGGTGAGTTGTAGCATTGCATGTTGTTCATTCATCATTCTCTTTTCATTTCATTTCATTTTCAAGGGTTTAATTACCAAATCGGGGTTTGACCAAGGCAAACCCCTATTCACTAACCCTTAACCAATTTTCTCCCTCTTTGCATGTGTTTTATAGGTCTTGTATGCAGATTTGTCAAAGAGAAAGGTGTGAAAAGTTGTCAACAATTCATCAAAGTCATTCAAAGTCAACAAAACCCTAAAAGAAGCTTGGAGATCACCTATAGGTCAGATTCTGCATATTCGGATCTGGAAACCTATCAGGAACTAAAGTATAGATCGAGAGCTACAAATTGCATCTTCAAATTTCCTAAAATCTGTAAGTGGACTAAGTCACCATCAGTGGCAAATTAGTCCCACTACCAAGCCTGAAAAGTGTTTTTTGCAGTTTTGGATACCCTTTTGGCTGAAACCTGTTCCGACAGAGTTTCCCCGAAATAGGACTAAGTAGCCCAGCTTGGCGCAAATGTCCTAGTTGGCATCAACAGTGATTTCTACAAGATTCTAGAGCTCCTATGCATCACTTTCCAGTTTCTAGGTGCACCTCTCCAATCTCATTAAGTTATGTTATAGTTTGTTTGCATTTTTAGTTCATTTTCCATATCACAACGTGTTTTCAAACAAAATGCATTTTCTTAGTTTAGCATTAATATTTGATTACTTTTATCAATTCTTTGCATCTAGGGCATTCTATTTAGACACATTTCAATCATATTTGCATTAGGCTTGAGTGAACCACCTAGGTTTTTGGGATACCTTTATCCTTTTAGGTGCAAAACCCTAGAAGTGTAAGAGAGCTCCTATAAATTTATGGTTCATTTTGGTGAACTTGGATTTTGAACATTCTATTTCTGATTTTAAGTGCATTTACATCTTAGGAATAGCTTACATTGGCATTGTATTGCATTTTACATTGTTTAATTTGCATCCTAGTGTTTTACAATTTACATTAGTGAAAAGCTCATATAGCTTGCATTTTTGCATTCAATTTCATTAAAAACCAATAAAATTCTGCAACATCATATTATATCTACATCTGAAAACCTAAAAAGCATAAAATCCAATAACAAAATGCATAATTTTTTTAAAAAAATCACTGCCTGGACTCATTCGCCACCCTGGGTGACTTAGTCCAGTTGCATAATTTTCACTGCATTTTCTAGCATTTAATCTACAATTTCTGAGTTTATGTTTGTTGTTTTTGCATTTCAGCTTTATTTTCCAGAATTTCAGTTTTGAGCATTTCATTCTTGTTAGTTTACATTGCATTTGTATTCACTCCACCTTTAGAAACCTTTGCATGAGTGTTTGGTGTCCTATTGCTACTACCTTAATGAGAAGAAGTTTGAGACTCATGCTATCCAATGATAACACACTTGTTGTGGATCTTGGGTTATCTAAAACTTCCACTCCTAGTATTGCAACTAGTACACTAGGCATGGATAATACCTTTAGCAGCTCTTTGCCTTCAAATAACATGCAAGTTGACACACAAACTGATCATATCCTGCAAGACAAAATAGCTTAATTTCATGAGGACTTAACACATTCTCCAACATAAAGTGAGCCTTGAAAATATTTCCACTGCAATACCTACCATAGAAAACATCCATCATAATGCTTGAAAGTGAAGAAGGCTTGGACATTGTGAAACACATAATTGAATATATTAACTACATTCCTTCAACTCTATTGCTTCAATTTCTAGCATTACTGTGGTTTGGAACCATTATCACAGTCCTTCTCCTTCAACATCATTCAATACTTGATTATGCTTCCTCACCTCATTAAACATTTTACAAAGTTTGTAATTGAAACCATAAAATTAACAATTGTTTCATCCCTAATTCCTTGATGCATATAATGCTCTTTCCTATCTCCCATAGCAATTATAAGGTTCCATTCACTTGCCCTACCACTAGCACTCATCACCACTTTAAAATCCACCCCATACCACTTACACTGACCCTCTCATAACACAACTTTCCCAATTTGTTTCATCCATGCAAAAACAAATCTCCACACTAAACCAAAATTAGACTGGACCACCCACCTATTATGTTCGAAGTAGCCCATTGTCTTTGGAAATATTGCGAACACCGATGCCACAAGGAGTAGAAGATGCCTAGAATTGAGAAACCACGGAGGGAAGGGAGATCCTTCTAACCATGTTCATTCCTACACCACCTTATGTAGTGACTTTGTCCTTGATGATAAACTCTTAGCAAAACTGTTTCCTAGGACTTTAAAAGACACTGCCTTGAATGGTTTTCATCTTTATCAAACAATTCAATTCACCTTTTTAATAAACTTGTTGATGCATTTATAAATCATTTCCAAGTGCATATGACTCCCAAGAATACCTTGGATGATTTGATGAGATGCAAGAAAAATGAGGAAGAAAAGATAACTGATTTTATCTCATGCTATCAATCACTTTATTCCCAAATTGATGTCAAGATTCCTGACCCACACCTTCAAAAGATGTTTATCAAAAACTTGTACACTAAACTTAAGGAAAAACTCACTATGCTGAAATTTCCCTCCTTCATGCACTTGTGTACTACCCTTTGTGATTATCACAATTGGTTAGTAGTCGAGATACAAAGTCCACTTCTAGCCGAACTGAGAAATATGAAATTGCCAACCAAAACAATTCCCAACCATTTAGAAAGCAAAACAAAGGGTTCTTACAGTTCAACCCCCCTCAACAACCACCTCAAACTGTCAACAACCAAGTAGAAGTTGTTAAAACCGTAGTGCCCTTTAGTTATGGAGATTCGAAAAGACAATTCACACCTTTACCTGATACCCTTCATAACACAATGTCTCAACTTTTACAACAACAAATGATTACCTTGCCTATTGTCAGATAAAATGATCCTACTAAACCTTTACCTCTGAACTTTAAATCCAATGCTTATTGCCATTATCATAGACAAAATGGACCTGACATAGAACATTGTAAGCGTCTTAAACATCTAGTGCAAGACCTCATTGATTCCGACCGTTTATTCATTGCAGGTGTTAATGATCAAGGTAATAAGTTTGTTGCCCCTCCAAATCAAAACTTGCAAATTTTCACTGATCCAATGCCCAAACATAATATTTCATTTGTCAAATCTAGTGAAACTACAAAGAATGATGTGATGAATGTTGATACAGATGATGAGCATCATGATCCTATCCCGCATATTACCCATGTTAATCTTATGGATGAAATGGTAGGTGCGATAGATGTCATCCCTCGTAAGGGCCAACCTAAGAAATCTCTTGATATTACTTTCTCCTCTAAGGACATACTTGAAAATCTCCTCGATGGTCCTCTTTACATAGCCAACCGTATCTATGACAAGCCCGCTAATGGGATACTAATAGATCCCGCCTGTGGAGAGAACGTGATCACGAAGGTGTATGCAAATGCTATTAATGAAACATTCGATTGCCTCTCTTAATGCTTAGACTAGAAACTGAACTTCGATCCCTTGAATTAGTTATTATCTTGCTATTGTGTTGATTGTGTGTACCCCTAACAATTATGCAAGAAACCTCAACATTGTCCACAATTATAAAACAATGATTAACTAAAATGTAATACTCAAAATTTTCCTCAAAAGAGGATGCTTTGAAAACAAAACCAAAACAGTGCCATATCCATGTATGGTAATAATATACATAAATATACACTTGACATTACATACATACACAATAAATGATATGTATGTACCCATTGATGTATCGATACATATATACACACTTTATTACGTGCATGTGTATAATACATAAGATTATTCACCATGATATGTATGATAATTGATAATTTTTTTAATACCATGAGGAATATATCCAACTGCTTCCAACCATTAGTAGATTGACTTGCTAATATAAAACCCCTACTTTGCTCTGTCCAATCATTGTTGATCCCCATTGATTTTGTTTGATTCCTATTCCTTTGAAAATTTACTATTATAATCTTGCACTTATATACATTACCTTATGTATTTCTTAAAATTTTTTGGTTTTCCTTTTGGGGATGAATAAAGGCATATGATCATTCAATTGCCTAGGTTATTTTGATACCCATGACATCTTGATGTTGCTTTTATTGATCCATGGATCTTTGACCCAAAAAGAATTTAGAATAAGCTTTTACCAAAAATTAAGGTAAAATAATGTATCCTATAGTTTCAATCAACATATATTGTCAATTTTAAATAAATCAAATTGCATATGCTTCGCCTTAAAATGATGATAAAACAAAAATTATTCAATGCATACATTTTATTGGTGAGTAAGACAATAAACACTCCTTACATGGACCATGATCCACACTTTTTTTTTTGACCATTATAATTATTTGGTATTCTTCTCACAATGTGAAGAAGGTGTCAAAAAAATTAGCATACCTCTTTACAAAATTGACTTGTCATAAAGTGGGTGGGTAGCTTAGTGGTGGAGATTTGCATCCTAACTAGTTTCATTTTATTTCAACACCCCTTCCTTTAATAGTCTTTTTCTAATATCCTTTCCTTCACATGACGTGGCCTTACTCGAAAACATGTGAATTGGCATAGGGCTTTCCAAGTTGGCTCTCATGCCTTTCTTTCTTGTTTGCATTGTTCATTTGCTACTTTAAAGTAATTGCGCACAATACAGTGTGTAGAAATTCCTTTAAAGTGGGGGCATACATTGGCATTATTTTTTTGCATTTTTTTCCTTTTCATGGTTTGCAGTGCAGCCTTGTTACTTCATACGTGCGTTTGTCACTTTGTGGATGACATTGGGTGTGATGTCCTTCATGAGCGTGATCTATCTTAGCATATTACATTCCTCTTAGTGGATTGATGTGACACACTACATCCCATAAGTTGTGAATCTTCTATTCTTTGATTGGTCCTCTCTTGGAGACATTAGACACAATGTTCCCTAAGTTAAAGACCTTGCATGAACTAAGCAAGACTCCTTGAAACATCCTTTGCATGTTGCATTTTGCATTTGCTATATGGCCACCTTGCATAACACAACTTGCATGGCTGTGGTTCCATCGCATTTGTTCATGAGCTCCAAGCATACAAAGTTTTACTTCTCTCGTGAAGCTCAAAAAGTCATTTTCTGTTGTGGTTCCTTATTAAATTTATCAGGAGGTATAAATTTGGTGTGGTTGAGTGGGAAGCCCATTATGAGGTATGAATTTCCCCATAGCCACTTGCGTGTGTGTGAGTGCATACCAGCCATGAGTGTATGTTTCTCACCTTTTAGGTCTTCTCACCCGGTGAACAACCATGAGTTTCGTCACCTAAGAGTGAGTATGCATTTTCTAGAAAAATAGCCTAGATCTGATCCACAATGGGATGGAAAAATGATCGAAGCTTGATACGACTCTCTCTTTTTCCTTCTCCTTCTCTCCCTTTCATTCTTTTACGCCATTCTCTTGTGTGTTACTTTGTGCTAATTTTTGGTTTGCCATGGGATCTTGATCTTGGGGACTTGATCACCCCTCTTGATTGTTATTATCTCATCTTGCCAGCATGAGTGCATTTGGATCCCTCTTGATGTGCATGTTTGGCTACTTTAGTGTGATTTTGAAGCAAGTTCATCCTCTCACTAAAGTGGGGGCTAAATTTAGTGTAAAAAAATGTGTCTTTGGACATTTTCATGCTCATTTGGGTCTTTCTTATGGATGTTGGCCTAATTTTTCCTAGATTTAATGTTGTAATGTGGTCAACACATTCACATTAAGTCTTGGACCCTTATGAATCAATAAGAATTCTATGATGTCTTGTAACAATGTTGTGAAGTGTTGTAACCCATTTTCACATTTTTTAGGACCTTTTTATTATAATTCACTTAAATAACCTCTTTTTATCACTTACCAAGCCTTATTTCAAAGTGTTGTTACAAACTTTCATGCTTTTCTAGGCTTGTCATCAATAATTTAACCATTTCTTATGTTTAAATGACCCCTTTATACACTTATAGGCCTTAAGTGTATTTTTGAGAATAATCCTATTAAACAACATTTAATACACTTTAATTCCCGATACCCACTTAAAATTCCCTAGTGGGACCAAGTCGCCACTAGGGGTGACTTAGTTCCACTTGGCTCAAAAATCAAAATTATTTCAAAATTCTAGTGGGATATTATTTTCTAAACCTTGAGGTTGGCCTATGATGTGGTATATTTGGGAAATTTTGTATAATCATGTATAAATATAGGGTTTTCCCCTCATTTTTCATCTCCTAATCTCTTTAATTCCCCATTCATTCATTTAATCATTCAAGCAATTATTAAGCATTCACTTTTGCATTCTAGCCTTTTTCAAGCATACATCCATTGGAGCTTCTAATTGCATATCTTCATATTTATACTTCAAGGGTTTGGTGAGTTGTAGCATTGCATGTTTTTTCATTCATCATTCTCTTTTCATTTCATTTCATTTTCAAGGGTTTAATTACCAAACCGAGGTTTGACCAAGGCAAACCACTATTCACTAACCCTTAACCATTTTTCTCCCTCTTTGCATGTGTTTTGCAAGTCTTGTATGCAGATTTGTCAAAGAGAAAGGTGTGAAAAGTTGTCAACAATTCATCAAAGTCATTAAAAGTCAACTAAACCCTAAAAGAAGCTTGGAGATCACCTACAGGTCAGATTTTGCAGATTCGGATTTAGAAACCTGTCAGGAACTAAAGTACAAACCGAGAGCTACAGATTGCATCTTCAAATTTCCCAAAATCTGTAGGTGGACTAAGTCACCATCAGTGGCAAATTAGTCCCACTAGTAGGCCTGAAAAGTGTTTTTTGCAGTTCTGGATACCCTTTTGGCTGACACCTGTTCCGATAGAGTTTCCCCAAAACATGACTAAGTCACCCAGCTTGGTGTAAGTGTCCCAATTGGCATCAACAATGATTTCTATAGGAATCTAGAGCTCCTTTGTATTACTTTCCATTTTCCAAGTGCACCTTTCCAATCTCATTAAGTTTTGTTATAGTTTGCATTTTTAGTTCCTTTTGCATATCATAATGTGTTTTGAAACAAAAGTGCATTTTCTTAGTTTACCATTAATATTTGATTACTTTTATCAGTTCTTTTCATCTAGGGCATTCTATTTAGACATATTTCAATCATATTTGCATTAGTCTTGAGTGAACCACCTAGGTTTTTGGGATACATTTCTCCTTTTAGGTGTGAAACCCTATAAGTGTAAGAGAGCTCCTATCCCCAAAAATTTATGGTTCACCTCCATTGAGTGGATAACCTCAGCTATAGTCACAACTCCATCCTGAATATGTCTACCTACCATAAAACCCCCCTACTCCTCTGAGATAAGATTAACAAGCCAGGGCTTTAATCTCTCAGCAATCAACTTAGCAATGATCTCATAAACAACATTACACATAGTGATTGGCCTAAAAAGATCAAAAGAGATAGCACCCTCACTTTGGGAATAAGAGCCAAGAAATTTGAGTTAAGAGCTTTCAACATTTGTTTACTATCTCGATATTCCTACACCACCTCCAAAGATCCCATTTGATAATCTGCCAATACTCTTGAAAAAACTCAATAGGAAATCCATTCGAACCTGGAGCCTTACTTTTTTCATGCTAAAAATAACCTCTCCAACTCATCAAGTCAAGAAAGTTCAACATTAGCTTCATAGGATACCACAGAAGGGATACAAGCCAAAACATGATCCACTTTTTCCAAATCCTCTGGAGCATCCTCTGAGAATAAAGTAGAGAAGTACCAAATGGCCTCTTGGGAAATATCATGAAAAGAAAAAAGTTGAGCACCCTGAGAAGACATAATAAAGGAAATTAGATTCCCATTTCCCTTGGCCTTGAAATAATTAAAAAAGAAAGCAGTATTTCTATCTTCCTCCTACAGCCAATCAATTCTATATTTTTGCTTCCAAAACAACTCCTCCCGTAATTCCCACTTAGAAAACTTCTCCAAAGCTTTTGCTTTAGCCTTAAGGGACTCACGTGATACCTTCGTCTCTGTTCTACCTAGAAATGATATCCAACTATATTTGAGTTGTTGATTTTTCCTTAAAGACATTCCTAAAGCATTCCTTGTTTCACTTCTTTAGCTAAAATTTCACAGAATGAAGCCTTCTAACAAAGGTGTACATGGCTGCCCCATGCAAAGGTAGAAATTTAGACCACCAAAACTGGGCAAGGTCTTGGAGAGAAGGGTCCTGCACCCACATTAACTAAAATTTGAAGGAGGGGTTCTTGACATTTTCTTGACCCTGTGCATAAAATTTTATGGGCTAGTGATCCGAGCCATGCCAGTCTAGGATTTTAGAATTGGAAATCCACTAGTTGCTTAGCAAAAAACTGGAAACTAAAAACCTGTCCAACCTTTCAGAGATAGAGTCCACACCACATCTCCTATTACTCCAAGTAAACAAACCATTAAGAGGCTTTATATCAATAAATTTTAGTTGGGTAATATTAGAGTTAAGTAGAGATGAAAAGGGCTCCAAATAATCCAATCCACCTCACTTCTCCTTGAGACTAAGAATAGAATTAAAATCTCTAGCTACAACCCAAGGAAGCAATGGAGCTAAAGATCTCACATACCTTAAATGGTCCCACAAACAAACCTTACTAGGTAGATTAGTAGGAGCATAAACATTAGAAAACAATAGGATTTCTCCAAAATCAAAGCTTGATGCAACCATGGATAGAGAATATCTACTTGCAATCCACCACTAGGGGGAGATCTTTCGTGTGTCCCAAATGTAAACAATCCCACCAGCACTTCCCTAAGCACTAATGCATTGAAATTGACCATGCCACCAAAGCTTGGATGAGATCTTGTCCATACCCTTTATAGACAACTTAGATTCTTGGATAAAAACAACATCAGGAAAATGAGCCTTAATGATTTCCCAAACAACCTTTTGTTGAGGGATGTTGTTCAAACCCCTTAAATTCTAAGAGAGAATGATCATTTGTGGGGTTTAAAAAAATGAGATTCAAGAGGTTTAACAGAACCTGACTCCACCAAATTCTCACCCATAGCCTTGATCTTCTCTTGATCTTTCTTCCTCCCAACCTTAGAAGGCTTCTCCTAGTTCCCCTTCTTAAAGTTTTTTTGGTGAATACCCAAAGAAGAAGAAACCTAGATGCCCTTACTCAAATCCTGAACTGTACCTAAAGATTGTGATTCCATACACTCAATAGAGGGGAAATAATTCCCCTCTAACACTGTTCGAATGACTGGTAAAATAGAAGATTTTGAAGCATGACCAAGAGGAACCATAACACCTGGCTCCCTACTGAGATTGCCACTCCCACCCTCATGAGAGACCAAATGTTCCACCTCACATACATTATCAATAGAAACAACCTTATTTGGGCTCATCACTTGTTGATCCAAGTCTTCCAGGACCTCAAAATGGTTGAAAATTTCATCATCTAGTTTATCCTTAAGGTTATTTTTTTTTCGTTTGCCCTTTTTGCTAGATTTTATAGAGACAAAACCCTCCTTATCTATTTCCCCTTCCGACATAGGGGATTTTCCTTTCTCCTTTGAGGGTCTAAGCGAGAAGGAACCCTAGCAGAAACCCCACCAAAAGAAGAGTTAGAAGCCTTAAGTTTAGGAAAATTTCACTGTAGGTGACCATATTCATGGCAGATCCTGCACTGAAAAGGAAAAGTTTCATAGTCCAACTATTGAATCCACAATGTGGACCCAACTTTAACTTTGAACGAATTAGGTAGCAATTTTTTTAGATCAATCTCCACACAAACACGAGCCAAAGAAAGAGACCTTTATTCTAATGTCTACTATGATGGCCCCACTGGCTTACCAAGCAAAAGTGCAATACTATGAAAAATATCATTCCTCTAGTATTCAATCAGAAGCCAAGGAATTCTAACCCAAACTTTAACTCGTGATGAAATCTCTTCAATTGGATTAAAACCAGTGTGACAAGTTCTTAGGAACACTCCCACTTGATTGTAAAAGTAGGGTCCTCCTTCAAAAGCCTTATTACGATCAACAATACATGAGAACACTACCATGAAATACCCATTTTCCGCTTGCAAAACCTCCATGTCTCCCTTTGAGTTCCAAGCACGCTGAGCCCAACACTCTAAAAATGGGAGAGAAAACCTGATTCCCATGAATTTAAAAATTAGAGCATGATTTCTCCAATATGCAACATCCTTAGCAATAGATTCTAGTTGGATAACCAAAACCAGACGAGTGTCGCCCCTGGCCAGACGACCACACTTTCAAAATTAGATAGAAACCACCATGCAATGAACCCTCACCATTTGAAATAATATGCTTGATATTGAAATCCATAGATTATTTGGTTAGGGAGAGATCAACTCCCATAACAACATCTGAAAAAGAAATGAAGGCAGATCCTACAAGGAAAGCCTCTGATTCCATAAAAACACTAATACAAAAATAATAATGTGACTGAAAAAACTACTAAAAAATGCTTATAAATGACCGAACATGGTCGTGTGACCAGTAGTAGTTTATTTCCAATCATTTATAATGCGACCGAATTGCTGACTAAACCGTTTTTAGTCATTCAGTTGATCGATTTGGTCATTAATTTAGTCGCTCGATTGATCGATTTGGTCATTGGTTTAGTCAAATTTTAGTGATCGACTTGCTCGTTAATTTAGTCATTTGATTGATCGATTTGGTTGTTGATGTAGTCATTAATTTGATTGATTTGGCAGTGTGTAATTTAGTCATTAATTTAGTCATTGAATGTTTTAAACTGGTCACTTATTCAGTCATTTTTTTATTCACTGGTATATTTTGTCGTTAATTTAGTCATTGATTGATGTTAACTGGTCACTTATTTAGTCATTTTATTCGTTGATTTCCGTCCATTGGTAGTGTATTTAGTCATTAATTTTAATCATCATTTTGATCAATTTGGTAGTTTATTTAATTGTTTTTGCTCATTGATTTATGTCAATTGATAGGTATATTGATACATTGTTTATTAATTACATAATCATTAAATTTAGTCATATTTATTAACACTAATTTCTATCAATTGGTAGTATATTTAGTCAATTAGTAGTTTATTTAATTATTTTTGTTCATTGATTTCTGCTTATAAGTGTTGGAAATGAGACAATGCTTTAATTGAGGTTTAAACATATAAAAGCACAGAAAAAACATAATCAATCATTCATTTGCACATAATGAAATGGCTATTAAGAAGGAAAAATACTAAAATTTTATTGAGAAAATGTGTTTTTACAGCAGATACAAGACATAAATGTGTCTTTGCTTTGAAAAATGTGTTGTTACAAAGTGTGTTTCTCAGTCCTGTGACTGAGAAAACTGAGTTAGAATACCTTTTTTTTGGTTATGCAAGATATTACAATTTTGATGACAATTCTATGTTGCAACTTATTTGCAACTACACATACATGTAAGTTGCACTCCTGCAACTTTTCCTCTTCTCTACACCTCTATATATACTATGTATTTACTTTGTTTTTCTGCACCCTTGTTCTTTGTGTCTACTGCTTACACAACAACATATCCCCTCTTCTATAATGCACTAGTTTGAATGAGCAGAACCCAAACAAAAAGAGATAAACATAATCAAGGGGTTTTACATTACAGGTCCACTAAGATAGAACATTATTTGTTCTACTCACAAAATGTACACCCAAATCAGATTTTTGGTTTTTGTTTGGGTTCAACTTATTCAGGCTCAGTACATTCTTTGTCTGCAACTTCACTCTCCACACTTTGTTGTTGCTAACCCTTCTTTTTCTCTTCTACACTTACGGCTAACTCTGTGATTTTTTTCAGATATTTTAGTGGTCACCGTGTGAAGGTCCCTAGTTTCTCCTTCAGACGGACAACTCCATCTATTTTGTTTGGATGAGGAAGGGGTATGTTACTTGAGACCTATAAAATAGATACATTTGGATCTCCTGTTCCTTTCAATTTGACTCCATGTACAATAGATAGTGAGTGAATCTACCTAATGCCCACAAAAACACCATCATGCAGATCAAACACCTCAATTGTATCCCCTTCTTGGAGTTTATCAATAAATGTCTCCAAAAAAAATAAAAATATATACATTATATTAAGATATAAAACACACATTATATTGTTTGTGACAGTTGTATGTAATGTCTTATGTCTTGGAACAAATCAATTTTTGTATGTGCTTTTATAAAACACTCTATTACAACTAAGCTCTAAGCTTCCATATGTAAGTTATATGTTATCCCTTAATTCCATAATCTATGTATACTAGCTAATTACACTTCACTACTATTCTAACGTCCATCTTCTATCAAATAGGTAATGATTACCCTTATTTACATAATAAAACAACCATTAATTACTTGAATAGTACTTACTTGCATGTGGTTCCATAGCACTCACCTCGAGTTCAACATGACTACCACTATGAATATCATGTGCATGCTCATCGAGTTCATCATCATAACCACTATCAATGTCATTGTAGACATTAAGTTGTACAAATTTGCAAAGAGTTCTATTGACATGGCCTTTTTCTTTTTGTCCTTCTTTCATATAATTGCTCTGCATCATGTGGTTTAATCATCATGCAAAAATTAATATAAGTCAAGTAAAGAATGCAAAAGCTAAAAAAAATTGTCCAAAAGAACATTTTAAGCATGAAGAATGACAAAACATTGGGACAGATAACTGACAACTATTATATTAATTACCTCATCTTCAGGATAACTAAGACGACTGTGCTGCACATTCTTGTCCACTTCATCACTATCAATATCGACAACTCTATTGACACCTTGAAGGCATTTTGCGTTCCTATTGCTTTGAAAAAATACATGTGGTTTAACCATTGTGCAAAAAAATATACAAAGCATTCAATAGTCAAGTAAAGAATTCAAGCTATAAATTTGTCCAAAAGAACATTTTTGGGATCACTCCAACAATAAAGAATCTAGGTTGGATTCTCCTACAATTAGATTTCAATAATCTACACATTTAGAGGTATTTGTATATAGAATTTCCAAACAAGAAGAAATGAGATCAATAGAGCTTCTTACCTCATTTGAATCCATGGATTTATGCTCATTCTATGCAAAAACCATAGGGTTAACAGTTTCAACCAACTGTGTAACTTGTTGACTATGACCTAATATGCAACTCATTACCTTTTGGTACCCTAGTTCATATGAGTTTACATGATCTAAAGAGTATCCTACTGAGCATGGAACAGATGGTTGTGAAATCTCTGTTGACGAACTAGATTTCAACTTCATCCTACTCTTAGATTTACTAGCATCTAGTGCTACCATATAATTGACAATATCTTCTACACCTGCTTCTCTATTACTATTTTCCACCTAAAATACAATGTCAATTTCAACCTATAGTTAGTTCAATAAAAAATGAAATAAATAACACAATGTAAATTAAACCAAAAATCTATACACTTATTGCAAATTTGTCCATTTTGGCATGCAACCCGCCTTGGCCAAATGTATATCCAGCCCTCACATCATCTCTTGCTCTCTTCTCTATGTCACTCTTTACCAAATATTCTTCGAAATGCATACTTTCTATCAATGCCTCCCACTCTTTGGGAGATAGACTGGAGTCAAACCTCTCTTTTCCCAACATGATTGTTTTTCTCCAACTATATCTATAATTGTTAATCAAAACTCTCATCCTTTGCTTGTAATATTTTCTAGAGATTTGTCCACCAGTAGTCTCAAAAGCATTTTCCATTTTTTGTATAACATTTTCCAAAGCTCATGGATCTTACTCTGCAAAATTTGATTTGAAAATATCCAAATGGTCCCTACATCTTACACCCAACTTAGTGGCCCACTTTGTAGCATTTGGCCCAATGGGCTCACCATCTCTCGATACCTCAAGCAAGAATGGCTTTTTGCCTTCTAATTTTCTTTCTTTTGCATTCCTCTCAGTAGATCTGTATAAATCCTGACTCAATCTTTGTCTTTTGACAAAAGTATCCACATCTTCTATTAAATTACCACTACCAATATTTCTAGCTGATCCACTAGTTCCATCAAAAGTTCTAGATGCAATAGGTGAACTCTAAGGCACAACAAATGCAAGCGGTCTCTCTCCATGACTTTTATTAACTGGAACTTCATGCTCTTTCGCCACATCAGGTGTGGCATGAGTAGGTAGATCAATACCATTCTCCATGGATTTCACATTATTTAACACATCCTTTAATGTTGAAAAAAGCATCTGTAGACCCCCTGTTCCTTTTCACTGATGTTTTTCAATAATCTCTCTTAGACTTAGTCCTAAGAGATCATTACAACGTTGCACTTCACCATGTGCTATATCAGGTTGCACATCACCATGTGCTATATCAGGCTGTACATCACCATGTGCTATATCAGGCTGCACATCACCATGTGCTATACCAAGTTGCACATCATCACAACTATCATTTTCACCAACTCCATTTGTTGAATCACAAAAGCATTGGCTTCTACGAGATGGCGGCACTGTATCTTTTTTTTCCTTTTGTTTTTTGTCCACATTTTCTTTGCACTCTTTTTGTTGCCTATAAAAAATAAAAAATCATATTATGTCTTATATACATAAAGCTCTTGCCTATAAATTTTTATTAAAAACTATTAAACAAATAATATACTACTTAGTGGATTTACAACTTCCCTTTTCAAACCAAGACTAAAAAAATATTCATTATTCTTGGCCACTTTTTTAGTACACGTGTGCTCATATTTTGTCTCTAGAATTTGAACATTATGATCACTATAATTTAATTTGCACCTTACAGTCCTTGTCTTCATTTCCTGAAGTCCAAATAAAAAATAATGTATAAATCAACAACTTGAAACAGTAAAAAATTATCGAGTTCATAAGTTGATAACTGTTGACTTTCCAATCCGCTAATAATTGTAAATGGAAAGTTAAAATAGAATTCAGTTTACAAATTAAAATGAATTTATAGTCAAAAACCAAGAAGATGTTTACAATTACAGGTATCAGACAAATTTTCCTTAGGGATATATTCACAAGAGAAGAACTCGTAAAAACATAACACAAGCAGGATGAAGGAAAAACATAGTCTAGTGTTGGCAAAACAAGGACAAACAACTGAGAGGTGGGGGTGAATCAGTTGTTACATAATACTTAAACTTTTCAAACTTAACTTTATCTCAGATATGATGAAAGAACAATAAACCATAAACAATCTACACATCAGAAGCACAGAGAACACCAAGAATTTTTTATGTGGAAACCTTGTTAAGGGAAAAACCATGGTGGATGTTAGTCGACAATATTATACCCTGTTAAAAGTATAATAAAAAATAATGGGAATGAACATGCAATTAGGCACACTGCCTAGAGCTCACTGCTCAAATACAAGAGGGCTCACTTCCCAAGAATACAAAGCAATTCAGATTAGATTTGCAGGGTATGAATTGAGAAAATAGCTTCTACAAAAGCTTGATTATAGTTCCAGTTAAGCACATAAATACTTCTTCACACTTCACTCAAATTTCTTCACACTATGCTCTGCAATCGAATGAATAGATCACTATTCACACACTTTCCCTTTCTCTGGCTCTTCCTCACTTCACACACACTAACTTCGCACAAACAACCATTCTTATATATCCACAACCTGGATTTACATCAACAACTTCGTCGGCCAAAATATAAAACATATTTACAATGCCGACCCTAGATTTACAAATAAATTTTTAATGCAAATCAAACACCGTTGGATAATATTATGATGCAACCCAAAACAATATCCTCGAGAACACCAAACATTCAAATTTAAGTCTCCAAGGATCTGCAACACATTACAACCATCATGTCGGCCAAGAACATGAAAACCCGAACACACACGAGAAAAATCTTTGACCACAAGCACACCAATCAACGCAGATGTACAAAAAGGATAGAGAATAATCTAGAAGCATCCACAAGAAACAAGAACTAACAGAGAAGCATTTGCAGCAACAAAAATTACCAGAATCACATAAACTTTAATCAGGAGCACTGACAAAAAACACAAATAAACTATCAGAACACAACTATTCATAACACGATCAAAACTTCACACAGACCTTTGAAACTTCTAGTGGATAGACTAGATACTCTCAACAATAAACTCTTTAGTCCACAACAACTGATCTTCAATGTACTGAGCAAGACACCTTCATGACCTTCGTTGTTCCACTAGCAACCTGCAACTCTTTCTTTAACAATTTTCTCAATATCCTTGACATATACAACCTTCAATACAACAGTGCTAATAGTGTTGACATCAATGACAACCACATATCAACAATGCAACCACAACATCCAACAATCTCCCCCTTTGGCATTGATGGAAACACATGATGTGAAAAATACCATCAACACAACTACACATACTCCCCCTTAGGTTCTGACTCTTCTCCTCAATTGCTCTTCTCCCCAAAAATATTTTTCACATTGCTTTTCTCCCCCTTTGACATCAATGGAAAAGATAAGCATTATCATCCCATATACAAGCTTTGAACCACATATCTGCACATCTGACTACTCCCCTTGAGTAGCAACCACATAAACATTAATCCATATTAGAATATAGCTTTGAAGCATGCAGATTGATGCAAGAAAATGCATCTTTAGTTCATGTTAGGAGGGGTAATCACCCCTAACATCCCTCTAAGATACTCAAAAGTATCCTTCGACAACGGTTTGGTGAAAATGTTTGCAATCTGTTCTTTGGTAGGCACATACTCCAATCTGACTTCTTTCTCACTCACTTTCTCCCTCAAGAAGTGAAACTTGATTGATATATGCTTGGTCTTAGAGTGTAGCACCAGATTATTTGATATGTTTATTGCACTTGAGTTGTCACAATATATGGCAATAGGCTCATCGTATACTACTTTGATATCTTTTAGCATTGTTTCATCCACATCACTTGAGTACAGTTATTTGTAGCAACAATATACTCTACCTCAGCAGTAGATAGAGAAATGGAATTTTGATTTTTACTCGTCCAAGACACCAGCTTCTTTCCTAGGAAGAAAGCATCACCACTAGTACTTTTCTTGTCATCTACATCTCCTGCCCAATCTGCGTCAGTATATGCACTCAAAGTAATATCATCATCCTTAAGGTACCAAAGCCCAAAATCAATTGTTCCTTTCAAATATTTGAAGATTCTCTTTACAACAGTCACATGAGACTCTTTTGGATCAGTCTAAAATCTAACAACCATACATACAACATTCATAATTTATGGTCTGTTCTGAGTTAAATAGAGAAATCCACCAATCATTGACCTGTATCTTGTTTGTGCCTTGATTTGCATCTTAGGAGAATCATCATTTTGTGTTAACTTGCATCCGATTACCATGGGAGTACCAATAGGCTTTGAGTCTTCCATGCCAAACTTCTTGAGCAGCTCTTTCAAATATTTGGACTGAGATATGAAAATTCCATTGTCTAACTGAGTAACTTGTAATCCCAAAAATAACTTCATCTCTCCAATCATACTCATTTCAAATTCACTCTTCATTTCATCGGCAAACTTCATACATAGATTATCATCTCCTCCAAAAATAATTTCATCAACAAAGACTTCAATAATCAACTCTTTGTCATGGTCCAATTTGAAATACAATTTGTTGTCAGCAGTACCTTTATTGAATCCAAGCTTTAATAAGTATTTATCCAGTCTAGCATACCAGGCTCTGGGGGCTTGCTTGAGTCCATATAGAGCTTTCTTCAATTGGCAAACCACGTCTTCCTTGTCAGTCAGTTGAAATCCATTCGGTTGTTCAACATATACCTCTTCTTCTAGCTCACCATTCAGAAAAGCTAACTTCACATCCATTTGATAGACTTTATAGTTCTTATATGCAGCATAAGCAATAAATAATCTTACAACTTCAATTCTGGCAACAGGGGCAAAGGTTTCTTCAAAATCAATACCTTCCATTTGTGAATAACCTTTACATACCAGTCTTGCTTTATTCTGGACTACTTCACCTTATTCATTCAACTTATTTCGAAAGACCCATTTAGTACCAATCACATTTTTATCTTTAGTTCTGAGAACAAGAATCCATGTATCATTCTTTTCAATCTGCATCAGTTCTTCCTTCGTAGCTTCCATCCAGTGTTCATCATTACAAGATTCATTGACATCTTTAGGCTCAATCTTGGAAATTAGCCAATACTCTTATGCAATATTTCTTCTAGTTTGCACACCTTTATTCTTGTCTCCTATAATTTGATTTTCAGAATGATTTAGCTTTACATACCTTGGAACCTTAGGATTCTCTCGAACTTCTTGTTCTTCTGTTCTTTCTTCTGCACTTGCACTTGTCTCTCCTTCCTGACTTTCTTGATTTATCGAAATAAATTGAAGTTGATTAGGTGTCTAAGAATTCTTCCCTTTGTCTGTACTGTCTTCCTGGTCATTTGAATCATATCCACAGTATCTGAATGATCTAGCAGAGTCCTCATCAACTCTGACATTTGCACTTTCAACCATTTTTCTTAATCTTCTCTTATAGCACCGGTACGCCTTTCTCTTGGTAGAGTAACCTAGAAATATTCCTTCATCGCTCCTTGCATCAAACTTGCCTATGTTCTCATCTCTCTTAATATAACATTTTCTTCGAAAGATCTTGAAATATTTAATAGTAGGCTTATAACCAAACCATAGTTCAAAAGGAGTCTTACCATAATTACCATTGAAATTTACCCAGTTTAAAGTGTATACAACAGTGCTTAAAGCTTCACTCCAATAGATGTGAGGCACATTTCCTTCAATCATCATTATTCTAGCAACATGTAGAATTTTTTTGTTCTTCCTCTCTGCAACTCTATTTTGTTGAGGGGTTCGAAGAGCAGATAACTGTCTTTTGATTCCATTCTCTTCACATAAAGAATTGAACTCCCTGAAGGTGAACTCACCACCTATATCTGACCTTAAGCATTTGATTTTCAGACCTTTCTCATTCTCTACCATAGCTTTGAAACTTGAACTTCTCTAATGCTTCACATTTTTCTCTTAAGAAAGCAACCCATATAATCCTAGAGTAATCATCAATAAGCAGCATAAAGTACCTTTCTCCATGAAGACTTCTAACTCCAGAGGGACCACATAGATCGGTATGCACCGGCTCCAATAATCCATTAGAATGATGTTGTTTGCTTCAAAAAGAAACTTTAGTCTATTTTCCCATCTGACATTCCTTGCAAATTGTGTTAGCGGGCTTTACTAGCTTAGGTAGATCTCTTACTGCTTGAGTATAACTTACTTTAACAATGTTGTCAAAATTCACATGACACAACCTTCTATGCCATAACCAACTTTCATCTATTTGAGCAATTAAACAACTTTCACTAGCAACATTCAGGTGAAAAATATTACCTTTTGTCTTTTTACCTGAAGCAATTACATTTCTAGAACTTCCAAGTATCCTGCATCTTCCACCTTTGAACTGAAGATCATAGCCCTTGTCCACCATCTGTCCAACGCTCAACAGGTTGTGCTTCAAGCCTTCAACATAAAAGGACATCATCAATGTTATGCTTACCACCAAGACAAATAGATCCTCTGCCATGAATCACACTAGCATTGTTATCTCTGAATCTTACAACCCCATTGTCATATTTCTCTAGACTTACAAATTTGCTTTTTTCGCCAGTCATATGATGTGAGCATCCACTATCAATAACCCACTCATCCTTTTCTATGTGAGCTTTCTCAACTTTAGTAGATTCAGTAGTCACCAGACCATTTTCCTTGATAGCAAGGAACAACCATTCATCTTCATTTCCATTTTCTTTATTAGAATCTTCATTAGTTACTCCTTCTTCAGCATAGTAACATTTCTTTTGAAATCTAGATTTGTTAGGCTTAGACCTAGGAAATCTTTCAGAACACCTTGATGCAAAATGACCTATTTTATTGCAAGAGAAACATTTAATAGGCAACATTCCTTTATACTTACCTTGTCCTCTGCCTTCTTTCTTCACAATCAGTGCTTCCAACTCTTCTACTTCTCTTTATTCATCTTCAAGTTGTTTCATTTCTTCCTCATACTTGAATGACTTCCTAGAGCACTCTCCTAGATCATATCTTTGCTTGTTTCTGCTGGATACAATAGCCTTAAATGTAGATTCAATCTTGGGAATAGATTCACCAAATTCACTCAACGCAAAGGCATCAAATTTACCAATCAGTGTATCTCTTGTCACATTTGTCACTGATTTGATTTCTTCAATAGCATGATCCTTTGCTTTGTAAGAGGGAGGAAATGATTTGGGCACTTTAGCTACAATTTCTTCCTCTTCCAGGGTACCACCAACACATCTAATACTCATCACTAGTTCATTTACTTTTTGCATAAAAGAAGAAATATTTTTATCTTCACCCATCTTCAAATTTTCATACTTGCCTTTCAAACTCTGTAGCTTAGCCATCTTCACATGTGCATCTCCTTCATACAAAATTTCCAGCTTCATCCAAATCTCACGAGCTGTCTTTAGACCCATCACATTTGTCATTTCCGAATCTGTCAAAGCACTCAACAAAGCTTCAATAGCCCTGATGTTATTCACAGCCTCTTTAATTTCATCAGGAGTGGAAGGACCATTATGAGGAATAACATATCTATTCTTTGTAATCTTCTAGAAGGGTTCACCAATACATCTCAAATGACACTCCATCCTGGCTTTCCACAATGAGTAGTTTGTTCCATCGAATCTAGGACTGTCCTTCTTGTATGATGCCATCACAGATCACCTCAAGCTTTTTAACTTCTTCAGAGAAACCTGGCTCTAATACCAATTGTTGGAAAAACAAGGACAAACAACTAAGAGGGGGGGTGAATCAGTTGTCACAAAATACTTAAACTTTTCAAACTTAGCTTAACTTTATCTCAGATCTAATGAAAGAACAATAAACCATAAACAATCAACACATCAGAAGCACATTGAACACCAAGATTTTTTACATGGAAACCCTGTTAGGGGAAAAACCACGGTGGATGTTAATCCACAATATTATACCCTGTTAAAAGTATAATGAAAAATAATGGGAATGCACATGCATTCAAGCACACTGCCTAGAGCTCACTGCTCAAATACAAGAGGGATCACTGCCCAAGAATACAAAGCAATTCAGATTAGATCTACAGGGTATGAACTGAGAAAATAGCTTCTACAAAAGCTTGATTATAGTTCCAGTTAAGCACATAAATACTTCTTCACACTTCGCTCAAACTTCTTCACACTTTGCTCTATAATCGAATGAATAGATCACTATTCGCACACTTGCAATTTCTCTGGTTCTTCCTCACTTCACACACACTAACTTCACACAAATAACCCTTCTTATATATCTGCAACTTGGATTTACATCAACAACTTCATCGGCCAAAATATAGAACATATTTACAATGTCGGCCCTAGATTTACAAATAAATTTTTAATGCGAATCAAACACTGTCGGCTAATATTATGACGCGACCCAAAACAATATCCTTGAGCGTGCCAAACATTCAAATTTAAATCTCCAAGGATCTGTAACACATTACAACCATCATGTCGGCCAAGAACATGAAAACCCGAACACACATGAGAAAAATCTTCGACCATGAGCACACCGATCAACGTGGATGTACAAAAAGGATAGAGAATGATCTAGAAGCATCCACAAGCAACACGAACTAACATAGAAGCATATGCAACAACATAAATTACCAGAATCACATAAACTTCAATCAGGAGCATTGACAAAAACCACATAAAATTTGTTCATAACACAATTAAAACTTCATGCAGAACTCTGAAACTTTCGATGGATAGACTAGATACTCTCAACAATAAACCCTTTAGCCCACAACAACTGATCTTCAACATACTGAGCAAGACACCTTCATGACCTTCACTGTTCCACTGGCAACCTGCAACTCTTTCTTTAACAATTTTTTCTATATCCTCGACATATACAGCCTTCAATACAACAGTGCTAATAGTGTTGACATCAATGACAACCACATATCAGCAACAAAACCACAACATCCAATAATCTCCCCCTTTGGCATTGATGGCAACACATGATGTGAAAAATACCATCAACACAACTACACTTACTCCCCCTTAGGTTCTGACTCTTCTCCTCAATTGCCTTATCTGGACCACTTGAAGGACCTCAACGAATGGAAGAGTGAATTTGGCGAGATTGTTCCACAGTGCATCACTTACATACAAAAGGATGGTGAATTGAGTCTTAACAGGTTCAACTTAATCATGGATGGAGTAATAGTGTTGGATATTCTAAGTTTATCATGGATGGTAGGGCGTTACTAGACAACTGATGGAAGATTCAACTTACAAATATATTGAAAATTCAAGAATACAAATGGCCACATGATTATATAGTGTACGAGTGGGAGCAGAGGTATATGGGTCCTCCCCTCGAACAGTAGGCCTTGGAGTTGTCACAGTGAAATAACCACACATTCAGATACACTAATATGGAGAAAGGACCTTGAATAGATCTTTAGTGATCACATGGGTGCATATGGAGATTAACAGACTATGGTGTCACAAGTGGTGCAAAATTCATTAGTTATCTACTTTCTTTGTTTTATGTTTTAAGAAAAACTAATGTTTAGTCTAGTTTATACGAAGCATGAATTTTGAAAAGATGTCATATTTTGTAACAGTTTGAAGCTTGTTGCTTCTCTTATAAAAGAGAAACCAAGGCCGAATTTTGATATCATCATCATAGGAATTTACAGAAACATATATGAGGAGACTTATGTTATATTGTAATATCTATTTGAAGTAATCAATGGACAAGAAGATTTAATATGGTGCTCGAATTTTGGTCTCAATTATTTGTTGATAATACTGTGTATGATTGGATTTTTTTATGTATTTTAAGTTGGAATATTGGGTATATTATGAATTGGTATCAATTATTTGTTCATAATCATATGCATTGTTGATTACATTGCATTGCACATCTTTCAAACTCAAAGCATTACTTCACATTGCATAACTAATAACTAGGGAGCAATTGCATTTGTCATGGCATTCCATGAGACCACATTTCTTTGAGGCATTTTTTAAAACAATTCACTGCCTTGTCTTTGCTACCACATTTTTCATACATATTATCTACCAAAGCATTTTATCAAACAATTCATTTCCTTATTGCTATGGCTAAAATCCTAAAACAAGTGCTTTCAAACAAGCTATGGATGCTTGGAAAAAATCTATCAAAGCATAATAGTAAGCAATAGCATAGACAAGGCAGTGAACTGGTTGAAAAAATGCCTCAAAGAAATGTGGTCTCATGGTGATGGAATGCCATGACAATCCATAACAATTCGCTTGTCATGGCATTCATCATGGCATTCCATCACCATGAGACCACATTTCTTTGAGGCATTTTTTCCAAAGTTCATTGCCTTGTCTATGCTACTACATTTTTCATACATGTTTACCAAAACATTTTTATCAAATAGATCACTACCTTGTTGTTATGGCTAAAAGCCTAAAAAAGGTGATTTCAAACAAGCTATGGATGCTTGGAAAGAATCTATCAAAGCATAATAGTAAGCAACAAGCTATGGTATCATGGTTTTTTTTGGCGCGAAATTCAATGTGATTTTATATTAAATTTTTTTGCAGGTCTTAAACGCATTTTTTTGGCAATTTTTCTATTTGAAATGGGGAAAAATCTCTTTGGTCAGTTTTGTGCATTTTTTAATTATAGGATTCTCATTGTTTGTGAAAAAGGTAGTGTTCATGAAGGAATGGAAAAGATGCATAGAGCCTTTGAATTATACCCGTACTGTGCAATGGCATTGAATCATTTAGCAAACCATTTTTTCTTCACAAGGCAACATTTTCTTGTGGAACAGTTGACTGAGACAACTCTTGTTTCAACTAACCACCCTCTCATGAAATATCATTCATATTATAATCTTGCACAATCTTATCATAGTAAAGGTGATTATGACACCACTGGCTGCTACTACATGGCATCATTCAAGGAAAGCCAGAGGCCACAGGATTTTATGGACAAGTTCAATTGAAGTTGGGAGATCTTAAGAGTTCTCTCTCAAATTTTGAAAAGGTTCTGGAGGTCCACCCTGAGAAGTGTGAGAGCTTAAAAGTTGTAGGCCATATATATGCTCAGCAAGGGCAGGCAAATAAGGATTTGGAAATTTTAAGAAAGGCAACTCACATAGATCCACGTGATGCCCATGCATTTATCAAGATGGGTGAGTTATTAATATCAACAGACCCCAGTGCAGCCTTAGATTCTCTTAAGACAACAAAGTCTCTTCTAAATAAGAGTAGAGAAGAAGTAATCATTGAATTGTTAAACAACATTGGGGTTCTTCATTTTGAGCGTGATGAATTAGAGTTGGCTCAACAAACTTTTATGGAGGCATTAGGAAATGGAATTTGGGTTGAATTCATAAATAAAAGCCCCAATGCCAATTATGCAATTTTTTCTATGCGCTTTAAGGATATGGAATTCTTCCATTGACTAGAAGAAGGTGGTGTTTCACTTGAGTTACCATGGGATAAAGTCACAACACTACTTAATCTTGTTAGGTTGTTTGAACAACTACATGATACTGAAAAAGCAAATCTTTTATACATGCCAAAATTGTTCAAGTTTCTTGATTATATGGATGCATATCTACATCTTGCAGCCATGGCTCAAGCTAGGAATGAGATCTAACTAAGCCTAGAATTGATTGGGGATGCACTTAAGGTGGATAAATACTCATCAAATGCTTTATGTATGCTTGGCAACATGGAATTGAAAATAAATGATTGGCTTAAAGCAACTGAAACAATTAAAGTAGCACGCCAACTTGTCTTGGCTAATGAAGCAAAATGAAAAGATAATGAAGAACGAAAGATTCATATGGAAAGGAGAAAGCAAGAGGAAGAACTTTGGCAGGTGATGCAACAAGAGGAGCAATTTGAACGTGTGAAGGAATTATGGAAGAGTAATTGTAAGCACAGGGATGATGACGATGATGAGGCTGGTCAGTTTGAGAATAGATAGAAGGAAAAGAAGAAAAAGAAGAAGGATAAGGACCACAAGGCTTATGATTCTTACATGGAGGAACGTGATGTTGCCATGGAAGATGAGGCAAATTATATGAGCGATAAGGCACAAGATGATGCAAAGAATGCCCAAAATCTTCTTGCAGTTGCAAGTCTAGAAGACTTTGATGATGGCAAGACAAATTCTCCAGTTTCAACAAAATCACGAAGGAGACATGCATACTCTAATTCTGAAGATAATGAACCATTGTAGAAATAGAGTCTGAGAGAAGATGATCCATATGATGATGATGTCTAGGCTTCCTGAGCTTTAGCCAAACCTAGCTCCTATTTTCCAAAATAAAAATTCCCAAGGCCCATGGGAAATGAATGATGAGCATTTGAGTTTTAACTTGGTTTCATTTTGAAAAGGGGACATTACATTGTACAAGATTTTTTTAACAACAAAATAATTTAATCCACCTATTTGGGACTGTAAAATAAAAATAAATGAATTAATCTATTTTCAATTATAGGTTCTTTTAATCTAGAATTTAATAGAAAGATAAAGCATAGTACATTGAAGGACATGAGAAATGTTCTAAAATAAAGACTAAAATAGGTTGCCCATAAAAAACAAAAAAGAGCAAAAATGAAGAGATAACATACAGATGATTCATTTGAGGATTTTGATAAGATCTTATTTAACTATGTGAGACGGATTTGGAAGGGACAAAGCATATTTAATTGACTAAAATTTTGAGGTAGCTTATCCATCATCATTGTATCCACCATCTTCTCTTGGAATTTGTTTCTACAATGCACCAAGCCTAGAATTGATTGGGGATGCACTTAAGGTGGATAAAAAATCATCAAATGCTTTATGTATGCTTGGAAACATGGAACTAAAAATAGATGACTAATTTAAAGCAAAAGAAACAATTAAAGTAGCATGCCAACTTCTTGGCTAATGAAGCAAAACAAAAATCCGATGAAGAATGAAGGATTCATATGGAAAGGAGAAAGCAAGAGGAAGAAATTCTACAGGTGATGCAACAAGAGGAGCAATTTGAATGTGTGAAGGAATTATGGAAGAGTGAGTGTAAGGACATGGATGATGATGATGACGAGGTTGGTCAGTCTGAGAAGATACAAAAGAAGAAAAAGAAGAAGGATAAGGACTACAAGGCTTATGATTCTTATATGGAGGAACCTGATGTTTCCATGGAAGATGAGGCAAATTATATGAGCGATAAGGCACAAGATGATGCAAAAAATTCCCAATATCTTCTTGCAGATGCAGGTCTAGAAGACTTTGATGATGGCAAGACAAATTCTCCAGTTTCAACAAAATCACGAAGGAGACATACATACTTTGATTCTAAAAATAATGAACCATTGCGTAAACAGATTCTGAGAGAAGATGATCCATATGATGATGATGATGTCTAGGTTTCCTGAGCTTTAACCAAACCGAGCTCCTATTTTCCAAAATAAAAATCCCCAAGGCCCATGGGAAATGAATGATGAGCATTTGAGTTTCAACTTGGTTTCATTTCAAAAAGGGGACATTACATTGTACAAGAGTTGTTTAACAATAGAATAATTTAATCCACCTATTTGGGACTGTAAAATAAAAATAGATGAATTAATCTATTTTAAATTATAGGTTCTTTTAATCTAGAATCTGATAGAAAGATAATGCATAATACATTGAAGGACACAAGAAATGTTCTAAAATAAAGACTAAAATAGGTTGCCCATAAAAAACAAGAAAGAGGAAAAATGAAGAGATAACATATAGATGATTCATTTGAGGTTTTTGATAAGATCTCATTTAACTTTGTCAAATGGATTTGGAAGGGACAAAGCATATTTAATTGACTAAAATTTTGAGGTAGCTTATCCATCATCATTGTATGCATCATCTTCTCTTGGAATTTGTTTCTACAGTGCACTAAGCCTAGAATTGATTGGGGATGCACTTAAGGTGGATAAAAACTCATCAAATGCTTTATGTATGCTTGGAAACATGGAACTAAAAATAGATGACTGGATTAAAGCAAAAGAAACAATTAAAGTAGCACACCAACTTGTCTTGGCTAATGAAGCAAAATGAAAAGCTGATGAAGAACGAAGGATTTAGATGGAAAGGAGAAAACAAGAGGAAGAACTTTAGCGGGTGATGCAACAAGAGGAGAAATTTGAATGTGTGAAGGAATTATGGAAGAGTAAGCGTAAGGACAAGGATGATGAGGACGATGAGGCTGGTCAGTCTCAGAAGAAACAAAAGAAGGAAAATAAGAAAAAGAAGAAGGATAAGGACCACAAGGCTTATGATTCTTATATGGAGGAACTTGATGTTTCCATGGAAGATGACGCAAATTATATGAGTGATAAGGCACAAGATGATGTGGAAAATGCCCAAGATCTTCTTGCAGCTGTAGGTCTAGAAGACTCTGATGATGGAGTGACAAATTCTCCAGTTTCAACAAAATCATGGAGACATGCATACTTTGATTTTGAAGATGATGAACCATTGCAAAAACAAAGTTTGAGAGAAGTTGATCCATATGATGTTGATGCCTAGGCTTCTTGAGCTTTAACCAAACCTAGCTCCTATTTTCCAAGAGAAAAATCCCCAAGGCCCATGGGAAATGAATGATGAGCATTTGAGTTTCAATAGACTAAAATAGGTTGCCCATAAAAAACAAGAAAGAGGAAAAATTAAAAGATAACATACAAATGATTCATTTGAGGTTTTTGATAAGATCTCATTTAACTATGTCAAATGGATTTGGAAGGGACAAAGCATATTTTATTGAATAAAATTTTGAGGTAGCCTATCCGTCTTCATTTTATGCATCATCTTCTCTTGGAATATGTTGAAACTCAAATGCTCATCATTCATTTCCCATGGGCGTTGGGGTTTTTTCTCTTGGAAAATAGGAGCTAGGTTTGGTTAAAGCTCAGGAAGCCTAGGCATCAACATCATATGGATCATCTTCTCTCAGAATTTGTTTCTGCAATGGTTCATCATCTTCAAAATCAAAGTATGCATGTCTCCTTCATGATTTTGTTGAAACTGGAGAATTTGTCTCTCCATCATCAGAGTCTTCTAGACCTATAGCTGCAAGAAGATCTTGTGAATTTTCCACATCATCTCATGCCTTATCACTCATATAATTTTCCTCATCTTCCATGGCAACATCAGGTTCTTCCATGTAAGAATCATAAGCCTTGTGGTCCTTATCCTTCTTCTTTTTCTTCTTTTCCTTCTTTTGTTTCTTCTTAGACTGGCCAGCCTCATCATTGTCACCATCCCTATCCTTACACTTACTCTTCCATAATTCCTTGACACGTTCAAATTTCTCCTCTTGTTGTATCACCCGCTAAAGTTCTCCCTCTTGCTTTCTCCTTTCCATCTGAATCCTTCGTTCTTCATCAACTTTTCATTTTACTTCATCAACCAAGACAAGTTGGCATGCTACTTTAATTGTTTCTTTTGCTTTAAGCCAGTAATCTTTTTTCAGTTCCATGTTTCCAAGCATACATAAATCATTTGATGAGTTTTTATCCACCTTAAGTGCATCCCCAATCAATTCTAGGCTCGGTGCATTGTAGAAACAAATTCCAAGAGAAGATGATGCATATAATGACAATAGATAAGCTACCTCAAAATTTTAGTCAAATAAATATGCTTTGTCCCTTCCAAATCCATTTGATATAGTTAAATGAGATCTTATCAAAAACCTCAAATGAATCATCTGTATGTTATCTTTTCATTTTTCCTCTTTCTTGTTTTTCATGGGCAACCCATTTTAGTCTTTATTTTAGATCATTTTTGTGTCCTTCAATGTATTATGCTTTATCTTTCTATCAGATTCTAGATTAAAAAAACCTATAATTGAAAATGGATTAATTCATCTATTTTTATTTTACAGTCCCAAATAGGTGGATTAAATTATTCCGTTGTTAAACAAATCTTATACAATGTAATGTCCCCTTTTTGAAATGAAACCAAGTTGAAACTCAAATGCTCATCGTTCATTTCCCATGGGCCTTGGGGATTTTTCTCTTGGAAAATAGGAGTATAGTAATAACTCAAGAGGATCTTAATTTCATAAAAGGGGCCACTTAAGTGTTGGCACAAAGACTAGGAAATGTTTATGTTGCAAATGGGGTAGCCATTATGCTAGTTGAAAGGGGTGAATTTGATATTGCAAAGGAAATTTTTACACAGGTACAAGAAGTTGTTGTAGGAAATGTCTTTGTTCAGATGCCTGATGTGTGGGTAAATCTAGCACATGTTTACTTTGCACAAGGACAATTTGCGCTTGCAGTGAAAATATTTATGTTGCAAATGGGGCATCCATTGTAAAGTGTTGGCATAGAGATCAGGAAATGTTTATGGTACAAATGGGGCAGCCATTGTGCTAGCTGAAGGGGGTCAATTTGATATTGCAAAGGAAATATTTACACAGGTACAAGAGTTTTTGTAGGAAACATCTTTTTTCAAATGCCTGATGTGTGGGTAAATATAGGGCATGTTTACTTTGCACAAGGATAGTTTGCGCTTGCAGTGAAAATGTATCAAAATTGTTTAAGGAAATTCTATTTTGGCACTGACACCCAAATTTTATTTTATTTAGCTCGAACACATTATGAAGCAGAATAGTGGCAATATTGTAAAAGAACATTATTAAGAGCAGTAGATTGTAATGAGCATTTGAAATTTGTGTTTAATGTAATGAGGGTTTCAAATTACCTCTAAATTCATTGCAGAGGGTGTCCCCAAATCCGATTTCACTACTGAGGGCCTTGGTGAATTCAAATTCGTTGAAGCAAACTCTAAATTCCTTTCCCTTGCCCACCTTTTCAGAAGTCTCCAAGTCCTCTCTGAATCCTTATCGCCCATGCAAGTAGCTACTATAATTGATCAAAATGACTCATGCTAGGCTAATGAATGAAGCGAGGTCAAGCGAGATGAATGAATCTACAATGAACAAGATGAATGAATTTGTAATGAAAGTGAATAATCATACCAATACATCGCGCACATGAATACATCGTGCCAATAATTGGTTGAATTGTTTTTCAAAATTTTTGTCTAATTTGGATTTGATGACTAACTATTTAGTCATTTATATTTCTATGACTAAATAATTTTTTAGTCAATGACCAAATTAGTCATTTATTTACTCATTTATAGCTAAGTTGCAAAAAATGAGTCGAATTTAGTCATTTTTAGTTGTTGTGACTAGAAGTTTTAGTCACCTAGTCATTTATTTTCCAAATTCTCCTAGTGAAACATAAAGCCTTGAGCACCAAACACAAAACCCAAACCCTGATCCAATGCAAATTCCACACAAAACAAGAAGAAAAACCCCCGATCTTTGAAAGAAATCCACCCCAAACCTCACAACGCACAACACACAACAATAAAGTCACGCCCAAGAGCATGCACTAATGGCTTTACCCAAGCAAGCCAAAAATTAGAAGGCAAGAAACAACACCCCCATGTTGCTAGGAAACAAAAAAAAAAAAACCCCAAATGCCCCTCACAAATGGCACATAGCAACACAAAGAAAAAGGAAGGCTTGAGAAAGGCCGCAGCTAGGCATGCATTGCTTAGCGCAGGCCATGCAAGCTGGAAACCCTACATGCAACCTCTAGTAGCAACGACACCATCCCTTCTCCAATATGTCAAACACAATGTATTTTGTAATTGCATGTTATTCTTTATTTAATACTTATCTCAATTTCTTGTACTCGTTGTTATCCATAATTTGTGGATGTGGAGAAATTTCAAAAGGATTTGAAACCAAACTATTGATTTGTTACTACTAAAAGTTTGAAAATCTAGTTCCATGTTATATTGTTCTTCGTCTTCTTTTGTTTTTTCAAGGAATAATTATTTCCTAATGTTCTCATTTTTAGAATAGAGGTTGTTCATAGATTTATCAAGGTCACCGTGGTAGAATTGATATTATAGTTATACTTTGCACATTTGAATTGAATTGTGTCTTCATGTTATAAATAAGCTCTTTGCCATGATCTAAAATTCTTTTTCAATCTATTTTCACTTAGTACAAATGACACATAGAGTAGTAATTTCTCTCTTCAATGGTTTTCTAGATCGGTGTATTTGTTGAAATTGATAAATCTTATGATATTTGGTTTTGTTCTTGGATCAATTTTATTTCCATTTTTTCTATACTCTAAAACAAAATGTGCAAGGCATATGCCTATAATTCTTCGAGGATATTTTATATAGTAATCTAATAAATAATTGCAAATTACATTCTTTGATTCATTTGGCTCTTTCTTTAGTTGTTTCATAGATTTCAAAAAAAAAGTGTGATCATTTTGATCTTATGTGTCAATGAATATATATTTTCTCGAACTATAATTTAGCGGGAGTGATATAAAAATCTAAGCAGCTTGTTGCGGAGACATTTTTTGCAAGTGAAACACAACATTTCCAAGCTTGGTTATCATTTTTATAGCATCGATATTATGTCATTGTGGTCTTTATGTATCCTTATAAATGTATATGTCATTGAACTATTAACCTTTGTCATGTAAGAGCTACATTACAATGCTGCAACATATGCATTCAACATGACAAACTATGCATTTGCATTTGGTTTTCATAGTTTTGATTTTAAAAAAAGCTATTATTCCATATTTGTGACAGATTTCTTCATACTAGAAGTGTAGGTCCGTGCATATTGTTATTATCACCAATATGTACTCATCTTCATTCATATCCATTTCACTTAAGAACACTTCAAATGACTGTCATAATTTGATGTCTACAACTTGGAAAAGATTTATGTTGCCATCAAAACAATGGTTTGGTTATTATTTGCTAATAGTTCAAGTTTTGTATATTTTTTCATTGATGGAAATTGTAAATTATATTTACAAGCTATTTTCTTTGACTTCCTATATTGCTTTGTATGGTGATGCTTGTGCAACATGTGGCTATATACTTAGTTTTAGAGTTTTAGTAGTATAGGTAATGCAATTGTCAACAAAGTCTACAATATTTACATAACTATCTTTGCCATAGATTGGTGCATATTTTACCCATACAAGGAAATGATCATGTTCATTTCCACAATTTTGAAATCCAATCATAAAAAAATAATTCAAAATATTTCCAAAGAAATAATGATTTTTAACTATCAAATTTTCTATTGCATTTGTTCCATGTCTATAATAACATGTACACAAGTTAATAGATCTCTTTTGATCATATGATATTTGTAATTTTGATCTTCAATATAACATTCTTGTTCCTCTGATTTGTGTACATGTTACTTATGCAATTCTTCAAGTGTATTTAATAAAGCATCCCAATTTTGTTCAATACTGATGAATGTAATGAAGAATGTAGGTGGCTTATGTTGTTGTATCATTGCAAACACATTTTTTAGTTACTACAATTAATCTAGAGATATTCGTATTCTCTTAAAATCAATGTAGTTAATATTTTATTTAAGTAATTTTTCCATATTAGATTTATCTTTGACATATTTTGCTATTAGCTTTCTTCCTTTTAGTTGACCTTTACGAATTCTTATCAATATTATAGACAAAACCTATTGTATAATTATTTTGATTGTTTTAAAAAATAGATTTGTAGTATGGCAGGAAAATAATCTATTTGAATGTAATAGTTCAAATTTTGCAATTTTTTTGTATGTGATTTTTTTTTACAATTTCATCATCACATGGATTACCAAAAAACAATGTAGGGAAATTCATTTCTTCAACATATTTATCTTTAAGTATTCTAGTAGGATAATTCTCTTGTATTGGTGCAAGTTTTATGATTTTGTCTTGAAATTCATGTATACATCTAGATTCAGTGAATCCATGAACCAATATTTGATGAGGACTTCATTTTCATCTTCTGTATCACTTTCAAAGTTATCTTCACCAATACGAGGCTCACTAATGTCTTCATTTTTCTCATTGATATCAAAGGATCCTTTCTAGTTTCTATTTATTTCAATATTTTTCATCCTATATAGCATTGTTTTACTCAATTAATTCAAAGTCTGCATAATAATACTTGGTCGTACAACTCCACTCTAAAATGCATTTCTATATTCCAATAGTCTTTTAAGAGAAATAACAATCATTATTTTTCTATCAACATACTATGGCTATACTCTTTGTATAATGCTCATGTTGGTTAGTACATTGATTATTGACCCAGTTAATCCTATTTGAGCTCTTTTGTATCCTAGTTCACAAATTTGAGCAAATACAATTCGAATTGAAACAAGTCTTTCCTATAATTGTGTTAGAGTTTGTACTTATTGTATTGGCTTTATTGGTTTGGATTTTCTGTGGTGTTGCATACCTAGGAAGTATGGACCATGATAAAGTAACATGACATACCTAACAAATAGAATTTGTGCATATAATGTAATTGCATTATTAATTTACAATATGTTTCTTTTTATTTCTCCTTGAAAGCCCTCATTTCTTTCTTGAAATACAATAATTGACAAATTGCACATGCATGTTTTGGAGTGTCTTGAACTATTTTTTTCTAAAATTGCTATTGGTGTCAATTTTTTTCTTTTTCTTTTTTGACCTTGTAGACACCATTCTCTGATTATTGTGTATTTATTTTTTGATCTCGTGAAGTGATATTTCATTGTTACTTCTTATTTCTAATAATTTGTTTAACTTGATGAAGTGTTGTTTTTTGCTTATGCCCAACATTTTGTATTTTTGTATCTTAATAATGGATCAAAATGTCCATGGAGGGGATTTGAATAATGGAAAAGCATATAATTTGAGTCTAAGTGGTGCAATGACTGATTTAATTGTAAGTAAATTTTTCCTCTTGTCATTGATCAAAGACATATTTGTATTTGTAGCCATTTGGATAGAAAATAAATACAAAATATATCTCCCCACAATCAAATTTCTTTGTCATTTGTCAACAATATTGCAATTTTTTTCATCCCACATAGATATGTCTCTGCATCATGTACGTTGTGTGATTAATATAGAGTATGAGGGTCCAATTCATATGTATATGAATTGAGTGATTATGTTCCACCTTATACAATACAAACTAAGAAATAATCAATAACTCCATTTCATAACTGAATTGATGTATAGTGATATTGAAGCAAAAGTTCCATTGAGCTGAATAAGAAATCACTAACATTATACTTGAATGTGTTAATATTACATACTCCTTCCTTTCTTAACACATCATCGATGTTGCAATATTGAGATTGACTTTTGAATTGATGCAAGTTTGTCTACACTATTGTAACTATTTTTATTCTCACTTCTACTCAATGGCCTCTCGCAAAATACTGTTCTTGGCTTCTTGTTAGGTTTTTATACTTGACAACTTACAAGTGGTTTAAAGTGTCCATGAAGAGGATTTGCATCATAAAAAATAATCGAATATGATTCCAAGTTATGCAATGATTGATTTAAGTGCAAGTACTTTTTTCCTATCGTCATATACCAAACATGTATTCGTATGTTTAACCATCTAAACAACAAATAAATACAAAATATATCTCCCTATAGTCCTATTTCTTTGTCATTTGTAAATATTTGCATTCTACGTAAATTTGTTTCAACATCATGTTCCTTGTGTAACTCATATAGAGTAACAAGGTCCAATTCATAGCTATATGATTAACTACATTTGTTTCAACTTTTGCAAGGCAACTTAAGAAGTGATTGATTGCTCCACTCCATAACTAATTTGACGTATAATAATGTTGAAGTAATATTTATAACATGAGTCAAATAAGCAATCACCAACATTATACTTGAATGTGTTGGTTCTAAACAATCCTTCATTCTCTAATGTATTATCAATGCTCTAGGATTGACTTTTCTTTTTAAATTGATACTTGTTTGCATCTATCATTTGTATTTCATGTTCATCTAGTTGTGATTTTGACATTTTCATTTATTCGACACTAAAACAATTCTATTTATACTAAAACCCAAAACACATATGACAACTATGGATGATGTGCAAACATGACTTAATAAATCACTTTTGCCTATTTGCTATACCATTTGTACAAAGCTATCTTTTTTGTTCCCTACTTGCTCATGTTTTGTAATACAAAAATGGTATTGTTATGACAATGCCATTAAGACTAAATTTATCTGAGTTTATGTTCCATCATGTATCTAGTTTTTTGTTCTATGCATATTCTACAATTGCAAAAAATATTTTTCAAGATCGCACTAATCTTACATCAATGTGTTATCAAATTGTTTAATATGCTAAATAGATTCAATATTGATACATATTAAATATTTTCTAATCAATTTTTCTATTCAATGATCTAATCAGTTATTTCTATATGCAATCAAATTTGTTACATAATCAAAGTGTAATAATCTTTATTCTATACTTTTTACAAACAATATAGTTGCTTCAAAACACATGAATACCAACAAATAAATTTTTCTACATTATCAAGTACGACCACTCTAATGTATCAATGTTTATTCTATATTTGACTATACCTGTGGTAATGAAATTTGATATGTTCAAATAATAATTTAAAAATAGTTTTAAGATTCAAAATATTACGACACAATATAATAATTATTATATTATATCATATTGTACTATATTATACATTATTGCTTGAAGAAAAAAATACTATAGTACATATAATATTACAATGTATACTTGTAGACACGAAAAATATATAGATTGATATCACACTCGATCTTGATCTACTAACATCGCTTCATCCTGAATTATCCCTCTATCTAACCATTTAATCAAATAGCCTTGTTTGATTAAAGTCATCATAATTGCCCTTTTAATTAAATCCCATGATTTAATTAAATCATTGTCTCTGCACGTAATTAGCTAGGTCATTTCATCTTCCTATCTTTATTTAATTAAATAATCCATATTATTTGATTAAATCTCTAAAGTTCATCTAATTAAATCAATTAAATAAAACATTTATCTAATTTAATCTAACATCACCCCCTTTGGTTAAATAAATCAAAAATATTTATTTAACTAAGTCTAAATCATTCTATTCTCATTTTGAGTTATTTAAATCCTAAAATCTAAGTCAAAATGGTCAAATCAACTAACATCATTTAAATTAATCAAATCATGATTAATGCTAATCCTAATCACTCAAATCCTCTAGATTTTGCAATTTGCACAATTAAATCATTTAGTTGATTTATAAATCATCTATTTTCATTCAAAAAAGGCATCCAAGTGGGAATATTCCTCAAATTTGAAATCTCCCCCCAAAATGACTTGTCCATCCAACAAGGCATTTAAAGCTCTTACATTGTCTCTTACATGTCTCCCACTTGGCATTTAACTCATCTTTCATCCCCCCTAAACATGTCATTTCATCAAATTCAAATTTCAAACTTGCACAATCCTCAAAACTTGCACATCCTTCATCCATTCATAGGTTGACAAGTGGCACTTTGCCATTGGTTAATTCTTAGTCCCACATTGCTCTATTTTGGACATTCATCCATCAATCTCATCTATAAATAAGAGGCTAATCTCCTCATTCTATCATCCACAATTTGAGTAAACTTACTATGCTCAAATCATTAGCAAATTCCATCTATTATCATTGAATCTTAGCTAGGTTATGTAGATTTTTCCATTGGAGTACTCATCAAGCATCAACAAAGTGGATCAAATTTCTTCATCAAATCACCATTGCATCATTGGAGTTGGGAAAGGGCCAATTTTCACATCAAATTGGCACCAATTCCCTCAAGAGATTAGGAGTTTGTTTGCTTTAGAATAGGATTTGATATGCTTTTAAATCTCATTGTGTTCTTTATTTCATATTCTATCTCTTTTTCCATTCAAATGAATTTCTTGAGGAATCTTTGTTCTTGCTTGCATTTGATATTCTAATGTGTTTGTTCATGTTGTTTTGCAGGTATTTGGATTGGGGTTCGCACAATACTAATATTATGATGCAATAAAATTTTAGTTCATTTGATAGAAGCACCAAATGGATGTGAACTTGTCTAAGTTATAGCCAATCACACTTTAGCCATCAATAGTAACATATCGAAAGTTTAGAAGCTTCCAAGAACCCATGCAAGCACTGACCTATTTCACTTTCTATTGTAATTATCGACAAATTTATTGCTCTTGACCAATCCTACAAAGTGACAAAATAAAGATAACATGAATAAATTACATAGCAGTCACGTATCACCACATGGCATGTCATTGGACCAATTCAAAAATGTTGAGAAGTATAGAATCGAGACACAATATACACAAGATTTTTGTTAAAGTAATAAGTTATTTCACTTAATTAATTTAATCATATTGGTTAATTAATTAAGTCACTTATCACTTTAGTTACTTAAGCTAAACTTAGGCACATTAATAATTATTTATTTATTAATTATTAAGTGTGCACACTAGGGTTTCCTTTTAGGGTTATGCATACATTGCTTTTATAAAGCAATTCATCTCTTGTATTTTCTAAATTCCTGAATATTATTCATTTGTACATCTTCATGCAAATTGCTCTTGCTTTTTTCTGTTTTTCTCTTATGGAAGGTATTTTCTGGTTTGCAAGTTTAATCTTGGTTTCTAACATGGTATCAGAGCCTTGATTTGCAGTCCCTTCTCAGTTTTTTGGAGAAATTCATTGTAGAGCACGTTCGGGGTTCCTCGAGGGTTTCATGCCTTGAGCTTATTTATGAAGCATTTTGGATCAGATTGGGCATCTCCATTGGATTCAAAGCGCTGGAAAAAGTCAGGATTTGCTTTTGTTTCATTGATTTTCATCATCGTTTGTCGGATCTGCAAGGGTTTGAAGTTTATGAAGGTTTCCAGATCTAGAGCATACCTAAAATTTTGGAGCGTTTTGAGCCCAAATGGACCTCACCATCGCGTTCAGAGCGCCTAAAAACCCCAAAATCGACTATCAAATTGTCGAAATCGGACATAGTGACTCTGAGAGGCAATTTTTTTCATTTCTGGGTCGTACGGCCTGGTATGACACACAATCCAAGATTTTTTTAAAAAAAAAACCAAAGTTAATGGGCGTTGCCATCAGTAAACTACTAGCGGTTAACCGCTAGTGGTTAATGCTAGCGGTTAATACTAGCGGCTAGTCTAACCGCCAAGTTTCCCTCCAAACCCTTTTGGAGCAGTTTTGGTATTTTGGCCATAACTTTTGCGTCTGAATTCAAATTTCGAAAACAAAATATTGCTGGAAAGCTGGTTCCGAGTCCGATCTAGTTGTGTAGGTTTTTTTTTCTGGTTTTTCTATTATGTTGCAGTTTTTTCCAGTCAAAGTCAGACCATCATTTTTGCGCTTCCGGGGGCATATCTTTTGCACACGGTCTCCGTTTTTCGAAAACGAATAGGCATTGGAAAGCTGATTCAATCCTCTACAAATATTTGAGGTAAATTTTAATCATGGAGGTAGATGTGAACATTGGTTTTTGCATGCAATATTTTTTGTTTTCATGCACTAGGTTTGCATTTTCTCTTTAATTTATGCATGTTTTGCATGTTCTCCTTTTACAATCATGGAGTATTGTAATAAATGAACTTATATAAAGTTCCATATTCTTGCATAATAATTCAATTAGAGTGTAGTTGCATTGCATTCACTTTGATCTCATCTTCATATTGACGACAACTCGCATGAGTTGTATCTGGACTATGTAGTTTCTTTTGGCCACATCTTGCTCATAGCTTGACACATTTTGGTTCACATCGGTTCACATCTCATATTGAGAGCCTATGGTTGATGATCCTAAATCGCATTAGATTCACATCGGGTCATATCTCAGTTTGAGGGCCATTCATTTTATGGTTAATGTTCCAAAATCTTCATTCTACTTGCTCCTATGGATCAGTTTTAGTCACAGTTTGGCATCGACATCGAGATACACATAGCTTCCAGATTCTTTCATCATATCATTCCCTCTTATGGGGGGCATCATTTATACATCTACTGTTGCTTCATAGATTCCAAGGTTGTTCCAGTTTGTGAGTTTTCCAATTTTCCTTGGCATCGGATCTGCTGTTGCATTATTATGATTCCGCCTGAGTCCTTCAGTGACTCTCATATGGTTTCTTGTAAATAGAGGTATCTTTCCTTGCTTTCCAGATTCAGGATTCCAGTGTTACTTTGCCAGTGTTCTTCCAATGCTTCTTTGCTACAAGTGATTTCATTGAGGGGGGGTTTTGTCCCACTGGGTTTTCTCCTCTAAATCTCATTCATTGCATTTGTACATGGGTACCTGATCAGGCCTTGTTTTCGGGACCCATCTTTGCTTTCATGCATCTTTTCTTTAGTGTTTAAATAGCTACTTCCTAAGTTCATCTTAAGGGGGGGTGTTAGAGTAATAAGTTATTTCACTTAATTAATTTAATCATATTGGTTAATTAATTAAGTCACCTATCACTTTAGTTACTTAAGCTAAACTTAGGCACATTAATAATTAATTATTTATTAATTATTAAGTGTGCACACTAGGGTTTCCTTTTAGGGTTATGCATACATCACTTTTATAAAGCAATCCATCTCTTGTATTTTCTAAATTCTTGAATATTATTCATTTGCACATCTTCATGCAAATTGCTCTTGTTTTTTCTATTTTTCTCTTCTGGAAGGTATTTTCTGGTTTGCAAGTTTGATCTTGGTTTCTAACAATTTTCTTGTTATCGACTACTAAGGTACACTTTGTAGGAGTTTAAGGTGAACTCCTCAACACTCCAAGATCACCTACAAGACAAAATAACTTCCACAAGAGAGATGGCAGAAATATCATGCTATGATCATGGATGCAAGATACCAAAATGAATATGAAAACCATATTGTTGGATTGTTAGGTTGTTACAATGTACATATAAATCGTTACTTATATAGGTAAGGTATGATGATGTACCAAAATTAAATGACATGACTCAACCTTAAATGACCTAGGACACAAGCATTAAATAAACACCAACTAGATAAGATAAGTGACAACTAATGCTTAACTAGAAAGATTCTTTTCAAGGACCTAAGTGGACTTAACATGTAAATAGGACATAGATAGGTAAAACCACCCCCCTTAAGTACAACTTAGGGAGTACATATGCAAATGACACAAAGATGGGTCCCGACTACAAGGCCATGTTAGGCACCCATATACAAATGCAAATGCAATCTCTCACAAATGTAGAAAAGGAGAAAACCAAGTGGGACAAAACTCCTCCCCAAAAGAGAGATAAAATACAACAATGCTCTCCATGAAAAATGAGAGGACAAAACCCCATTTGACATAAAAGACCCCATAAGAGAGACAAAGAAGAGACCATTCAACCCTCCCTTAATGTGATAACCTTCTAAAAAGAAACACTGGAAGCACACTGGTGGAGTAACATTGGAATCCTTAATCAGGCAAGCAAAGGAAAGATAATTCTGATGCTAGAAACCATATTAGAGTCACTCAAGGACTTAGGTCAGAATCATGAAAAAGCAACAGTAGACCCGATGCCAAGGAACACTAAAACACTCTTGATATGGCACAAATCTGGAATCTGTATGAAGCAATAGGATATATAACATCATTCTAGAACTGAAATGAAGTGCCAAGATCAAAATTGTACTCTCCTGACTTTCAAAATATCCAAGTAATCTCTAGGACACCCATTAGGGAAAAATAAAATAATGATATACCTTAGATAGATACATAAAAAAAGTGCATGGATGGAAATGTAGAGATCCTGAATACCTTTCCAACACTACAAGAATCATAAGAATTGGAGATTGTTGCAAAAAGTTATGAGCTTGGGAGCCAAAAATGAAGATCTAACTTCAAACAGTAATAAATGCTACAAAACAACATTTTTTTTGAAAAATAACTTGCACCACTACAAAATTGGTGAAGCCATCTTTCTAACAATATCTTGTTTGAAAATTTTTGCCTCCTAGATTGCAAGTTATGACAGTTTGAAAAAGTGACCTATTTGGCAATTCGAGGAATCAAAATTGGGGCCAGGGCTTAAAATTTTGGTCTCTGGACCTGACCATATCTACAACAAATTATTTTAAAAAAGTGTGACCCAATCTGCCGCTAGTGGAGCAGCGAGTAGGTGGCAGGTGAGTGACGAGGGTGGCGAGTTCAAGCCGCATCGCTTGAGGCATAAGCCCCTCGCGGTTGATATGACCACGACTAATGGGCTAATAAAACTGTTGCCACAAATTTAAAACTATTGGTCGATAATATTAAAAAAACCAAAGTTTATAAATATAAAAAAGCATGCAGAGATTCAATAAATGTTGATCGTACTAAGGACCATCTGTCGACTACCAATGAAATGACAATGATATGACCTATGAAGAATGAGATAACTGAGCGTAGATGAAGGTGCGATGAGGAATCTTCAGGGGAATATGCCAGGTATTTTTCTATCGATTGTAGAGACTATGATCTGTACAACCAAGTATAGATCTTTACATATCCATACAACTATACGACAATTTAATTTTTTTGCCCGAAGCTCTAGTGAAAAGTGTTAGATTTTGACATTTGACAATCGATCCTTAGGTTCTCGGGCCTTTCAGACGTAATGGTTGTTGGAAATAGGATGCCATTTAATTGAAAATCCTAAACATTAATTATTTCATGTATCTCCTAGCTTCTTGGAATGTGTTCAATAACACTAAGATTAGGATGAGATTAATTATTTGGATGAAATAAATCATGAAATTGACATTTGTAGTTATTCCTAAATAATAGGAGCATGTGGGTGCACACATGGTAAGGTGACACTCACCTTGAGTTCAGTTAACTATTCAAAGTAACAGTTAACACTTTTGTATGCATGTAAAGATCCTAGGAGTTAGGATTTGATCTTTGCATGCTTGAAGTTTAGTTTAGTTTAGTTTAGATCAGTTCAGTTCAGTTCAGTTCAGAATCAGTTTAGTTTAGTTCAGTTCAGTTATGGTTGAGTTGTCTTCAGTTAGTTTCAGTTGTATGTTAGTTAACTTCAATTAACTTGGAATGCATGGCTAATAACATTTAGTTGTATGACAGATAACAGGGACTACCTCCAGTTAACAGGGGATGACCATTCTTTGGGAATGGTGTTGAGTAAATGTTTCAGTTAACTAGAAATCACTTGGAGCCAACTTGGGCACCCAAGATGCTTTCTTGGATTTACCTCCCATGCTTGATAAGATATTTTTGAAGGCTCAGTTAAGTAGGATTACTTATGGGTGCCAACTTTGAGGAAGAGCTTTGGAATTATCATTGAAGTGAAGGAGAAGTTGTAGCTTCAGTTTGGGATGCCCAAATGCATGGAGCACATGTTGTAAGCTTTAGTCTTCACATAATAACTCAACTTGAAGCAATATGGTGTACCTTTTCAAGGGCTTGAGCTTGTGCATTGTAATTATCACCATTTGGAGATTACAAGGTTTCATATTGTCTATATATCTCATTCAAGTTGAAGAGAGTTTTGATAATTGTTATTGCAAGTGTGAAGAAGATTGGAAAAGACAGAAGAAGCATTCTCAAGCAAGAATTGGAGCTATTGTAATTCAGAGATTGAATAATAGAATAATTCTTGGTGGAGTTTTTCCCGAAAGGGTTTCTCCATGGTACATCTTGTGTAATCTTTCTAATATCCTATCTAGTTCTTCTATCAACTTCTCTCTTCATTCTACAACAGTAAAATGGATTAATCAAGATAATCACCCACAAAGAATATATGTAACAAAGAAAAGACTTACTTAGATCAGCAATATTAAAGTTTTACAGAGTATTAAGCTAAGAAAACACCTCATTTTTCAACAATGGCAAGGCCGTTTTTTGCCCAAAAGTCTTTGAAAAATCAACTACCCCCCAAATTTGGCAACTGAAACCCTCATTCAAACCCTTGTAAATTAGATAATATATGATGAAATTGGATGAAACAAAAGCCAAACTTGACTTTCTTTGATGCCTTGGATTCAATACTGAGGTCCAAAAATCCCCAAATCACACCCACAAAAATTTCACGCCAAGATTGGTCCCTCAGATCTGGGAAGAAGTTTGCAGCACTAAAGCTCTAATACCATGTAGGAGTTTAAGGTGAACTCCTTAACACTCTAAGATCATTTGCAAGACACAATAACTTCCACAAGAGAGATTGCATAAATATCATGCTATGAGTATGGATGCAAGATGCCAAAATGAATATGACAACTAGATTGTTGGATTGTTAGGTTGTTATAATATACATATGAAGCTTTGTTTATATAGGCAAGGTGTGATGATGTACCGACATTAAATGCAATGTCATAATTAAATGACATGACTCAACATTAAATGACCTAGGACACAAGCATTAAATAAAATCCAACTAGATAAGATATGTGGTCGAGTTAATGATTAACTAGAAAGATCCCTTCCTAGGACCTAAGTGAACTTAACATGTAAATAGGACCTAGATAGGTAAAACACCTATTTACACCAACACACTTGTCAATGCTACCTCCTTACACAAGTTGCATAATCTAACCTAGACTAAAATAATTTACAACATAAAAATTTGCATTTTTGCCATATTTTGTTCATTGCCAATAGATTCAAGTTACACCTATAAAAAAACCACTATGACATGGACATTTGAAACTTATAAATAGCTAACATTGATAAAAAAAAATTCAACTTAAAAGATATACTCTAGCTTAAAAGGCAACAAAAATATTGTCTTAATCTCTAAAACACCCGTATTCTTTGATCTAATTTTTATTAATAGATTCAAGAAACAACTATACTAGTATTGGTTTAAGATTGTCGTACTATTAAACTATTTCTATTTTGATAGGGTTTCATAAAATTCTTCCTACAAATTCTATAGATTCTCTGTCTCTGACATTGTTCAAAGCACAATACAATTTTTGCATAATCTCTAGGTTAGTAATTTATTATGTCTTCACCAACTTCCTTTGGCTACATCTAATATTCTTACTCTAGGTTTAATCCCTAAGTTAACCATGCCTACAATTTTCTTCTACCTAAATTTGATTTTTCTATATGTTTGGAGATTGTTAAATAACACTAGTTTGTTTTAGTTAGATAGGTTCCCTTGATCTAGTACAAATATACCTATACATAGACATATAGAACCCCATTTCTTAAGAAAATCACTATCTATAAAGGAAATTGAAATGCTCTACTTACAGAAGATCAGTAGATTCATACATTGTAAAAACTTAATGAAACGTGTATCAAAATAAAAGGCTATCAATCGACAAATACCAAGGACTACAAGTTCTACCAAACAACAAAACTCTTGACTACTTGTGAAAAAGGCTTTAGTTCCCCACAAGATTCAAAAATCTGGTCAACAAAAGTATTAATGAACAAATACTTCATTGAAAGGGAAATTATCGGATAAAGAGGAACCCAAAAAAAATCCTCAAGAAGTATAGCTTCTATGAAATACTACAACTCTCGACAACTTGGAAAGAAGGCTTTAGTTCTTGACATGACTCAACACATATAGAACACTATTTCTCAAGAAAGTTATTAGGTGTAAAGAACTTGGATTAGTTCTCTCAAAGGGGCTAGTTCATAATAATGTTCAAAGCTCCAACAAAGGTATTAATGAGACTTGTCTCAAAAGTCTTTACTTCCCACAAAGATTCTAGTTCTTAGCATGACTCAAAGCTCCTACAAAGGTATTAATGAAACTTGTATAAAAATAAAAGGCTATTGACTAACAAATCCCAAGGACTATAAGTTTCAACAAACAACAAAACTCCTGACACTTGCAAAAATGGCTTTAGTTCCCACATGATTCATGAACCATATAAAGGTATTAATGAACATATACTTTGTTCAAAGGAAAATTATTGGATAAAGAGGAACCCAACAAAAATTCACAATGAGCATAAATCCTACCATATACTACAACTCCCAATAACTTAGCAAGAAGGCTTTAGTTCTGAGAGGACTCAAAAATTTGATAAAGCTATTACTAGTAGATACTTCATTCAAAGTACAACCATCAAAATCCTTGATAAGTTCCCTAAAAGGGTTTAGTTCTCGATAGCACTCAAAACTCTGAACAATTCCAGACACTGCTCAAAGCTCCAACAAACACACTAATGAAACCTATATCAAAATAAAAGGCTATCAACTAATAATTCTCGATGACTATAGGTTCTACTAAACACTAGAACTCCTGACTACTTGCGAAGAAGGCTTTAGTTCCCCATAAGATTCAAAAAATTGACAAAGGTACTAATCTACAGATAATTCATTCAAGGGGAAATGATTGGATAAAGAGGAACTGAACAAACACATATATAGCAAATACTTCATCTAAAGGGAAATAAACAAAATTCTTGATAAGTTCCCTAAAAGAATTTAGTTCTTGACAACCTTGGAAACTTCAAAAAACATATTAATGATAAGATATTACATATTATTTTTTGTAAAACTACTAACCATGATCAAAATTTGCTTTTGTCCAAATTTGATTTTGTCTAGATGTTTTAAAATTGGTTGTAGAAATACTCAAAACTTCATATTAGTTCTCACAAAGGCTCTAGTTCTCAATAGGGCTCAAAGCTCTGACAAAATTATTAATGAAACTTTTCTCAAAATTCTCTAGTTCTCACAAGCAGTGCAGTTCTTGGCACTACCTTTGACAAACCTATTAATGAATCTTGTATCGAAATAAAAGGCTATCATTCGACAATTCCCAAGGACTATAGGTTCTACCAAACACTATAACTCTTGACTACTTGCGAAGAAGCCTTTAATTCCCCACAAGATTCAAAAATCCAACAAACATACTAATGAACAAATACTTCATTGAAAGGATAATTATTGGATAAAGAGCAAGCAAAACTTTGATAAAGCTATTAGACCCACAAATGTTAATGACTAGATACCTCAATTTCCATATGCTTTTTACTATTTTCTATCTAAGATATTCCAACCCTGCCAAATTTACAATACTCATACAAATTTTTGTCAACCATGTCATTGCTTTCAATTTATATTCCAAACTTACAAAATTTTGACCAACTTTTTCTAAATATGACACTTACATAAATTTTGCATAGTCATGCCACTACTTTCAATTTATTATAGCCATTAACACAATTAATATCGACATAAATTACACACAAACTCTTATCTCTACCAAAAATAACAATAACATTGCAAAAGAAACATTAATTCCCGAGAGGAGTCTAAAGTTTGACAAAGGTATTAATGAATAGATACTTCATTCAAAACCAAACATTAGAACTTTCAATAACTTGCTGATAGCACTTTACCAAAAAAAAGTAGGGACATTGCAACTAATATAGACTATTCAAAATGCACATGCATACACATGTCATCTCTTTTGTTTACCACTATGCCAACTCAAACCATGTCAATTGTCTAGTATTTGTTCTTTTGTGAACCAACCTAAAATACAAAATGCATAACAAGAAAAAATAGAAAGCAAATTACTCTCCAATTTTTTCAACAAAGTTCTTGTACCTCCACTCCTTGCAATAAATCATTAGATTTTTTTTTTTTTTCACAATGAACAAGTTCGACCAAATAAGCCAAAGAAACAAGATACAATATTCTAACTCAAAGATACTTTCTTCAACCCGATAATGCCTATTGTACTTGCCAATCTTGACACAACAATGACTCTCCACCACCTCAATTATGCAAGGAAAATCAAAACAAAAAACATAATTGCAACACTCTCATATGCCTACAAATATTTTTGCCACATCTAAATTCTTGTGAAAATATGTCATATTAAAAAAACATTACATTCTAATACCAGCATATTTAAAAAATAAGCACATTTCAATATGCTGAAAAAATTAATAATCAATCTTTGACCATGCTGAATTAACTTTAAATTAATTATCAGCTCACTTAATATTTTTAAAAACATTAATTAACTTTAATAGTCACCTCACTTTATAATCATAATAAAATCATAAACGTGAGAACCAATCTCTTAAAGTTAAATTCTTTAAAATTTTAAAAAAATAAAGATTAAAACAATCCATGTACCCGCCATAAACATCCGACCGTTAATAATTACGGCCAAATCTTCATGCAGAGTGCTGGATAGACGTTGCCGATTGCCGAAAGGCACAATTGCTAGGATAACGTTTTATCGTGATTTGGTAATTATAGGTAAAGAAACCGCCAGATTGTGCCATAAGTCCGTACGATGAAACTAGAAGTTTCAGGCAAACTTTTTGGAGTCAATTGCAGGCAAAGTCAGCAGGATACCATAAACAGGACAGTTTTTCAGGTGCCGAATTGTTTTACTTTCTCATATAAGAAGAGTTGAAAATGAAGCTCGCCGATGCATCTGCTTTAATCCTTTCAGTGGCTCTACCTATTGGAGTGGGATTCCTTGGAACTCTGACAGGAGATGGAGGAAACAGTGGTAATGTTAATTTTATCTGTACTCGTAGTTGCCTAACTCGGCCGAAAATGACGTGGGTTTAGATTATTCTTTACTACTGGGGATACATTTGATTTGGGTTTGTTTAGATGTTATATTTCAGAAATGGGTTTGAGTGGTTTTTGTTGTATTCATGTGGGTTTGATCCCATGGCTATTGGTTTACGCAGAGTGGTACAAACAGCTCAAGAAACCACCATGGACTCCACCAGTAAGCACTCTCAATATGCTTTTACTAATATATTTTGCACTATCCACAAACGCTTATATGAAATCACGATGCTAAGTGATCAGCTTGTATTTTGTGATTTAAGACCTATTAGAGGGCTGGTTATATGTTTTGGAATTGAAATAGCTTAATAGTTAACATAATTTCTACGAAGTTTGAAACAATTGGCATCTTGAATTTGATACTTAGCAATTACAGGAGTAGAATGGGCTCAGTGCACGAGCAAGTAGCTCAAATGACAACTCTTTCAACTATTATTATATATTTTTACTTTGGCATGTTTGCGCAGAACTGGGCTTTTCCGGTTGTGTGGACAATATTATATGCAATGATGGGCGTGGCTGCTTGGTGGGTCTGGATTCATGGAGGTCAGTTCTAGATTTAGTTTTTATATTTATAAACTTTTAGGCTTGAAAAGTGTGAAATGTGACCCTTTATTTCAAAGAATAAGGTTGGGTTGCGAGCTGATATTGTGTTGTATGCTTCAATTAGAAAACGTCAAATCTAAGAGTAGGCATATAATATAGATGTGGAAAAAACACTTACACGAGTCATATATTATTAGCTTCTTAACGTGTAAACAAACCTAAGCCGCCATTCTGAACCATCGCATTGCTTATCAAACAAACGGTCCTTGTCAAAGAGAAGCTACATGCCAGACGGGAAGTGAAGTGTCATATATCAAAAATTTGAAATGCAGGCAGTTACACAGAAAACCATAGAATGATAGAGAATTAGGCACTGACCCTCGAATCCTAGTCCAGATTTTGTTTATTTTATGGTCAAGGGTGCAATGTCACTCAAGATGTAGTTGAGGTTTATATTTGAGTTGTAGATCATTTCCATATGATAGGGGAGAGGACCCGGTAGTTGAGCACCCTAACTTAGTGCTTCTCAAAATCCTATGTGGAAATTTAAAAAAATTCCCAATTTTTTACAGCAGCTTGCTTGACAACGCTCTTGCTTATAACTAAGGTTTCAGGGCCACATCATCAAATACGATGCCACATCAGCATGCTTTTTGTCGAGGTGTCCAAGAAGGTCTAAAAAAAAAGTGAGATGGATACTTGTGCACTAAATCATGTTTTATTGGTGTGCTGATGTGGCATCACATGATTTGTTACTTTTTAGACCTAAGGAATACACATTATTCAATTATTGGTAGTTATCATCAGCACTAACAACTTTAAAGTCATAACTATTGGTTCAATATTGTTAAAAATACTGGGCATTAAATCAACAAATGCTATAACAACTATTGGAACATGCTCAACTACTGGGTCCTTTCCCCTAATACTTAGGTGGATTTTGCATTTGGATCATAATTGTGGTGGATCCCATTTCACTACTTCTTTGTCATACCCATGTCATTGACAAGGCATTCATCTAGACAATCTTCTGTCTTAGTGTCATCTTTGTTTTCACTAAATCAAATTATACAAATTTGCCGACATCAAATTAGACCACCAGATTGCAAGTGTGTTAAACTAGCTCTCACAGGTCCTGCAGTTTAAGAAAATTAGATAATTTTTTTTTTTTTTTTTTAAATTTTAAAATAAAACTAAGATATTCAAAAAACAGAAGGAATTGTTTGGCAATCACCGATGGTAGGAGGCCTACAGTGAAGAATAAAATACACAAACATCTTTTAACATGATTTATGGAGAGATTCAAAACAAACAACAACATAAGCCAAAATGCATTGTCGAGATTAAGATTGGCAATGATCCATGTTGTAAATAAATGTTCCAAATGTAGTGTATACATTAACAAAATATTGGAATTTGAAAAATGCATTAGCAAGGAAAGCAAGCTCGCATGGTGAAACCTTGGGTCTTCCAAAGGTCGAGTGTCCACATTTCCTATGGGTCTAAGCCCCAAAAGGACAGGGGTACAAAATCAAATGTGATCATTGTAAGAAGTGGAACACCTGTGCTAATACTAAAAAACACAGCATAATTCTCAGCTTGCCTTTTGGCTTACAGGTCTTGAATTGAATTATTGACCAGCAGAGTTGCGACAATGTGCTTGGAACCCATGGAAGAGTAATTCCATCCTGTTATCTTCACTTGTATTGTTCGATTGCCATCGATCTAATTTAGATGCCTCGGTGTCAGAATGTCAGAAATTAGCTTGCAATGTTAAATCATCCTACAAAAACTGACTATTTCTGAAATAACAGGGCTCTAATAGAGTTGCCATTTTTACAGAGCTCCAGAGACATGAGATCAGCTTAGGGTACACCACGTCCTGCACCATAGAAGAGGAACTTGGATGATATCAGATCAATACAAGTCTTCAAGGTAGTATATAGGATGAAGGACTCCAAGAGATAGTAGGTTGTGGATGAAATTCCATACGATAATGGTAAGCATGTATAGAATATCAAAAAGTAAGTGATGCAGCAAAGTCAGCAAGAAAACACAAAACTAACAATAGAAAGAGCACCCAAAACATGAGAACCAACTTACAAACGTTTAAGCTTTCTTACTAAATTAAGTATAAAGCTTGCCTTTCCTTTGCAAGGATTCATTTGAGATTACAACATCCAAAGATTTCTGCCAAGTTCACACAGGTACGTTTGATGAAGAACAACTTTTTCTTGTTGGTCCCTTGAAGCAGGGAAGTAAACAAGATGGTACCTTACCACCTTCTGACCAGTAGCATATCACTTCACCAATCATTTAATGGAATTCACAAGCCATAAATATAGACTAAATACTGGGTATGCGACCCTTACAAAAACATAAAAAAGGGGCATCCCTAGAGATATTTCAAATTCTGACTCACTTGCCTACCAATCTCTTGCCCTTTGTTTAATGTTACTTTTCACATCTTATCTTAGGAATTACTAGTATAAATGAAAAGAAAGATAGTTGGTAAATCATTTTTTTAATCTTTAGACAAGGGCCAACATAAAGAGAATTCTACACACAAATTTCTGAAATCCATTTCTCTTCCACAACAGGGTATTCCAGCCCATTCAAATTATATTCAAATATAAGCACATGAATTTGGACCTATATACAATTTTCTTCATTTTGGATGTCTTATTGTTTACAACTTTGTCTACACTCACTTTTGTAGCATCTGAGTGTGAACAAGCTCTCTTTTGGGATTCGCTTTCAAACACAATTAATTCTCATCTCTAAATTTCTTTTGTATACTCTGCTTATTTGCATAAATATTTCTCATCTTAGACTGCTTCTATCTTGGCATTGTAGTTTTTCATCTGCCTAACCAGTTCCATCCCAATTGTTCACTGGTTTTCTAGAGGACTCCAACTTAAATTTACTGGCCCATGGATTTTCTTGCCATTTTTTCTTCAAACCAAAGACAAAGATGCATGGTCTCTGTTATTGCTGCAATTTCCTATCAAATAAAGGTTTGGTTTCTATTTATACAGCTTGTCCAAGGGGTGTGGGCACGTGTGTGTGTAAGATGAACTTATGTCCTCTACTTGTACAACTTATCAATGCTGTGTATGCATATTTATATAAATGTAAAGGTAGTTTTATAACTCATCACCAATCGAGATACCAATTTGGTGTATGAGACTCCCCTTGTGGAACCTCACAAGGGGATTAGTTTTCTATTTACCTTGTATATTTGTTAGCATAAGTTGGGTATCTTGAATACCAATGTATGGGCTCCTTTACCTTGGTTAGATTAACACTATGCAGAAAGAAGTATTCCTACAATATTACTTTGATTGTTAAACCAGATACAGATGAATGTCATACTTCTTAAACTATCGATCTTTATTCTTATCATATTAATCACAATTACATCTGCAATGACCATCTCTGCTCTACAGTATTATCTCCTTTCTTACCAAAAGAGAGCAAACTATAACCTAGTATGGTATTTTAGTTTGAGTTGTTTAAGATCTAAGTGAATGCTAGGGCCGATAGTGGTGCTATTCAAATAATAAGTGTTTGTAGAAGGTTAAGAGTTGGATTTGCATTATTGTTTTGGACGGGGACATTACACATAGTAGTGCAAGGGGAGGGACAAGCGCCTATGCTCTTTGTGTGTTGCACTCATCCAAATTCCACAAGGTGTGTTCTTTTCACTTTAAAACTGCAAATTGCTGTCAATAGCAGCATTGGGATGCTGTGCTTGGATGGGAGATTGAGGCTGCTATTGTTAACAAACAAATGCATTTACTTGACCAATTCTGGTTGTTGCAAAGATGATATTGCAGAGATGCAGTGGTCCAAGGTCATTCAAACTATCAAAAAATACATTGCGAACAGTACCACCTGAAAAAATATAAATTTCATCAAGGAAAACCATGATTTTGTTCATTCAAAAAATAAAAATATAAGTCAAAGAACAACACAACTTTTCCAATTTTAGTATGAATATTCTTAAATTATCTTCAAATTTAGAGAGACATTGAATTAGTACTATAATTTAAAAGAATTTGTAGGGAAAGCTATTAAGCATCAATATCCATAAAAATTGTGAGATTTAAAGATTGACACATGGCTTTATTTTAAATCATTTTGAGATTTTTTAGACCCCTCTAAAATACACTAAATCCAGGTCATTATTTACAGTCTGATAAAAATTAATAATATTCTGTCAAATTTTCAAAGGTTTGCTAGGTATTCACAAACATTTCAAAATCATTACTTGAAGATTCTAAAAATACTATTAAGAAATGTTATTTTTTTTTTTTTTAATCGGTAATCGCTTTTGACTGGAGCTTTGAACCAGTGAGGCCACAATTTGTGGGGGACCTCATCCCCATGTTTGTCTGGTGATTACCAGTCCAATCATCTTCTGCCACCTGCTTCCTCCGTCTTCCTTCCTTCTCACCCCTGTTCTTACTTCCCTACTCTCCTTTTTTTCTCCACCCCAATCTCCTTTGTTCGACCACCTTCTCAACCCCTCCTCCGCCTTGCATTCTTCTCTCCTTCCTCCTTGGGCTTTTTCCCCGTCATCACCCGTCATCTATTCTTCTCTCCCCTTCGTTCTCCGAGCTCCCTTCTCCCGTCCTTTTGGTTTTTTCCCGCCTCCATACTCCGTCCTCCTCTCACCTTCTCTCGGTCTCCCGTCTCCGTTCAACTCTTATCTTCCCAACTCTCCCACCTCCGTCCTTCTCCCGTCCTCTTGGTTTAGCTGCCTCCCGCCTCCACCTCCCGTCAACCGTCTGCATCCTCCGACATCTATCACCCGTCCTCTGATCTCCCATCCTCCAACAGGCTCGACCTGTCCAGCCTCCATTTGTCTCCTGCGCAGTATCCACCCTGGCAATCGTTCCCCTGCACCTGCCACTGGATTTTTTACAACCATCATTCCTCCTTCCTTCGTGCGCTGAGGAGGGCCTCGAACCTGTGACGCCCTATCAACAGGGCCCGTGACTTAACCGTCACGCTGCGGGGTGAACCCAAGAAATGTTATTTTTTATTAGAGGGGTAAATGCTTTTAATCATTATTAGAGGGCCAAAAGAAAGTCTAGACCCCTCTAAAAAACACTAAATCCAGGTCATTATTTACAGTTTGATAAAAATTAAAAATATTCTGTCAAATTTTCAAAGGTTTGCTAGGTATTCACAAACATTTCAAAATCATTACTTGAAGATTCTAAAAATACTATTAAGAACTGTTATTTTTTATTAGAGGGGTAAATGCTTTTGATCTGGAGCTATGAATCAGTGAGGTCACAATTAGGGGACCTCATCCCCAACATAAATACTCAACAATTACACCCCAATGGGGTTTGAACCATAGTAACGAGACTCGGACTCGGCTAGGGTGACTCGTCTCGGGACTCGGGACTTGGCGCAGACTCGGCAAAATGAAAAAAGTTGAAAAAACCCTAGAAATTTAGAGATTTTTAAGGTTTTAAAACTTGTTTCAAGCACCCTTTATTGAATAAACCTTGAAGACACAATAACATCATTAAATAGAAGCAAATTTGATCACATACACAAGTATACAACACAAATTGTAGTTGAGCTGCTGAAGGAAATAGCATACTTAGATATATAAAATTATAAATATAGTCAAATGTATACAAAACTCATGGAATATGAAATCCATGACATCAAATGTTCCATATAAATATGAAATATCAAAAAATTAGCCATAAGTCTATGGCTTAGTGGAGCCAACATCCTTCCTACGAAGGCTTCTAAGGGTCCTCGATGATGTAGCAGCTGCAGCCATAGTGTCTGCCTGTGTCTGACTCTCCATGCCACTCTCACCAACAGCAGCTGTGTCTCCTCGTGCTCTAGCCTCCTCCTCAGCCATGGCTACAACCTCAGCCTCTCTCTTTGCCTGGTCCACCCAATCAAGGTCCTTGTCACTAAAGACTGCATCTGTAGCCTCAGTGATCCACTCAGACTGTGGATCAACCTCCTCTAGCCTGATCGAGGTGGAGTCGTGGTCAAAAAGCTTCCTGTATTTGAGCCAAAGGTTGTAATGAACGTATACCAAATCATTCATCCTCTCCATTGATAGTCTATTGCGCTTCTTGCAGTGTATGTGCTCAAACATACTCCAATTGTGCTCACAACTAGATGAACTGCATGGCTGGCTCAATATACGAATGGCAACATTTTGAAGGTTCGGTGTATCAGAACCAAACATCTCCCACCAACTATCTGAGATGAGAAAAAGAAACAAAATCAATCTCATTTCAAGTTTCAAGTTCAACATTTAATAATAAATTATAATATAAAAAGATGAAAATTATGCCCTTAAATATATTTTTACCTGGCTGTAATGTTGTCCTACTCTCTTTGCACAAATGATGTGCAAAGATGTAATGTCTCCACTCTAGTCAGTATTTAGGATCAGTAGAGTTAGCCTATTTCTTGGACCCTTGTAGGTTGACAGGATATGGTTAGAGGGTCAGTGGCCGTTTTGGTGGGTATTGTCGTTTCCACCCTTTTGAGTTCAGTGTTAGGCTTAGAGCAAGCCTTGGCAGTTCAGTGATTGACAGCTTCTGACGACACGTCAATATGTTGAGTTATGTGAGAGATATTAATATTTCAATGGATTAAAGTGTATTTAATTTATTTGATGGAATATTATAAAGTCAACTTGATTTTATAATAAAGTGAATCACTTAAATTTATTTAAGTGAAAATTAAAACACTTTATGGAAAAGTGTGCCCATTATTTAATTGGTAACTATTGAAAGTTATAAAATACATTTTAAATGTATTTTAAAGGGAGAATGGCGTCACTTTTTGGAAGTCATGCCTTTTTGAGCATATAAGGCAGCCAAAGGAAATTCGAACCCTATTATTGATCATTTGACATTTCTTCTTTGGCTTTTGCTGAGCTTTGCCTTTTGGAACAAGGGTTTCATGAAATCTTCTTCTTTGGAGAGCGACAATTCTTCATCGATCTGTGATTGTGAGATTGTGGAATACCAGTTGAATAGTTGCAACCTTGGGAGCTTCATTCAGGAGTTCTTCAGTGCTTCATCAGAGTTCTATTGTGTAGTATTTTCCTATTTTAAATAAAGGAAAGGGTTTATCTCTGTGAATCGCCATCTTTCCTCACCTATCAGCATCACACAGAGTTCGTACCATTTTTGGAGAGAGAGGCCGTACATTTCAGCTTGCACGTGTGGACACCCAGAGAAGGGCGTGTGAACTAGAAGGCTGAAACGCCTTCCCTTTTTGGGGTTTGACAGCTTCATCACTGGCACCTAGCATCTGTAGAGTATTTGCCTCCGTTTCCAGGTTGGAGAAATCATTCTATGATCTTGTACGCTTGGATATGTCAGTTTTCACCATTCTTGACTGGCAAGCTTCAAAATTTCTTATTTAAATAATTTGGAGGCATCCAGGTACGTTTATCATTTGTAATCTCTTTGTAGTGGTTGTTTAATACTTCTTGCAATTACAGTTTATCAAAAATTGCTCAGATCTGTGTTTTATCTACATTTATATGCTATCGCCCCTTCTACTTCTGTCTAGAATTTCTTCTAAAAAACTTAAAAAACACAAAGATAAGCAAAAAACAACAGGGGTTTGAGTTGGATCCAGTTGGGCTCCTCACAGTGGTATTAGAGCACATAATCTTGCCAGCCTGTAGGGGTTAATATCATATGCGTCCTTATCAAGGCAGATATAACAGGTACTATTCACGTAGGAGGCCTGGTAGTCAGAGAAATCAGTTTGAGGATTATCCCTTTGACAATCCATTCGAAGAAATGGGTGACAAAGAGGAGACTGGGGAACCTCACAACCGAGCTCAGAATGAGGACAGGGACGCCCAAGACCTTCTGAGAGGCCTAGCAGCTGGACAGGAACAGGTGGCTAACGCACTCCAGTAGTTAAGCACAGCAGTGCAACAGTTGACTGTCCAGAGGAGACCACAGGAACAGGAGGAAGATGGCAGTGTGCATTGAATTCCATGCCAAAGAGTTACTCCTACACGTACCTATGAGAGACCCACACGTCCTATCTTTGCCAGTTGTGATCTAGTTGATGGCAACATGGAGGAGGGAGAAGGTGACGTGGTCTTCACAGATAACATCATGACATTACATGATGAATGAGAAGCTTTACCCCAACGAGTTCAGGATCACTTGAACTTTGATAGATTTATGAGTCAAAAGAGAGAACATGGTAGGAATCGAGTTGATAGGAGGCCTAGAGATAACAAGAACAATGATCTGAGACAGGCGACTAATAAACTCACTCTTCCTACCTTTGATGGCAGCGGTAGAGTCATTGCTAGAGCTTGGATTAGCAAGCTTGATACTTTCCTGACTTTACGTCCCATGGCGGAGGATGATGCCATTAAATTCTCAGCATCACATTTGGATGGTGTAGCCCATGATTGGTGGCACCACGGAATGGTTACTCTACAACATGACCGGATTACTAGTTATCAGGAATTCACAGATAGACTTGTGGAAAGATTTGACAGAAAAGACCCCAAACTGTATTTCAGAGACTTAGCACAGCTCAAATAGTTAGGCAGCTTGGAGTCTTATATTGGTGAATTTCAAAGGATCTCGGTTATGGTCACAGGGATCTTAGAGAGAAGGCTGGTTATTCTCTTTGTAGAGGGGCTTTTTGAGCTAATGAAGGGCTGGATCAAAGTTTTTGATCCCCCCACTTTACAGGAAGCTATGAGGAAATCTTGTAGCATGGAACTTACTACTCCACAAAGTAAGTTCAACTCCAATCCATCCACTTCAAATAAGGACAGCAAACCTGATTTTAAGAAAACAGATAATCTTGATTAAAAGAAAAAGTTTGCAGCACCCTTGGATCGTGAAACACTCAACGATTTACGAAGGAGAAAGCTTTGCTTCTATTGCAAAGGGCCCTATGACATAAACCATGACTGCCCTCTCAAGCCAAAGGGGCAAAATAGATAGTTGGAATGGTTTTATGATGATGAATTAATTTCTGATTTTTCTGACCAGCAAGCTGATGGAGATGAATTAGAAGAAGAAAACTCAAAAATTTCAGTGGAAAAGGAAGTGGAAAATGAGCTGCATGAGGCTCACATGTCAAGTATGCAAAGGGAAGGCTCATTTCGTTTGCGAGGTATCTTGGCTGGTCAAAGGGTCATCTCACTACTTGACACAGGTGCAACACACAATTTTATTGATGCACGTTTAGTGGAGAAAAGAGGGATCTAAACTCAGTAGTTTGAGTGTTAATGTTATTGAGCAGCTTCGGGTTCATCCTTCCAGCCACGAGTGAAGACATAAATAAATGTAGCCTATTGGCTATTTATTTATATGTATCATTTAATGAGAATATGGGCTTCTCTTGGCAACAATATAATTTCTCTTGGGCCGACCTTCCTTATGATTTGTATTTATTTGTAATTATATTATTATATTTTGGCCGACCTTGTAATATGAAGAGGTGCGACCTCTCTCACACTTGTATATATACAAGGTCACTTTCATCTCCTTATAATTAAGAAAAGTTCGATTCATTTCCTTCATCAAGAGCAGATTGCGAATCTCATTAAGGGCAGATTGCGAATCTCATCAATGGCAGATTTAGTAATTCAAGGAAGTGCAGATAGTTATCTGTCATTGCATCTGGTTTAGGTGCTGAATATTGGCCTTGTGTTTGGCCTCACTGTAAAGAGAGTTGTTGCCATTATTTATATATAAGAGAAGATCTTTTGTTGCTGGATTTTTCTCCCTCAAGTGGAGGGTTTTCCCAGGGTATCTCCTGTGTTATTGTGTCTGATTCTGAGTTAATTTTCTGTGCATATAATCTGATCACTTAAACTTAATATGGTATTAGAGCGGGTCACTATCTATCTGACTTGCAATGACCAGTCTAGGAGTTGTCTAAACAAGGAAAGATCTTTGTTCCAGGGGAATTAGGATGCAGTGTTAATGGATATTGCCTTGGGGCCATAGGACGCCTCTAGAGAAAATAATATCGACAACATCAGATGTTAGTCGGATCATAGTGTGCTGATTCTGGAGTGAACCATCCAATGAATAGTTTCTTGCGGAAATTGCAGAATATTCATTGAAGTCATTTTTTTTATTAAAGTTTGTCACACCAGCGGAGGATCCTTATATATGTCGGGTTTGCATTTGTTTACTGCTGGAACTCTCTGGCTCCAGTGAGGGAGAATATCGTTGACATTTCATATTGCCTAGATGTCATCGGGTCATCTTCGGGTTATAGCCATCATGGTCATCTTCAAGTTATAGCCATCATGAGTGTAAATAATACATAGCGATTATATCTGGAATCTTAATTCCGGTCTATGCCCAAATTTGAATCATATCATCACTCCATGTTGATTATCGATGAAATTCTTCAATGCAGAGCCTTTCGCATTTTATATTGCCACTTCATCCCTCTTCGCATCACCACTGTTTGTTGGCATCACAAGAATTTTAAATTACGGCCAGGGATGGAGATCGCGTTGGATGGTGTTCAGTTATATTACATTCACAAACCGCAAAAGAGTGCCATCAATCGACGGACTGAGAAGGGCATCAGAGTGTTTAGCGATAAAGCGTTGAGACTTATGAAGAAGCCCAAGTTTTGGCATTTAAAAGTCAATCAAAACTCTTGATTGCGTATCCCTGAATTAGTTGTCATCCCTTGAATATACGTGGGCTTGTGTTGACTATGCCGCACCAGCATCTCGAGAGCTCTATCGACAACACATTTCTGAGCTTCATTACATCACACAAATTTGGGAAGGGATTTAGAGTTCATTCACGCTGAAGATCGGATCCTTGTATCGAATGGGGCTCTCTGTGCACCTGTGTTCTATATCGGGAAGATCTCTCTATGAAGTCAACTTGTTACCAGTAGCGACAGAGCAACCTCATAAATTTTTGGTTATCGCCTGGGCACGTAAGGTGTTGCTCTTCATCGCGGGCTTATAAAGCGAACTGTATATCGAAGAATCCGCCAACTCTCAGGAATTTTTTTTTTTATCTAGCGGAATTCTTGTCGCTGAATGATGACGGGTCTATATACTCCTGCTTCTCCTGTTGGATTTGTCTCCATCGGTGTTATTTTGTCTTTTGTGCGTGCTTTGGGTGTGATTGCTTTGTGCTTAAGACTCTTCTCATTGACGTCTTTACTGTATTCATCGTGTTGATTCTGAGAGGTGTGACTCTCTTCTATTGCCACGTATCCTTAAGGAAAGAAATGATATTGCCATGTCATGAGATGCCTGGGTGGTTGCTTCATGTCGGTGAGTGAAGAACATACTGTCTGGCAAATTCAGGCTCATTGGCAGAGTTCTGTGATAGCGTTATTTGGAAGTCTATGTACGTCTTTGTAGTCATGATGGACATCAATGGTCTTTACGACCTTCCAGTCAAGAACTCAACTATGTCAGATTGTGTTGCTAATGGTTGATGTTTGCAAAATGGCTGAAACCAAATAGAGATAAGTATTTGTTTCTTTTGTTGTTCATATTTTTTTTATGTGAAACTCAGTCTACTGAGTTGTGCAGATTTGAGGCTGGTTATATGTGTTTCACTAGGATAAGTTAATTGAATCTTATTTTGTGTTGGTTGGTCATCGAGTTTATGCAGTTTAGATGATGATCCGACACAATGTTCCAGTCTCGTGAAGATTTCAACTCCAAAGCTGTATGATCAGTTGCAATCGAAGTCGAGTCTGCATTGAGAGTAGCAGTGATCGACGCCACTGTAAAGGGCGGAGAGAGCAGATATTGTGATCGTTGATATCGATCCCTCATTTTTTGCGTACAAAATTCTGACTTCTTTAAGATAAGTACTGCATGGTTAATGTTCATGAATTGATGTATAGTTATTAATTCATGCTATAACATTGAGAGAGTAAATCATGCATGCTTCTAGTAGTGGTAGTTCTCTTCGAAATAGTCGAGTTATATGAACTATTAGTAATCTCTTCTTAATGTGCATTAGGATGGACCAAGAGATTGTTTTTCAAGAGAAAAGTGTGAAGTCACAACTTGCAGCCATAGGCCTGAGTACTTGATGGCTAGAGGGAGTTCACTTCCAAAAGTCTTCTTTGCAATCTCTGAAGCAGGGATCAAGAGGGAGTTTTGTGACTCACTGAGAGGAAGTGAAGGTTGCAGTGTTGCAAGGCCAAGTACTTAAAGATTCAGAGGGAGCCTACTGAACCTATAGAAGATGGTCATATTGCTGATTAAAAGAGCACCTCTGGATGCTGTTTCAGTTGAGGTCTGCGATGACTTCCTAGTGTAGTAGAAAGCAGTCTTCAGTGGCACTAAGCACAGTAGGGGCCGAGATTATTGCAGCTTGTGTGGCAGCTCGAGAAGTAGTGTGGCTTCGTAAGCTCCTTGCAGGATTGTCTGGACAATCAATGGAGCCTACTATCATTCATTACGATAATCAGTATCAGTGATCCTTGATAATGAGTTCTTCTTTGAGAGAAGTTCGAGGTGAAATCCCTTGTTAATGCATTTTCCTCTGAGACGGAGGAATTTGAGGTGCAAGCCCTTGTTAATGCATTTTCCTTTGAGACGGAGGAATTTGAGGTGCAAGCCCTTGTTAATGCATTTTCCTTTGAGACGGAGGAATTTGAGGTGCAAGCCCTTGTTAATGCATTTTCCTTTGAGACGAAGGAATTTGAGGTGCAAGCCCTTGTTAATGCATTTTCCTTTGAGATGGAGGAATTTGAGGTGCAAGCCCTTGTTAATGCATTTTCCTTTGAGACGGAGGAATTTGAGGTGAAAGCCCTTGTTTCCACCCTCTGAGTTGAGTCATGGTGGATGTCATGTGTGAGACTCCATGACATATCTTGTGCTTGTGAATGTCACGTTGAGGTGACAACATCACGCAAGTGATGAACACTTGTACACACCATAGTATGGTTGTAGCCATTATGGTTGATATCGTGTTGAGGCGATATCTAATATCACGTTGAGGTGATATTCTTCTTTTCACATCTAGTTGTAGCCAATGTGATGGGCATCATGTTGAGGTGATTTGTCTTGAGCAGCTGGAAGTTCTCTCCCTAGCTGAGAGGGAGTGTAAATGTTATTGAGCAGCTTCGGGTTCATCCTTCCAGCCACGAGTGAAGACATAAATAAATGTAGCCTATCGGCTATTTATTTATATGTATCATTTAATGAGAATATGGGCTTCTCTTGGCAACAATATAATTTCTCTTGGGCTGACCTTCCTTATGATTTGTATTTATTTGTAATTATATTATTATATTTTGGCCGACCTTGTAATATGAAGAGGTGCGACCTCTCTCACACTTGTATATAGACAAGGTCACTTTCATCTCCTTATAATTAAGAAAAGTTCGATTCATTTCCTTCATCAAGAGCAGATTGCGAATCTCATTAAGGGCAGATTGCGAATCTCATCAATGGCAGATTTAGTAATTCAAGGAAGTGCAGATAGTTATCTGTCATTGCATCTGGTTTAGGTGCTGAATTTTGGCCTTGTGTTTGGCCTCACTGTAAAGAGAGTTGTTGCCATTATTTATATATAAGAGAAGATCTTTTGTTGCTGGGTTTTTCTCCCTCAAGTGGAGGGTTTTCCTAGGGTATCTCCTGTGTTATTGTGTCTGATTCTGAGTTAATTTTCTGTGCATATAATCTGATCACTTAAACTTAATATTGAGGGTATCAAAGTAAAGGTTGCTGATGGTTATACTCTCAAGTGTGAGAGGATGATTTCGGATCTGCCCATGAAGCTCAACAATTACGAGTTCAAGGCAGATTTTTATGTGGTTACAATGGGTGACACCGATTTGGTTCTTGGCATGAAGTGGCTTCATGCGATTGGTGAGTTTACTCTCAACCTTAGAGAGATGGAGATGAAGTTTAAGGTTGATGGAACAAACCACGTACTAAAAGCCCTCAAGGACAACAACTTGAAGGTTATTACACTTAGGAGAATGCAAAGATTAATTCAGCATGACATGGTTGAGTGGGCAGCAGCATGTCAGTTACAACCATCTTATGAGGAGCAACATAAAACGTCTTATCATCCCGATGTACAGGGGCTTCAGATGAAACATTCTAAGGTGTTTAGTGATATACCTCATGGTAGACCTCCAGACAGGGGCATTGAGCATATTATTGAGTTGGAGGAGGGCACCAAGTCTGTTATGATCACTCCTTACCGGCATCCTAAGTGATTGAAAGATGAAATAGAGAAAACCATCAAAGAGTTGCTCGCTATGGGACACATCAGGCCGAGTAAGTCTCCATTTGCTTCTTTAGTTGTATTAGTGAAGAAGAAGGATGGTACACTCAAAATGTGTATCGATTACAGGATGCGGAACAGGAAAACCATCAAGAACAGGTATCCCATTCCATGTATTGATGAATTGATAGACGAGGTTCATGGGGCTTGCTACTTCTTGAAGATTGATTTGAGGATAGGGTACCATCAAATTAGAGTCCGAGAGGAGGACATTGAGAAGACCGCCTTCAGATGTCATTGTGGGCACTATGACTTTTTGGTTATGCCTTTCGGGTTAACCAATGCTCCAACCACTTTTCAGTCCACGATGAACAAGGTCTTCTAGCGTCAGTTGAGGAAGTTTGTTTTGGTGTTCTTCGATGACATATTGATCTATAGCCGTTCTTGGGAGGAGCACCTGGCTCACTTGGATACGGTGCTGAGCATACTTGGCAAGGAGTCCTTGTACGCCAAGGAGTCCAAATGTGCATTGGGCATGGTAGAGTTGCTCTATCTTGGTCACATCATTAGTAGAGAGGGTGTCAGCATGGATCCTGACAAGGTTCGTGCCATTGTTGATTGGCCTACTCCAGAGACCTTGACGTAGCTTAGGGGATTTGTGGGTTTGTGTGCTTTCTACCGTCAATTTGTTAGTGGGTTTTCGCGACATGCAACACCGCTTACAGATTTGACGAAGAAGGGAGCCTTCATTTGGACATATCAAGCACAAGAGTGTTTTGAGAAGTTCAAACATTTGATGATGACATGCCCATTGTTGGCGTTGCCAAACTTCACCAAACTGTTTGAGCTTCATTGTGATGCTAGTGGAGAAGGTATTGGTGCAATAATCATGCAGGACCGTCATTCGATAGCTTTCGAGAGCAAGAAGCTAAGGGGTCCTGAGAGGAGCTTTAGTATTTATGACAAGGAGATGTTGGCTATCATGCACGCTATAGCCAAATTCAGGCAATATCTAGTTGGCAGCAAATTTTGTGTCAAGACGGATTATAACAGCTTGAAGCATTTCCTTGGGTAGCGAGATTTGAACGAGAGACAACAAAAGTGGGTTAGCAAACTGCAGTCATATGATTTTGACATTGCCTGTCAAAGGCACACAGAACGTAGTTTCTGATGTATTATCTTGTTGACCGCACTTGAGCTCCGTTGTCGTGATTTCAGAGGATTGGAGTCACATGATATTAGCAGAGTATGCCAAGAATCCGTGGGCTTCTGGCATCATTGATGGGACTATACAGGATAGTAGGTACTCTCTAGTGAATGATCTTATCATTTACAAAGGGAGAATATTTTTAGTCCTAGGTTCTGAGGTGAAGAACAAGGTTTTGAAGACTCTTCATGATTCACCCATGGCTGGTCATCCTGGGTACTTTAAGACCTACAGGTAGGTACAAGAGAGATTCACGTGGAAGGGTCTCAAATCAGACGTTCTTCAATATGTCAGGGAGTGCTTTGTTTGTTAGCAGAACAAACAAGAGCATACTTACCTTGCTGGGTTACTACAACTGCTTCCTATTCTTGAGGGGAAGTGGGAATACTTGTCGATGGACTTCATTACGGGCTTGCTGAAAGCTCAGGGTAGAGACAACATTTTTGTGGTAGTTGATTGATTGACGAAGTATGCACACTTCTTCCCGATCACTACTACTTACTCAGCCATACAGGTGGTGGATTTGTTCTTTCGAGAGGTATTCAGGTTACATGGGTTACCTCAGAGTATTGTCAACGATAGAGACAGCAGGTTCATGGGTAATTTCTGGCAGGAGTTATTTAGACTTTGTGGGACCGAATTGACTCCGAGTACTAGCTACCACCCCCAGATAGATGGGCAGTCTGAGATCATCAACAAATGGGTGGAGGGATACCTATGGAATTATATTTCTAGACAGCAGAAGGCTTGGGTGAAGTGGTTATATTTTTGTGAGTACTGCTACAATTCCACTCACCACATGTCTATACAGATGTCACCTTTCTGAGCATTATATGCCTATGATGCTCCGAGTTTCATTGATTTGCTACTGAGCGACTGCAGAGTACCGAGTGCTGGTAATCTGTTACAGGAGAACCAGGATATTATGAGAGCTCTTCGTGAGAATATTCAGAGGGCTCAGAATCAGCAGAAGCAGTAAGCGGATCATAGGAGGGTTGAGCGTTCATTTGAGGTCGGTGATTTGGTGTACCTCATGCTTCAACCCTACAGATAGTCCACTCTTAGGAAGAGGGGCTCTGAGAAACTCAAGCCACGCTACTACAGGCAATTTACCATTGTCAGGCGAGTTGGCGAGGTGGCTTATGAGTTAGACTTACTGGTAGACAGTAAGGTACATAATGTGTTTCATGCGTCATGCCTCAAAAAGGCATTGGGACAACACATAGTTCCTTTTGTAGTCCTACCACCCTTGGATGATGAGGGGAGGTTTATTTTAGTACTTAAGGCCATTCTGGAGTTCATAGAGCGTCCTCTACGGGGGCGGGTTCTTGGGGAATATCTGGTTAAGTGGAAAGATCTGCCAACAGAGGATGCTACTTAAGAGAGTGATAGTATTCTACAACATCCAGCGTTGAGTTTGCTTGAGGACAAGCAAATTCGGGGAGGGCGGACTGTAATGTCCCCACTCTAGTTAGTATTCAGGATCAGTAGAGTTAGCCTATTTCTTGGACCCCTGTAGGCTGACAGGATATGGTTAGAGGGTCAGTGGCCGTTTTGGTGGGTATTGTCGTTTCCACCCTTTTGAGTTTAGTGTTAGGCTCAGAGCAAGCCTTGGCAGTTCAGTGATTCACAACTTCTGATGGCATGTCAATATGTTGAGTTATGTGAGAGATATTAATATTTCAGTGGATTAAAGTGTATTTAATTTATTTGATGGAATATTATAAAGTCAACTTGATTTTATAATAAAGTGAATCACTTAAATTTATTTAAGTGAAAATTAAAACACTTTATGGAAAAGTGCGCCCATTATTTAATTGGTAACTATTGAAAGTTATAAAATACATTTTAAATGTATTTTAAAGGGAGAATGGTGTCACTTTTTGGAAGTGGTGCCTTTTTGAGCATATAAGGCAGCCAAAGGAAATTTGAACCCTATTATTGATCATTTGACATTTCTTCTTTGGCTTTTGCTGAGCTTTGCCTTCTGGAACAAGGGTTTCATGAAATCTTCTTCTTTGGAGAGCGACAATTCTTCATTGATCTGTGATTGTGAGACTGTGGAATACCAGTTGAATAGTTGCAACCTTGGGAGCTTCATTCAGGAGTTCTTCAGTGCTTCATCAGAGTTCTATTGTGTAGTATTTTCCTGTTTTCAATAAAGGAAAGGGTTTATCTATGTGAATCACCATCTTTCCTCACCTATTAGCATCACACATAGTTCGTACCATTTTTGGAGAGAGAGGCCCTATATTTCAGCTTGTACGTGTGGACACCCAGAGAAAGGCGTGTGAACCAGAAGGCTGAAACACCTTCCCTTTTTGGGGTTTGACAGCTTCATCACTGGCGCCTAGCATCTGCAGAGCATTTGCCTCCGTTTCCAGGCTGGAGAAATCATTCTGTGATCTTGTAGGCTTGGATATGTCAGTTTTCACCATTCTTGACTGGCAAGCTTCAAAATTTCTTATTTAAATAATCTGGAGGCATCTGGGTACGTTTATCATTTGTAATCTCTTTGTAGTGGTTGTTTAATACTTCTTGCAATTACAGTTTATCAGAAATTGCTTAGATCTGTGTTTTATCTACATTTATATGCTATCGCCCCTTCTACTTCTGTCTAGAATTTCTCCTAAAAAACTTAAAAAACACATAGATAAGCAGAAAACAATAGGGGTTTGAGTTGGAGCCAGCTGGGCTCCTTACAAAAGAAGTCTCCTTGTGCCTTAGTGAATGCATCTATCTCATGCACTATCTGTGTAGTAACAGTAGGCAACATCCGCTCTATTGTCGAGTAGAGCCCACTAAGAATCTCTCTATCTGCATGGAAATCATGGCTGAATTGGAAGGCTAGATTTAGGAAACATGCGGCTGCATGGATGGGCCTATTAAGTTGGTGTTGCCATCTCCTATCAATGATCTCCCAAATGGGACGATACTTCTCCTCAACTCCACCATAGACGGATCTAATGGCCTCTTTGGCCCTATCCATGCCCTCATATATGTAGCCCATTGCAGGCTTCTTCCCATCAGCAACTCATAGGAGAACTATCAAGGGCTTGGTAAATTGCAAAGTGCAAACATTGTGAAACATTAACTTAAGTAAGTGTGAACGAAAATAAACAAATAAAAGTAAAATATGAATAAAAATTAAAACATAATGAAGAATTAAATTTTACCTTCAGAATCTCCTGCGCTGGTGTCCAAAACCCTGGCTCATAAAAAATGCAATTAGCCACAACAATCCCTGTAGTGCTTGTAGCATAGGATGAGGAAGACCACTCCTCACCAACAAACATGCGCCTTAAAGCTGCCTTTGACCGAATCAAGGATTGCAATGTGATAAAATTTGTTGCAAACCTAGTGATGCCAGGATGAGCCAACTCCCTCAACCCCGTGTATTGCCTCATAAGGTTAAGCACCCATGTGTGATTGTATACAAATTTGCAAATGTTTTTTGCGGCATCCACACATGTTTTGATCCATGGGAGCTTGCCAAGATCCTCCAACATGAGGTCAATGCAATGGGCGGCACATGGAGTCCAAAATATAGTAGGGTGCCTCTCCATCAATAATCTACCAGCAGCAACATAATTTGCTGCATTATCTGTCACCACTTGAACTACATTCTCTTCGCCCACCTCAGCTATCACCTCCTCTATAGCCTCACAAAGGTATGTGGCATTTTTGAATTGGGCGGAAGCATCAATGGACTTGATGAAGACGGTGTCACCTGAAAAAATAAGCAAAACGAATTATTCAATAAATTAAAAAACATAAATCAGCCATATTAAATTATTAATCACTAAATCAAATTCAAATTTCAAATTAATCATTGCATTGAGGGAAGTACAATTCCGGAGGAAACTAGAAAATTAAGCAGCGTCCTATTTCTCCTATCGGTCCAACCATCAGTCATGATGGTGCAACCCAACCTCCTCCACTGCAAGCACTGCTCCTCTAATTGTGCTTTTACATCTGCCACCTTTTGAGTCAAAAGTGGGCCCTTTAATTCATCTTTAGTAGGGGCTTTGAACCCCTCCCCACATATGGTTATGGCATCAACCATGTTTTGCCAAAAAGGAGACCTAAAACATGTCATAAATAAATTAATAAGTTACTTAGATAAGTATTGTAAAATGAAAAGTTTTAAGTTCTTAACTTTAAATTTGAATTCGATAATGAGATACATCTAGATTCTAAAATTTAAATATAAATTTTAAAACAATTAAACGAAAAAGAATTACCTGGCTACATGGAAGGGAATGGTGCAATAGTACCAAAAGTTTGCAATTGTTTTCTTGGTTGCATCATGTACGTCCTTGTTCCAACCCATGCTCTCAAGCGACAGTTGGGAACTAGGAGTAGTGCGTGGTACAAAATATGAGTCCACCTTAGATTTACAAACTCTAGGGCCAATGCTAACACTCCCACTACCACTCGCAGTAGCAGCGCCAACAACACTAGGAGTACGCATAGCTGGTGCAGTAGCAGAAGCACTAGCACTAGGACGATATGGAGGCATGGAAGAAGCATCTCCAATAGCATCAAGTCCCTGTCCAACACTTGTAACTCCTGCCTCTGCCTCTTTTTGATTTCTTTTTGCAATTCAAATGTTTCTAATTGCACTTGCACTTCACGAATAGCCTTAGGAGGTGCTTTAGTGCAGCCCACTGCATCATGGATGGGTATGTGTGCAATATGATATTTCAATCTGTTTATGCTTCCATGATATATTGTTTTGCAATATTTACATTTTGCCTCTTTTTTTTTCATTCTGACAAATATTTCAGCATGTTTCCAAGCAGGGTCTTTTCTGCTTGGGGTTTGAGACATTGTGAAAATATGGTTTGATTTGCAAATGAAAGTGGCTGCAATAACAAGTAGGGTTTCTAAAATTATTTAAGTTGCAAGTAGGGTTTGTAAAAAAAATGCAAACTCAAAAAAACAATGATTTTACAAATTACAATGAATTATTTGTTAAAAAAACACAAAAAAACCAATTAAAATCAAACTTACCTCTTAAATCTAGCTTGGAATGCAATGAAAACTCCTCCCAATCGTTGGTAATGAGCTCTCAATGCACCTCCTTGCTGGTATGAAGCTTCCCAAATGATATCTGAGCCTGGATTTGTCTTCAACAGCTTGCTGGTTGCCCTACAATGATCTCTTCTTTTTCTTCACAGCTCTCTCTTCTCCTATTTTGCCAAATGAATGAAATGAGGTTGCTTTTAGGGTTGGGGAGATAATATAAGTAAAAAAAAACAACATTGAACTTTAATTTTATGGTTTTTTTGGCCTTTTTGGTCTTTGCTGCGTTGGCCGCGTCCAGGGCTTGGGACTCTCTTGGACACGGCGCGTTCGACGAGTTCGGCCAGGGCGCGGTAGGACTCGGTCGCGTCGAGTCCGGGCTCCCAGGACTTGGCCAGGGTCACTTGGCTCGAGACTCGTCAAGTCCTGGTGACTCCAGGCGAGTCCCGTTACTATGGTTTGAACCTTGATGGTAAGAATAACATCACAACAACTTAACCATCACACCATGCCACTATTGGCAATACTATTAAGAAAGGTTGAACTCTCTATAAATAAATGTCATTTTAAAACTAAACCATCACAAAAACTTCACAATAATCCCCTAAACTTCCAAGGGTTTGCTAAATATTCGTAGGCCCTTCTAAAACTACAAGTTACCTACTCTTAAAAAAACCCAAAAAAGCAAATGAGAACAAACACTTACCTTACTGTCTTAATCTTTTTTCACAATATTCCCAAAAACATCCAAGGTTCTGCAAAATATTCACAAATGCTTCCAAAAGTATCAACCATCTGCCCTTACTAAAACTCAAAACACACATCAAATTTTAGATTCCTTGCCATGAACTTCAAAGGCGTAATAGAGATTTGCATTCTTTGTTAAAAAATCGAAAGCTCTTAGCATCATTTTTTTTAATTGGGGGTAAATGCTTTTTGATTGGAGCTATGAACCGTGAGGTCATATATGGGGGACCTCATTCCCTACATGAATACTTAGCAATAACATCCCAGTAGGGGTTTGAACCTTGGTGGCAAGAACCTCAATACCACAATTTAACTATCACACTATGCCATTACTAGCAAAGCACTCAACGTCATTGTTAACAAAACCAAAAAGAATTTAAAAACAAAAGAAGTAAAGTTTCTAACCATAGTTGCCAGGAGACTGGTATTGGTACTGGTACCGGTATGACATTTTTTTGAAAATAGGAGATAGGGGTACTTGGAGACGCCATTTTTTTTTTTAACATAAAAATTAATAATTTATAGAAAATCTAAAAATATGATGACATTGAATTTTCAAAACAATAGCAGTAGTAAAGTTAAAGAATGAACAATAGCAACAGTAGTAACTTTAAATACACAAAATTGAAATCCAAATGTCATTGTCACATTGTGTCAAAGAGTCAAAGAGTTCATACTTCAAATTTCATAATCATAGTTCACATTTGACATTACATATTCATTACATATTGAAATTAATGATATCAAGTTTCCACAATCCATAATGTTTAGTTGAGTGATTTCTGGATTCGATTGTGTGTGAATTTTTTGCATCAACGTTTCAGATCACACTCAGTGATCCATCATCAGGATGAGAGCAGAGAGCAAAACATTGATAGTAGATCACAGAGTGTGATCCGAAACGTTAATGCAAAAAAATTACACACAATTGAATCCAGAAATCACTCAGCTATACATATTGAAATTTAGAAATATTGATAGTTTGATTGGCTGATATGCAAACAAAAAACAAAAATCAGAAATCTATCTGATATCTCATATCATCTACACCACATCATCCATGTCAAGGTCCTCAGCTATGATGCTCTCCAAATATTCATCACTCTCTAACTTAGGTTCCTCTGCTGGTAGTTCAATTGGGGGTAAATCAGTAAGGCCATCTGGTTCAACCACTTCATCCACTATAGTTGCAACATCTCCATCAGGTGAAATTTGGTCCCATTTTGTTGAAGGACCCTCGTTGTATGCAGGATCTACAGGAGAGAGAAGGCGAAGTGAGCTATGAATGTACACTAGGTTCTCTGCTTTCTTTGACCCCAATCGCTTCCTCTTTAGTGAATGAATAAAACCATAAGTACTCCAATTGCTCTCACAAGATGAAGAGCTAGCTACTTGTGAGAGTAATCTTATTGCAAGTGATTGCAATTCAGGTGTTTCACCTCCATGGTTCCACCACGACTCTATAGGGTCTTTCTTTGCTCGCATATCATATAAAGCTTCCACTCACCATGCCAACTTGAAAACTTATTCCATTGACTCCTCATAACTGATGCTTCCTCATCTCGGCCATATATCTTTTTTATTGCAGCCCAAAATCCCTTCAATACCTCTCTATCCTCATATCGAGACCTCTTATTGGTCTCTTGATTATGCCATTTAGGATTTAAGGCATAGGCAGCACAATGAAGAGGTGTGTTAAGTTTGTTCTATCTTCCATGTAACTTTTCTTCTATCAAAGGATATCGTGAAGGATCTTTTGCATCTGTTATTTTCTTAATTCTTTCACACATGGAACCTATTTATTCATAAATTTCCCGCAAACATGGCTTGTCTGAATCTGCAAATTTGATCACCTCGCATATGGGCTGAATAAAGTCCACAACAAATTTAACATCAGCCCAAAAACGGTCATCAAGGACCATACCTCTCACCTCAATTGCATCATTTGATGTAGATTGCCTCCAAGTTGCCCATGCATCACTAACTACCGTGGAAAACAAAGCGCCTTTCACTTCACAAAGATTGTGAAGAAGAATAAAATAAGAATCAAACCTTGTATTAGCTGGTTTGAGAAGCTCTACCTTGGAAAATTTTCGATAAATAGCTTGTGTTTGGTGATGGTTACATATGAACATTTGAATTTTTCTGCCATTTTCTATGAGAGCTGAAACCCACTCAAACTTGCCAATATCTTTGAGTGCATTATTCAATGAATGCACACAACATGGTGTCCAAAACATATGCTTGTATTTCTTTTGCACCAACATGCCTGCTGCTTTACAAACATGGGCAACATCTGTAACAATTTGGACTACATGTGATGCCACTACCTCCTTAATGCCGTCACACAGCTGGTTAGAAAGAAACTCTGCATTTTTTTCTTGTCCCGAGCAATCTAATGCCTTCAAAAAATAAGGCCCTTTGCTTCATGTTACCATGATATTAAGTAGTGGATGGTTTCTAGTATCCGTCCACCCATCCATCACAATGCTGCATCCTTCTGAAGCACACACTCTTTTCAATGGTGCAGTTTGTTGCTCTAATCGAATTTTTTCTTTATCAATTAGAGTAGTCGAAGCTTTTCATACATAGGTGGTTTATATCTAGTTGGTGCATTGCTGATTGCTTGGACCATCTCTGTATAGAAAGGTGATCGAGCAACATTAAACGGTATTCCATTGGCATAAAAGAAGCGTGCAATTGCTGCATCAACCGCTTCTCGACCTTGCACATCAAATAATCTGCCAATGGGGTTTGAGCTACCAATGTGTGGCCTCTTGTGAGAACTTTCTGCTGCTACATCTCTTGAAGACACATCCACCTTTGCCTCTCTATTCTGATTTTGATTTGCAGCAGTTGCCCCTGTTGTTGAAGCGTGAGCTCATATTAGAAACTTTACCATCAACCTTTCTTGATCCCTCATAGCCTCATATCATTCCACCTCATTTATACAAGGATGAACACCTTTTCTAGGTATATGAAGGAAATGAGCCCTCACCCTGGTGTAAGTACCTTGCCATGACATTGGGCATAATTTACATGAGATTGTGGCTGTTCCACCTGAACCCTTTGGCCCCTTAACACGATCAAGATATTTCCACAACAGATACAAGCCTTGTTTGTTTCGCCCAATCAACATTCTTGATTCAATGATTCAAATTCTACACAAAAAAAAAACAGAAAGACATTATGATTAGAGTTTAGACACAACAGCTATAGAAAGAAAAATTTAAAAATTAATTGTTGAAATGGCTGTAGCTAAAGTTATGAAAAAGGAAACAGAGAAAAACATGTCTTTGAGGAAATTATGAGACAAATGAAGATCATATCCATAGACACGGGAAATCAATGCAAAGTTGGAGAAATCTGAAATTTGCTTGGCAGTCGGCAGATGAAGACAGCAGGGTATTGCACTTGCCACATTATTATAGTGCAAACCTATTTTTCATATTGTTTTATTTACCATCACTAGTAATCTCCACTAGGGCGGTATGATCTAGAGAATCAAACAAGTTCTATAGAGAATCAAACAAGGGCGGTATGATCTTGTGCACATTATTATAATGCAAGCCTATTTTAAAATTTTTCAGATTGTTTTATTTAGCAACTAGCTGCTAGCATCACCAATAATCTCCACAAGAGCATTGCCCTTGTTTAAAATCGTGGAATTTGTTAGATTCCACGATTTTAAATAGGGGCAATGCTCTTGTGGAGATTACTGGTGATGCTATTTTTCATATTGTTCTATTTAGCATCACCAGTAATCTCGACAAGGCAATGCTCTTGTCGAGATTACTGGTGATGCTAAATAAAACAATCTGAAAAATAATAAACAGCCTTGCACTATAATAATGTGCACAAGATATCCAGTGGGCAGCCAGGGACATTTCACATTCACCACGGGAGAGTTGGAGAGTTGGAGATGGAGTATAAGTAGTAGCACGGGAGAGTTGGAGACGGAGAATGCCCATGGGCCACAGCAATAGAAAATCAAAAAATAATTTTTTTAAAATACTGTAAGTGTAACTAATATTACTTACCTTGACTCTTCACTCTTCAACGTTGTCGCCTCTCTAGTCTCTTCCAGTCGTGCTAAGTGATGCCTCTTTACTTTTAAAAATTGCGTTTTATGTATTTTGCTTTATGTTTTCCCTTAAAACGATGGAGACTTCATGGGAGACGTGGGAGACTTTGTGGGAGATGCCATTTTTTATACCTAGAGACTTGGGAGATGGCGGGAGACTTCTGAAAAGTTTCCAAGCAATTTTTGGCGTCTCAGGAGATTGGTGCGGTACCGGAGACACGTCTTAGGGGGTAGGAGACGCGTCTCTCGGCTACTATGTTTCTAACCTTAGCAAATTCCTTTCACAGATAAAATTCCTCAAAATTTCTACAAATTGAACTAACCCTTCTCCCTGCACAATTTTTTTCAAACAAGAGTCCTAACATCACAATTTTTTACACATGCTCCTGCAAATTTTCATTCCTGCAAACTGTAAAATATGAGTGATTGCTGAACAAAACCAATTGCTTAGAAAATCTAATAAGATCCTCAGTATCTTGGAAGTAGCGTTATCCAAAGTGCTTGAATCCATTATGCAGTATAAAACAATTATATCAACATGGCTAAGCTGAATTTGTTAATATCCAAGTTATAGAATATGACCATGCAATTATGTGACATAGAAAACAACTGCTATTTTTAAGTTGCAAAAAACAAATAGCTGCAATAAAACAAGAAACAAATGTACAAGCAGATAAAATCATAAAGCTGTCAAAATAAAATGTAATTACAAAAATAGGCCTTAAAACCAAATGCATGACTTCCAGAAAGGTTTCAAGAAAAATTTGCTTCTGTTATCATGAATAGATAGGCCCCTTTATCTCCCATCTCGACAGCTGCAGGGTTTTGTGCTTTGATGGTCCTGACACCATCAATTTTCTACAGGGCATACAAATCACCAGATGCCCAGGCCAAACCAGATGGCAGCTCAAAGCTCTATGGAATGCACTCCAAGCTCTCTGGAATGAATCTGCACCTGACAAGTTTGGCTACATAGGAGCAATGAATTGTAAATCTTGAGTTGGATACTCACATATTATACAACAGAAAACTTTTGAACACTCATTTGCTTGCTGTTTGCATTTGACTGTGAAAAAACAAAACTAAAACTTGATTGCCTACACTTTGACCAAAACACAAATTCCAGATTGAATGCAATTGTAAGCTAATTTATGGTTTTCTACTTGTGAAATCTAGTACACCACAACCAAAATTTGCAAAGCTTAGATGACCATCTTCAACAATGACAAGATAAAAACCTGCATCCCAAGACTACTTCGCTAGCTTGCATTGCAAGCTTCCCTTTGTTCAAGGCAATCACTGTGGGCATGATTCTTTAATGCTGATCAGTATGGCTGCCACCTTCATTGAATGCTGATCAAGATGCTTGCAATGCCATTGCCAAAATATGTAGTCATGATTCTTCTGATGGTCATCCACCATGTACATCAATCTTCAGGCCGCTGATTTTGAAATCTGGTTGTATGGGAGGTCAATGGCTTCCAAAGGGGAATGCCTATCAGCATAAAAATCTATATATAATCTAGACCATAAGCTTTTGGTCCTGTAGTTCTTGCTCCAGATGTAGTTGGTCTATAATTATATAAACCTAAAACTGTATATAAAATCTAGTATATAAACTTTTGGTCCTGTAGTTCTTGATCCAAATATAATCTAGTCCATAATCTTTTGGTCCTGTAGTTCTGGATCTCTGTGACTTATTAACTTATCTAAAATTGAATATGAAGAGTTGTGAAAAGGTGTGACTTCCCTCAAACTTGTTATAAAAGGGAGAGCATTTCATTTGAAAGAGACATCCAAACCATCATTTGGAAAATCTAATTGAGAATAGGGCATTAAGTAATTTTTCAAAACAACTAAATCAGGTTGTCACGAATAGTAATAATGAGAGAAAGGATATGAAAAGTTGTGACCCTTCAAATACGAAAGACTATGATTTCTTTATAACGGAGGGTGGGGGGAAGTGAGGGGGGGTGAGGGGTGACTCATTTATTGTAAAGAGTGGTGACGACTCCAAGAAATGGATATAAAGGGATAAATCTATCCAATGAATTCACCCCGCCCCCAACATATGCCAACGAGAGGTAAGTAAACCGAAAATCAAGATTGAAACAAGTGTTCAAAGTTAAAACCTAACTAAGTACAAAACATGATTATACATTTTTTTTTTGAATAAAAGGGTTAAAAACTTTATTGAAAGCAAGAAATTAGCAGTACAAAGAAATCAGGGAACCTGTAAGCTCCCAAAGAAGATCACCAAGAAATCCAACCAAGACAAAACCTCCACCCATACAACAACAAACACCTCAACCGGCCAAATCATCAGAGATGATAAAACATGATTATACATCAAGATCTTTATGAATAATGAATAGCTAGAATCATAAATTGTGTCAAGGTATAACCTTCACACAAACACTTAGGATTCAGTAAAACATCTTAAGGTATCCATTTATGATAAGCATTACCATAGGGTATACTCGTACTTGCTATACATAACATAGCCACTCCATTTATGACTTCTATTGCAACTAGAGAAAGGAGAATTATTTTACTAAGGCAGATAATATCACTTATAGTGCACCACCATAATGTTCCTTCTTGCTTTATACCTTGGGTGAGGGGGAAAGAAGACCAACATTAAACAACACCATTAAGATCCTAGATGTGTGTCATGCTTCTAATCCCCATCTTAATTTGTGGAAATCCGTTCTTATTGATGAGAGTCCTACATCTGTGATTAGGGTCAAAGATATCCATATAAATTTGATACCAATCAAGTTACATTATGGGCCCATAACCCACAAATCCCAGGATCATTTTCACCATTCAACCTTGGGATAAACTGATATGATTTAATAAATTAGGTACTTTTCCAAGATGTGAAAATAAATTTAGTACCAAGCATGGAAATATAACAAAGAAGAGTAATACCCTCCAATTGGATAAGAAGATGGAACACGAGTTGGATAAAAGGGTAAAACTATAAATTTAAGTCCTATTGCTTGCTAGGAATACTAAACTATTGTACATCTTGATCAATCCCATAAATTTGTACTAAGTATTAATTACTTATGGGAATGACAGATGTTTGACTAAAACACTATAAGCTCCTCATTAGAAACAAACTTTCCTCAAACTTTGTTTGAGTGTTTACACAAAATGAAACATAATTTATCTAAGGGAAGTTGTCATTCAAACATCTAGGTCCTTTACTCAAATGCAAAAGTGATTTGGCACAAAGGAGTGGGATCTTGATATTCACAATGTTCTCGCAATCCATCATGATTTTAGATTTTAACAAGGGCAATGAAGAGTTGCATCATTTCCTAGGATCCTTGGGGTGATGAAATGAGAGAAAACTTGTCTTAAGTAACAAATCTTGCCAATTTCCAACCCTTGGTTTTGTTGTTGGTACTACATAAGACAATAAATTGCCCTCATTGATCCTTGGGGTGATAAAATGAGAGAAAACTTGTCTTAAGTAACAAATCTTGCCAATTTCCAACTCTTGGTTTTGTTGTTGGTAGTACATAAGACAATAAATCGCCCTCATACTTAGAGGATGGTATTAACCTTATTGTTCATAAGTTGAGGCAAGTACTATGAGCTATTCTCCAAGAATGTAGAATCAAACATAACCAAATAATCATGACTTGGTTTAGAATTTCCAATACCTATCGAAACATAAGCTAATTTCATTGCACAAAGGAACAATGTTTAAAAATCTTAGTTTTTGATTGCTCGAGGACAAGCGATCTTGGGTAGGGTGGACTGTAATAACCACTCCCCTACATAAAATATAAAATAAGATATTTATATTATTATCTGTGCTGACCATGTATGGTAACACTTCCTGGCCGACTCAATCACCAAGCCAATCACATATACTTAAAGGAGTATGAGTAGAGCGGCGATGAAATATATGATAAGACAAGGATTCTATTTGCAATAGAAAATACAACCATTGATGTATTAAAAGGCAGTGATGAAGATAAGGTAATATTATTTTAATTGATGGGGCCGACCCCTTCAAGACACATCATTTCCCTTAGTTGGCCGGCCTTTATTAAGTAAATAAAAACAAAGAAGCTGACCCTCTTCAAGGATTCGCATCTCTTGAGGAGTCATTCCTCTTGACAAATGTATGACAGATATATATATTGAAGATGTTACGAATTAAGAGGGATATCATATGGAGTTTTATTATAGCAGAGCAATGTATTGATGAGAAGGTTTATGAAGACTTTGTAGAGGAGTTATGCGGCAGATTTGAGCAGAATTATGATTCGAACTGGACCAGATCAAAACAGATTTAAGCAGAAACATATGTGAACAAATTCTTTATGAGTTGAGAAGCAAATCATAAATTCAGTCCAGCAGACCGAATTGTAATGTCCCGTTCTCAAACCTGATCTTTCCAGTGACCGTTGGCCTTTTTCTGGAAACCCGAAGGCTAGTCAGAAGGTAAAATTAGGGTTTCCTATTTTTAAGGATGTCTTTGCTCGGAGTTGGTGGATTCAATGGCGGATTCTTTCTGGGTTTTCAGAGAGCTTCGCAGTGGTATGTTCATTTCGGCATTCTGAGCATTTTCTGGAATTTACTATTTTTAGTAAATTCTATTTTTGGCAGTTTTTCAGTTGAGTTCAGCATGGTTGACTTCCTACTTCAGTTTGGCTAGTTGACTTGATCATTAATGGCTTCAGGGCACATTTGGAGAGATAAGTTGAGTCATTTAATTAAAAGTCACGTTTTAATATTATATTTTAACGTTGACCCCTTGGCCTAGTCTATTGACTTCATGTTGTTTTGAAAAGTGGTCTTTTGAGGGTGGCGCCTTCATTAAAGATTATTTTATTATTTACCAAAGTCAAAACAAGCTTAAAGTGGGCGCATTTATCAAAGTATTGAATTTATTTAAAATATCAATATTGAGCTTTGAAGGAAAAGGACGCCATCTTTGAGAAAGGATTAGGGTTTTGACCTTGAAGTGGATTTTAGGGTTTCGAGAAGTCAACAGGAAAATTATAAAAGGAAGACTTTGAGCCTCATTTCATATCTTTGGTCTACAGTATTGTTATGCTGCCGGTTTGGCTCTAGGTTTGCTTCGAGAAATGAAGGCCTCCTAGCACGGGCATCGCTTCTTGTTTGCAAGACAACAACTAGTGGTGATTCAATCTAGTTTGTGAGTTCTTCTTGGAAATTGTGCATTGTAATCTGCATTATAGATCAGTAGTTTCTGGTTTTGCATATTAGTGGATTCCTAGATATTGCATTGTTTGCTTTAGCTGATTCATATTTTTAATCATAAGTCAAAAAACATCAAAAACATTGTTCTGGGTATTAGCCCATTTCCATTGCTAGGCATAGGCGTCATCTTTCACCAATTTGCAGAATTTTTAGAGCTTGCTGTGATTTTCTAGAGCAGATCGCCCTTTTCAAGAAGCCGTACCATTCAGCTTGTGCATTGGGATCTGTGCATAATTAACTCAAGGCTTTAAGATCTGCTTTTTGTGTTCTATCCTAGTCGTCTTATCTATTAGAGCATATTGCATTTTGTTTCAAGTTAATTGGATGAGATACGAGTGAGATATGAGCATATGAATGAATTCCATAACTGCTGGTTCTTAGTTCAAAGTGCAGATTTGTAAAGAAAAAACAGAATTTGTATTGTTGATCATTGAAGGTTTATTGTCTTGGCACTTCTAACCAAGCTAAGGAGAATTATTATGATGAAATGTTAGTCTATCAAATTCCTAAGTTATTGGCAGGCGAATGATCATTATTTTTGTAAACTGGCAGTAGTACTGGCAGTAATTATCAAGCTTGTTCTATGCTGTTTGTAATGCTCACATTCATTTGAAGTTATTTGTAATAGTTACATCTCCGCCCTATGGTAGCTACTTTCCCACTCTAGGTTAGCAAGCACATTCTGGGTGTTGAGTATTTTCAGCTTCCAGCATTTCTTTTCAAGCATTGTACTTTGTAACACTCCGCCATATGGTCGCCCCTCACTCCATTCTGGATTGGGTAGCACATACTTGGTGTCGAGTTCCCTTTCAGCAATTAGAGTAGAAGATCCTCTGACCATATGCTCGCCATCATCGGCGCCATTCTTGGTTAGAGTTCCTGCATAAGCAATTTGTTTTAGATCCTCTGACCAATGCTCACACCTTGCCCACATCGGGATCCTGGTGTACATTCTGGTTAGAGTTGCTTCAGCACGTTTTGGTTTATCTTCTAACCTTAACGGGTGCATTGCTTTGTAATTTGTAATTCGAAAAAATCGAAAAAATTGGCTCGGAATATTTCACGAATCCCTCAAAGCAGATCAGAATCCATTAAACAGATCACACAGCAAGAAGGCAACAAAATCGAATCTTAGGAAGATACATCATCGATCAAGGAGAAGAAACCTACAGATCAGAAAGACAAAGAGAATCAGACCCGTGTATCACAACAGGTTGCTATTATTGGATATATCAATATAATCAGGTGTATTTTCTGCAAATCATTGTTTACCTATGTATGCATATTGCTTATAAGATAATAAAAGTATTTAATGAAGGATTTTTTATGATTGAATCAGAACTATGCTTGACTGTCTTAAACCCACCCTGTGGAAAGGGTCGGGGGTGAAGTGGTAGGGGCCAAAAGAACCCACTTGCGACCTCCGCCCAATTCCACAAGAAGGAAGGGCCAGGGGTGAAGTGGTAGGAGCCCATAGAGCCCACTTGCGACCTCCGCCCAATCCCACAAGGTGGCAAGTGTCTTTAGGGGGTTGAGACATGGATGGGGAAAGCAGGTACAAGCTGCCAAGGGGGAGGGTTGTGGTATACACCCTCTTAGGCTTGGTATGGAAATGGCTTTGGGCAGACCCATCCTGTCCCTCCTCCCAAAACCTTAATATGCTGCATTGTGTTAATCTATGGATGTGATGCAATTGTCTAACTCTAACAAGTGTATATACATATTTGCATACATTGTTCATGTGGTGAATGTAGGGTTCCAATCCAAGATTGCACAATTAAAGAAATATTTATTTGGTGAGATGAAACCCTAACCCTAATTCGTTGCAATTTGTGATTTGTGGGAAAAATCTAGGACAAATCAAGAGAGGGACATTACACCATGACGATGCAGTGTTGTCACTTAGTCTTCTAGAATCACGAATTCCTAGATAAGGCTTCCTCAAAAAAAATTCTTAATCCAAGCACATGCAACACTACCTATTGTCCTTGGATTTTCCAGAGTCTTGGGTTTTCTGAAAAATTTCTCAGTTTGAGATTTTTTTAAAGACACGCAACATGACACTTTGGATGCTTAGTTTCCTTCAACCCCAGATTCCGAAGTAATGCATTTATAAGTCAGTTTTCTAGATACAATTTTAACTGTTAGAAATTTTTCTAACTCCATGTTTTGGAACTTTTGTGTGTGTGTGTGAGAGAGAGAGAGAGAGAGGGAGAGAGAGAGAGAGAGAGAGGTTACAAAGATTAAATATATAAAAACAACAAAAAATAAAAGATAATAAACAACCTATGGAATTTGCCGAATGCTCTTGCACCCACAAACTGTGCTTGATTGATGCAAAAAGTTCATAGTCATGCATGCATATTGGTAGATGAAAAACCTCGGTTTATATAGGTCTTATGCTAGTAAAACTATATGCCAAAAAAATGTAATGTACTTTATCCATACGGCCTTCAATCCGTGCTGTCCCTAAGATCTGTCTAGCTCTTTCTCTTACCTAAGAAAGTCTGAACACAGTCATTGTAAGAGAATCCATATGGCTTAAATGGTGTAAATCTTTCTCAATTCTATGCTTAAATGCCAGTTTAGTTGCTTGAATTGAAGCCAGGCAGTAAGAAACCCTGGATGTTTATGGTTGCTTGCAATTCTGATTTAAATTTTCTTATTGGGAAGTCCAGATGCTTTTTTCCCTTTTCCTCCACTCATGGACCTTTTATTTCAGAAGACACTTTTATGAGTAACTGTTTGGAAACTGTTTGGAATCATCCTATCCGTATCAAACCCATCCTATTTTCAGTTATATAATGAAAACAACAAGCTCAAGGACTAGTGGGCAGAGATTATTCTATCCTTTATTGAGAAATGATTTTATAGCATGACATGGTTTATTTGGTGATGCAGGGTTTGAAAAGCATGGCGCTGCCTTAGGAGTCTATCTTTTCCAGGTGATATAGTTTTATGAGATATTATTAACACTGATATGTAGTATTTATAACTTATATGTAAAATGGATATGTTACCGAAACATTCAAACATAATGCTGAGTATCTTATTTGCAGACACACTGGCAATTCTTTTACTTCCACTAGGAGTTTGATTGTATCTATAATTGATGATTGTTATAATCACCCACGGATCTATTTTCCTCTGCATATTTTACACATTATAATCAGTTATCAGCTTGCACTCTAGTGTGTACATTCACAATAATTTCCTGTCTATGTTAAAATGCTGCAATAGCCTTTGAAGTTTGAACCCTGTGCATTTTTTATAAATGAAGTAGCCATCCTTATCTCTTCTCTATTATTGTGTTTTATTAATTTAATTGTATCCTCATCCTATTTCTCACTTTCCTCTATTCCTCATCCTAGTAAGATCCTCAATATAATAATCCTTGATAATTTCATTGAGTTTTCTTTGTCTGGCAGAATCTCATTTTAATACTTTCTTATTATTTTTGATCTTAATTATGTTGTATTACTGGTTAATATTTTAAGAATTGTTTTTGATTAGATAAATGCTTTTGACTAGAGCTATGAACTGGAAGAGGGTTTGGAAGGGACCCCGAAACCTTGTAACATCAAGAAATGCAATAAGTTATAACAACATGAAACTAGAACCAACAACGAAACGGGTCTTAAACCAAAAAGGCCCCCAAACAAATAGAAAAAATACAGAAGAGGGACAGCCATATCTACGATCAAGGAGATTTGAATCCAAACCTCACCAAAGAGTTCTGAAGTAGAGTTAAAGCTTGACCTGTTTGGTTCATCCTACCTTTTTCGAAGAAGAACCAGTATTAAGAAAAGGACACGTGATCACTGATTCTGGTTTTCTTTTTTCCTCAAAGGGGGATCCCCTCATGTACCCAGTGGGACCCACAACTGCAATGTCCAACTTCTTTGTTTTTTGCAAAGAAGAATCAAGTATAACCAAAGGAAACACAGTCTTGTTCTTATAGGAAGACCCCTGCTATTAACTTCTCATTTCTTGTAATTTCCCTTGCATAAGATGATACTTCGATTAAGATGATTCTTTGCCTATTGCTATGTTTTTTCATAAGCCTATTCATATATTATTTCCTTCTGTTGTGATTGTTCGTTTTTCATATACATTGATATTACTTTCTCATTTTAATTTTTTCTGCTTTTGCTAAATTGACTAACTTCCTTTTTCCAATTTAATTCCTTTGTTAAGATTCAATGTATTTTTTAAAATTATTTTTTACATCATTGCTTGGTTTCCATAATCCTTCTTTCTCTATTATAGGAATTTAACATTGTTATCTATTCATTATCATCATATATAGTAATGGTTCCTTTTGTTATAACATTATAATATTCTGAATTTTAATTCATTGAACCTTTTGTATTGTTATAGTGTGTATTTGCTTTCTTTATCCCTATTCTATTATGTGCTAATACATTTTTTAATTTGTATTTCTAATTAAGTCAAGATGCATTCTGCACTGACAGCAAGGTATTGAGCATCATGTTGTGACTGTGTACATAAAAACCAAAACACAACCAAGACATTAAAAAAAACTTAAGCTATTAAAAAGTAACATATAGCTGACATAATTAAATATAGAGATAAAACATATAAATATAAAAAAAATATTAAAAAAAAAATATATTATTTATTTTGACAACAATAAAAAGTAAATATATATAATAGACTAATTAATTTTTATTTAGTAGAAAATTTATTGTTTATTTTTAGATATAAAGACTTCAAAATTTAAAAAAACATATTAATTCCTACAATGAAACTATTAAAAGGTAACATATAAGTGTATAATATTTACGACACTTTCAGAGTAAAAACAAAACAAAAAAATTATCAAAATAATGAATGGTGACTTCTCCAAAAGTAATATTAGAAGTTACATACAAAAGTAAAATAGCTCTTCAAATAAAAATGAAATAAACAATGTAGATAAAATAAAATAATTCTAAAGATTTCAATAACCTTGCATTGCCCTCATTCCCAAAAAGGACAATTTATCCATTTTTACTGATTTCTGGCCAGTCTCTCTTTGTAATACAGTTTATAAAATTATCTCAAAGGTGATGGCCAATAGATCGAAGGTTATTCTTCCATCTGTCATCTTCAACAAATAGAGTGGTTTTGTCCCTAGAAGAGCAATCTCTTATGGCATCATTGTCACTCATAAGGTTATTCATTCTATATGTGCAAGAAAAGGAAAAGGCATGATTGTAAAACTGAATATCAGCAAGGCTTATGATAGGACATATTAGTGCTTTCTATTGAAGGTTTTGGAATGATTTGGTTTCAGCCTCAAGTGGATTAACTTGGTTTTCAGGTGCATCTCCAGCCCTAGGTTCTCTCTCAGTCTTCATCAATGGTTTCCTTTCCAATGTATTATCTTCCTCTTGGGGTTTAAGACAAGGTGATCCAATATCTTTGTTCTTTATCATAATGGGAGAGGCCTTGGTTAGGTCCATCCAAGATGCTACAAGAAAAAATCTTTTGAAAGGTATCAAAGTGGTTAGTGGCATTGATTTGGTCATACACCAATAATCCATAGATTATAAAATTCTATTTGGTAAAACTACTATGGAAGAAGCCTAGCAAATGAATATCATCCTTGAAAACTACACCAAAGCTCTTGGATAGAGCATCAACATTGGCAAATAAAAAGACTTCTTCATCAGCATAAGGGCCACCATTTAAGGAAAGGTATCTAGGTTCATGGGCTTCCCAATTGGCTCCCTCTCAAGCATAGACTTGAGATTTCCCATCTTTAAAGGGGGGAGTTGGGCTATTCTCTCAGAGCCCCTTGTTGAAAAATGCATCAAGAAAGTGGCTTCATAGAAAGGAAAATGGTTGTCTTTTGTTGGAAAACTTTTAATGTTGAAGCTAGTGATCTTTGCTATCTCTATCTATTTGATGTCCTATTTAAGACTACCATCAAAGACCAACTTTGTTATTGAGAAGTTGATGAGAAACTTCTTGTGGAACGATAATTTGGAATCAAGGAGATTCTGGTTAATTGGTTGGGATAAAGTTTGTGTCCCCAAGGAGTTCGGTGGTTCTAGGCTTGAGACTTTGCTCACTTTAGAATGAGGCCTTTGGGGCTAAGCTCATTTGGAATCTATATTCTTGATCATAACCAAAATGCTATAAGATTCTTCAAAACAAGTATATGGACACAAACAACTTTGCAAGAATCTTGATGGTGGTCAGTCCTCCTAAAGGTTTCATCTATGGAACTTCATGCTTTCCTACGAAGACATCATCCCCTGTCACCTAACTTGGGAAATTCAAGATATAAGTAATGCTGATTTTTGGAATGACTCTTGGAATGTCTATCCTCTTGAAAACATGGTGGACTTGAGCACTACTAGAAGGATTTTGATAGTGGCTTGGGATTCAAAAGTTAGAGATTATGTCTATTTTATTCCTTTCAATGGTATTTGTACCTAGAACTAGAGAGAGTTTCCTCTAGCTAGAATCACAAAAGATAGAATTAAAATTTTAAAGGTGAACTTTCCCTAAGGAATGTCTTCATCAAGGAGGATATTGACATAATCAAATGGTGCTGTGCTAAATTTGGTAATTAATTAATCAAATTGGGTTATAAATTTGTAGACTCATCTCCCTTGGCCAAGGATCGGCCCACAAGGCTATGCTGGGACAAACTGTGCCTCCCAAAGGTTGGTCCCCTTTGCTTGGACCGCCATCCACAAGAAAATTCTCATGGTAGATAAATTTCACTCTTTTGGCTTTGTGGGCCCTTGTAAATGTATCCTTTGTGGGGAAGAAAAAGAAACTAGCAATGCTTGTATCTTGTCCCTTTGTTGTTAAGTGTTGGCAATGGCTTTTTTGCAAAATTGGATGGTGATGTAGACTAGGATTAGGTACCCAATGAAAGGAAGCTAATCCTAGCAGCCTCACACTCAAAACCACTTGTAGACAATTCACAAAATAAACAAGAACTAAAAGCCATTTCATAAACACATTATGGGGGCAATACAATTTTCCCACATTATTCAAAATTTAGATTACATGTTTCCTTATAGGTAGATAATCCAGTAATAGGGACCTTTATATCAATCTTCATACTTACACATATAGTGATAGGCTTTTATATAAGATTTTCAAGGAAACACCTGTTTATCAGCCAATTACAACCTTCACCTATCATCTATTTTCTTTATAGTTAAAAGTTGAGGAGGAAGATATTCAGTCAATCCATTCTTTTTCCCCTTGAGTTCTTAGGCTAAGAAACATATAGCAATTTCATCCATGATAAAGACCACAATTTTTTAATAAGCCCTCATGTTTAGTCATAAATAGGAGTCAACAGTCATACCTACCCCCAACATGTCTTCACATGGCCCCCCCTTAAATGCCTTCACTTTTAATTGTTGTAGTTAATTACAATCTACCACGACGAACTATGTCATTATCACCTCTCAAAAATTATAAACCCCTTATCTGATTTCCTTTAGTTATGAGCATAGTAGTCGGCCTACCACTTGAGACGCGTCCTGGAAACAGAGACGCGTCTTCGGTACTGCACCAGTCTCCTGAGATGCCAAAAATCGCTTGGAAACTTTTCAGAAGTCTCCTGCCATCTTCGGTATAAAAAATGGCATCTCCCGCAAAGTCTCCTACATCTCCCATAAAGTCTCCATCGTTTTAAGGGTGAACATAAAGCAAAAAATCATAGTTGCTAGGAGATTGGTATTGGTACTGGTACGGGAGACTGGTACCGTACCAGTATGACATTTTTTTGAAAATAGGAGACATGGGTACTTGGAGACACCATTTTATTTTTCTAATATAAAAATTAATAATTTATAGAAAATCTGAAAATATGATGACATTGAACTTTCAAAACAATAGCAGTAGTAAAGTTTAATAATGAACATTAACTTTAAATACACAAAATTGAAATCCAAATGTCATTGTCACATTGTGTCAAAGATTCAAAGAGTTCATACTTCAAATTTCATAATCATAGTTCACATTTGACATTACATATTCGATTACATATTGAAATTCAAAAATATTGATAGTTTGATTGGCTGATATGCAAACAAAAAACAAAAATCAGAAATCTATCTGATATCTCATATCATCTACACCACATCATCCATGTCAAGGTCCTCAGCTATGATGCTCTCCAAATACTCATCACTCTCTAACTTAGGTTCCTCTGTTGGTAGTTGAATTGGGGGTAAATCGGTAAGGCCATCTGGTTCAACCACTTCATCCACTATGGCTGCAACATTTCCACTAGGTGAAATTTGGTCCCATTTTGCTGAAGGACCCTCCTTGTATGCAGGATCAACATGAGAGAGAAGGCAAAGTGAGCTATGAATGTACACCAGGTTCTCTGCTTTCTTTGACCCCAATCGGTTCCTCTTTAGTGAACGAATAAAACCATAAGTACTCCAATTTCTCTCACAAGATGAAGAGCTAGCTACTTGTGAGAGTAATCTTATTGCAAATGATTGCAATTCAGGTGTTTCACCTCCATGGTTCCACCACAACTCTATAGGGTCTTTCTTTGCTCGCATATCATATAAAGCTTCCCCAGAAGAAAAATCACCATGCCCATGTGAAAACTTATTCCATTGACTCCTCATAATTGATGCTTCCTCACCTCAGCCATATATCTTTTTTATTGCAGCCCAAAATCCCTTCATTACCTCTCTATCCTCGTATGGAGCCCTCTTATTGGTCTCTTGTACATTATGCCATTTAGGATTTAAGGCATAAGCAACACAATGAAGAGGTGTGTTAAGTTTGTTCCATCTTCCATGTAACTTTTCTTCTATCGAAGGATATAGTGAAGGATCCTTTGCATTTGTTATTTTCTTAATTCTTTCACACATGGAATCTAATTCTTCATAAATTTCCCCCAAACATGGCTTGTCTGAATCTGCAAATTTGATCACCTCACATATGGGCTGAATAGAGTCCACAACAAATTTAACATCAGCCCAAAAACGGTCTTCAAGGACCATACCTCTCACACCTCAACTGCATCATTTGATGTAGATTGCCTCCAAGCTGCCCATGCATCACTATCTACCGTGGAACACAAAGCACCTTTCACTTCACAAAGACGGTGAAGAAGAATAAAATAAGAAGCAAACCTTGTATTAGTTGGTTTGCGAAGCTCCACCTTGGGAAATTTTCAATAAATAGCTTGTGTTTGGTGATGGTTACATATGAACATTTGAATTTTTCTGCCCTTTTCCATGAGAGCTGAAACCCACTCAAACTTGCCAATATCTTTGAGTGCATTATTCAACGAATGCACACAACATGGTGTCCAAAACATATGCTTGTATTTTTTTTGCACCAACATGCCTGCTGCTTTACAAAGAGGGGCAACATCTGTAACAATTTGGACTACAAGTGATGCCCCTACCTCCTTAATGCCGTCACATAGCTGGTTAAAAAGAAACTCTGCATTTTTTTCTTGCCCTTAACAATCTAATGCCTTCAAAAAATAAGGCCCTTTGTTGCATGTTACCATGATATTAAGTAGTGGACGGTTTTTAGTATCCGTCCACCCATCCATCACAATGTTGCATCCTTCTGAATCCCACACTCTTTTCAATGGTGCAGTTTGTTGCTTCAATCAAATTTTTTCTTTATCAATTAGAGTAGTGTGAAGCTTTTCATACATAGGTGGTTTATATCTAGCTGGTGCATTGCTGATTGCTTGGACCATCTCTGTATAGAAAGGTGATCGAGCAACATTAAATGGTATTCCATTGGCATAAAAGAAGTGTGCAATTGTTGCATCAACCACTTCTTGACCTTGCACATCAAATAATATGTGAATGGGATTTGAGCTACCAATGTGTGGCCTCTTGTGAGAACTTTCTACTGCTACATCTCTTGAAGACACATCCACCTCTGCCTCTCTATTCTGATTTAGATTTGCAGCAGTCCCTGTTGTTGAAGCATGAGAGCTCATATTAGAAACTTTACCATCAGCCCTTTCTTGATCCCTCATAGCCTTATATTGTTCCACCTCATTTATACAAGGATCGACACCTTTTCCAGGTATGTGAAGGAAATGAGCCCTCACTCTCGTGTAAGTACCTTGCCATGATATTGGGCATAATTTACATGAGATTGTGGCTGTTCCACTTGAACCCTTCGGCCCCTTAACATGATCAACATACTTCCACAACGGATACAAGCCTTGTTTGTTTCCCCCACTCGACATTCTTGATTCAATGATTCAAATTCTACACAAAAAAAAAAAAAAAAGAAAGAAGAAGAAAGAAGAAGACATTATGATTAGAGTTTAGACACAACAGCTATAGAAAGAAAAAATTATAAATTAATGGTTGAAATGGCTGAAGCTAAAGTTATGAAAAAGGAAATAGAGAAAAACATGTCTTTGAGGAAATTATGAGACAGATGAAGATCACATCCATAGACATGGGAAATCAATGCAAAGTTGGAGAAATCTGAAATTTGCTTGGCAGTCGATAGATGAATACAACAGGGTATTGCACATGCCACATTATTATAATGCAAGCCTATTTTTCATGATTTATTTAGCATCGCTAGTAATCTCCATAGGGGCGATATGATCTAGAGAATCAAACAAGAGTGGTATGATCTTGTGCACATTATTATAATGCAAGCCTATTTTAAATTTTTTTAGATTGTTTTATTTAGCAGCTAGCTGCTAGCATCACCAGTAATCTCCACGAGCATTGCCCCTGTTTAAAATCGTGGAATCTAATAATAGATTCCACGATTTTAAACAGGAGCAATGCTTTTAGATTCCACGATTTTAAATAGGGGCAATGCTCTTGTAGAGATTACTGGTGATGCTATTTTTCAGATTGTTTTATTTAGCATCACTAGTAATCTCGACAAGAGCATTGCCCCTATTTAAAATCGTATTCCACAATTTTAAATAGGGGCAATGTGCTTGTTGAGATTACTAGTGATGCTAAATAAAACAATCTGAAAAATAATAAACAACCTTGCACTATAATAATGTGCACAAGATATCCAGCTAGCAGCCAGGGACATTTCACATTCACCACATGAGAGTTGGAGAGTTGGAGACGGAGTATAAGTAGTAGAACTTGAGAGTTGGAGATGGAGAATGCCCACGGGCCACAACAAATAGAAAATTCAAAAAATAATTTTTTTAAAATACTGTAAGTGTAACTAATATTACTTACCTTGACTCTCGACTCTTCAGCGTCATCGCCTCTCCAGTCTCCTCCAGTCGTGCTAAATGATGCCTCTTTACTTTTAAAAATCACGTTTTATGTATTTTGCTTTATGTTTGCCCTTAAAATGATGGAGACTTCACGGGAGACGCCATTTTTTATACCCGGAGACTTGGGAGACAGCGGGAGGCTTTTGAAAAGTTTCTAGGCGTTTTTTGGCGTCTTAGGAGATTGGTGCGGTACTAGAGACACGTCTTCGTCTCCGAGGTGCGTTTGAGGTGGTAGGAGACGTGTCTCCCCGCTAATATGCAAAATACATAAAACGTGATTTTCAAAAGTAAAGAGGCATCATTTAGCATGACTGGAGGAGACTGGAGAGGCGACGATGTTGAAGAGTGAAGAGTCAAGGTAAGTAATATTAGTTACACTTACAGTATTTTAAAAATTTTATTTTTTGATTTTCTATTTGCTGTGGCCTGTGGGCATTCTCCGTCTCCAACTCTCCCGTGCTACTACTTATACTCCATCTCCAACTCTCCAACTCTCCCGTGGTCAATGTGAAATGTCCATGGCTGCCCGCTAGATATCTTGTGCACATTATTATAGTGCAAGGCTGTTTATTATTTTTCAGATTGTTTTATTTAGCATCACCAGTAATCTCGACATATTCCATGATTTTAAATAGGGGCAATGCTCTTGTCGAGATTACTGGTAATGGTAAATAAAACAATCTGAAAAATAGCATCACCAGTAATCTCCACAAGAGCACTGCCCCTGTTTAAAATCGTGGAAAACAGATTCCACGATTTTAAACAGGGGCAGTGCTCTTGTGGAGATTACTGGTGATGCTAGTAGTTAGCTGCTAAATAAAACAATCTAAATTTTTTTAAAATAGGCTTGCATTATAATAATTTGCACAAGATCATACTGCCCTTGTTTGATTCTCTAGATCATATTGCCCTTGTGGAGATTACTAGTGATGCTAAATAAAACAATATGAAAAATAGGCTTGCACTATAATAATGTGGCATGTGCAATACCTTGCTGTCTTCATCTGCCGACTGCCAAGCAAATTTTAGATTTCTCCAACTTTGCATTGATTTCTTGTGTCTATGGATGTGATCTTCATCTGTCTCATAAGTTCCTCAAAGACATGTTTTTCTTTATTTCCTTTTTCATAACTTTAGCTATAGCCATTTCAACCATTAATTTTTAAAATTTTTCTTTCTATAGCTGTTGTGTCTAAACTCTAATCATAATGTCTTTTTGTTTTTTTTTGGTTTTTTTTTGTGTAGAATTTGAATCATTGAATCAAGAATGTCGAGTGGGGGAAACAAACAAGGCTTGTATCCGTTGTGGAAGTATGTTTATCATATTAAGGGGCCGAAGGGTTCAGGTGGAACAACCATGATCTCATGTAAATTATGCCCAATGTCATGGCAAGGTACTTACACGAGGGTGAGGGCTCATTTCCTTCACATACTTGAAAAAGGTGTTGATCCTTGTATAAATGAGGTGGAACGATATGAGGCTGTGAGGGATCAAGAAAGGGCTGATGGTAAAGTTTCTAATATGAGCTCTCATGCTTCAACAACAGGGGCAACTGCTGGAAATCAAAATTAGAATAGAGAGGCAAAGGTAGATGTGTCTTCAAGAGATGTAGCAGTAGAAAGTTCTCACAAGAGGCCACACATTGGTAGCTCAAACCCCATTGGCAGATTATTTGATGTGCAAAGTCGAGAAGTGGTTGATGCAACAATTACACGCTTCTTTTATGCCAATGGAATACCGTTTAATGTCGCTCGATCACCTTTCTATACAAAGATGGTCCAAGCAATCAACAATGCACCAATTGGATATAAACCACCTATGTATGAAAATCCTCGCACTACTCTAATTGATAAAGAAAATATTCGATTAGAGCAACAAACTACACCATTGAAAAGAGAGTGAGCTTCAGAAGGATGCAACATTGTGATGGATGGGTGGACGGATACTAAAAACTATCCACTACTTAATATCATGGTAACATGCAGCAAAGGGCCTTATTTTTTGAAGGCATTAGATTGTTAGGGGCAAGAAAAAAATTCAAAGTTTCTTTTTAACCAGCTATGTGACAGCATTAAGGAGGTAGGGGCATCACATGTAGTCCAAATTGTTACAGATGTTGCCCTTGTTTGTAAAGCAACAGGCATGTTGGTGCAAAAGAAATACAAGCATATATTTTGGACACCATGTTGTGTGCATTCGTTGAATAATGCACTCAAAGATATTGGCAAGTTTGAGTGGGTTTCAGCTCTCATAGTAAAGGGCAAAAAAATTCAAATGTTCATATGTAACCATCACCAAACACAAGCTATTTATTGAAAATTTCCCAAGGTGGAGCTTCTCAAACCAGCTGATACAAAGTTTGCTTCTTATTTTATTCTTCTTCACCGTCTTTGTGAAGTGAAAGGTGCTTTGTGTTCCATAGTAGTTAGTGATGCATGGGCAGCTTGGAGGCAATCTACATCAAATGATGCAGTTGAGGTGTGAGAGGTATGGTCCTTGATGACCGTTTTTGGGCTGATGTTAAATTTGTTGTGGACTTTATTCAGCCCATATGTGAGGTGATCAAATTTGCAGATTCAGACAAGCCATGTTTGGGGGAAATTTATGAAGAAATAGATTCCATGTGTGAAAGAATTAAGAAAATAACAGATGCAAAAAATCCTTCACTATATCCTTTGATAGAAGAAAAGTTACATGGAAGATGGAACAAACTTAACACACCTCTTCATTGTGTTGCCTTTGCCTTAAATTCTAAATGGAATGATGTACAAGAGACCAATAAGAGGGCTCCATATGAGGATAGAGAGGTAATGAAGGGATTTTGGGCTGCAATAAAAAAAATACATGGCCGAGGTGAGGAAGCATCAATTATGAGGAGTCAATGGAATAAGTTTTCACATGGGCATGGTGATTTTTCTTCTGGGGAAGCTTTATATGATATGCGAGCAAAGAAAGACCCTATAGAGTCGTGGTGGAACCATGGAGGTGAAACACCTGAATTGCAATCATTTGCAATAAGATTACTCTCACAAGTAGCTAGCTCTTCATCTTGTGAGAGAAATTGGAGTACTCATGGTTTTATTCGTTCACTAAAGAGGAACCGATTGGGGTCAAAGAAAGCAGAAAACCTGGTGTACATTCATAGCTCACTTTGCCTTCTCTCTCATGTTGATCCTGCATACAAGGAGGGTCCTTCAGCAAAATGGGACCAAATTTCACTTGATGGAGATGTTGCAGCCATAGTGATGAAGTGGTTGAACCATATGGCCTTCTGATTTACCCCCAGTTCCTCTACCAACAGAGGAACCTGAGTTAGAGAGTGATGAGTATTTGGAGAGCATCATAGCTGAGGATGTTGACATGGATGATGTGGTGTAGATGATATGTGATATTAGATAGATTTCTGATTTTTGTTTTTTGTTTGCATATCAGCCAATCAAACTATCAATATTTTTGAATTTCAATATGTAATCGAATATGTAATGTCAAATTTGAACTATGATTATGAAATTTGAAGTATGAACTTTTTGACTCTTTGACACAATGTGACAATGACATTTGGATTTGAATTTTGTGTATTTAAAGTTAATGTTCATTCTTAAACTTTACTACTGCTATTGTTTTGAAAGTTCAATGTCATCATATTTTCTATAAATTATTAATTTTTATATTAAGAAAATAAAATGGCGTCTCCAAGTACTCCTGTCTCCTATTTTCAAAAAAATGCCATACCGGTACCGGTACCAGTATCCTATGCCAGTACCAGTACCAGTCTCCTGGCAACTATGGTTATGAGTAAGAAATGCAGGTAGATGGATAAGGACTTTTAAAACTCTACCGTTCCATTCTTTATTTCCAATTGGAACTAGTAGGGAAATTATTTCCCATGACACAAACCCCTCCTTTTATTGATTACAGTAACGAATTTGAAACTACTGGCTGTTGCTAAAGATAGGGAATTAAGATAGAAAAATTATATCCAAAGATATTCAGGTGTGAAGGATGTTACAATATTTTGTCATTGATGTCAAGGTATGAGCTGGTTAGTTGTTTGCTTGAGCTGCTTGGTTGAGCTACCTGGTTGTCTGGTTGAGCAGGTTGCTTGTGTGTTTTAGCACCTTGCTTGTTGGCTTTGTTAGCTTCATATCATTAGTTTTGTCAGGCCATGTGTTATGTGTAATCATCTTGCCATGTCGGCGTTGAATCTTCAAAGGGTCGACTCTTTTGTGAAGTTTGGATTCATTTTTTAAATAGGCGGCTACAAGGATATCAATTGCATTTAAAAATCAGTGTCTCCCATTGTATGAAGTTTGGTGGCTTTGATATTATCTCCTTGGCTTTTTGATTGGCACGATTTACTTATGGGGTGGCTAAATCAAGTGTAACGGCTTCCTTAATTCCGTTGGCTATTTTGAGGGCGGCTAATGCTATTGGCTGCGTTTTTATTAAAGACATTTTATTCTGCAAGAGATGTGAGGTGTGAATAAAGGTGGCTCCTTCAAAAATTATTGGGCGATTGGAGTTTATTTTTTTTGGTCTTTGTGGTTCTTAAATATGGAGTGGCTATTCTCTGGAAAGCAGCTGACTTGACTTTATTTGCCCAGAAAATCACATTCTTCAAATTATAATAGGGACGACTCTTTATTTGATTGACGGTTTCTTTCTACACTGTTATTTCTTCACACATTTATCTATCGGGCTTTATCTTCAGAGATGATTTTTGACAAAAATTTGGGCGATATTTTTGTTATATCTCTTAAAGGCATCTTTGGTGGCTCTTTTATTATCTTCTCTACGTATTTGAAAGTGGGAGACAACTTATATATTCACTGCAATAACGTTGGCTTCAAAAATTTCATTATTGCAGCAGCATGAATTAAATACTAGAAGTCATGAAACTTGGAATGACTCGGTTTGTGTGGTTTTTACTAGATTATCAAGTCGTGAGATTTTAATGATCTTTGAAAGACATTTTATCTTTTCAGAACCGGGTGTGGAAGACTTAAGCGATTACTAGTTATGCCATCGCTTCTACTTTGAGTGTGTGAATGGAGTGTGCTGAGGCCGGCAGTAAGGAATGGTGGGTGAGACGTTTTTATCTATTTGTTTGTGCACTAGATAAAAACTATGTCTATGTGTATATGCTACCGAAAAGGCATAAAAAAGGTATGTTGCCGTGACTCCTTTTTGGCAAGTGTGTTCGGTTTTTATTTGTTGGGTTTTGAGGATGGTTATCAAAGCAACCTTCATTAGTATTATTTCATGGTCAGATACCGTTGGACTTATGTGTTGATGGTGGTCAAATCGTATGAAGATGCTATTGCATTTTCTGTGTGTGTCGAGCTATTATGTTCTTTTAATCAATGTGATATCTGCATTGTATGAGGTCAAAGTTTTGAAGCAATGAGTTACGGGGATTGAATGTTCTAGGAGGGTGTGTATTGGAATTCATGTTCAGATTTGCTAGTATATACATGAAGTGGCTGTTTTTGCATAACGTAGAAATCTGAGTGAGTTTTTGAAGGTGTTGGAAAATGAGTTGTGTATGGAATGTCAGTACTAGGGGGAATTTTTTGTTTAGAAATCTGATTTGCAGTCTCTAAGTAAAGTGATGTTTTGAGCAGCTTGTATTCATGCTTATATCATTGTATTTGGGAAGTGTGTTTCAGTAGCTTTTTGGCATCTTGTATATCGGATTGTGTGAAGAGAATAAGTGTAGGTGGAAGAAGTTTTGTGTTTAGTTTCTAAGAATTCTTCAAGTTTGAAGTTGGTGCTTCAACAACACTAGAGTTGGTGCTTTGAAGGAGAGTTGGTGCTCACTTATGTAAACAGGGTTGGAGCCCTTTGGAGTAATAAAAGCAATATTTTTTCTGTGGTTTTTTACTTGAAAGGGTTTCCCACGTAATCCTAGTGTTCATCTTGTTCATGGTGTTTATGTTGCTCTTAATGTTTTGATTTCTGATTTATATGGTTTTGAGTTGTAAAAGTTTGAAATATTGATTCACCCCCCCTCAGTATTTCTTGTGTGCTGGGGTTCCTCAATTTGTAAGCTTAACTGCTTGGAGGTTGGTCTTGTTACAAATAGAGCTCCTTTGTTTGATGGTTCTAACTATGCATTTTGGTGTGTTCGTATGCGTACCTACATAATGTCACTTGGATTTGATATATGGCAAGCTGTGGTAGGTGGATACACAATTCCTACAACTCCTCCAACCGATGCAACTGGAAAGAGATCTTTTGAGAACGATGCAAAAGCTATGAATACAATTTAACGTGGTTTGTCTGAAACTGAATTTGTGAAATTTATGCATTGTGATATAGCACATGATTTGGGAGAAACTGCATAAAACGTATGAAGGTGATGATAAGGTGAAAAAGACAAAACTTCAAACTCACAGGGGAAAATTTGAGTCTAAAGATGCAAGAAGATGAGAATGTGGCTGCATATTTTCTTCGTGTAGACGAAATTGTGAACACTATTAAAGGTCTAGGAGAGAAGGTTGAGGAGAGCATTGTTGTTCAAAAGATTTTAAGGTCTCTTCCTTTGCGTTTTGATGTAAAGGTTTCAGCGAATGAAGAAATGAAGGAGCTTGACAAGTTCACCATTGATGAGCTTCATGGTATTCTTACAGACTATGAGATGAGAACTACTCCTGATAAATTAGTCAAAAAGGAGGCAGTCTTCAAAGTTTCAAAGAAGGGAAAAACAAGGAGTCTACTACCAGTGAGAGTTCTAATGAAGATTTAGATTCTGGAGAGGCACACTTCATGCGAAAGTTGAAGAAGGGCTTTGGTAAATATAAAGGCAAGTTGCCTTTTAAATGCTTCAACTGTGGTAAGATAGGACACTTTGCATCCAAATGTTCGTACGAGAAGAACGAGGACAACGATTTCGAGAAGAAATCAAATCATTCAAAGAAGGAGCATCAAAGGTAAGAAGAATAAGCATAAGACATCTGCTAAAAGTTTTTATTCGAATGATCGAAATAGTTCATCAGAAGATAGTGATATGTCTTTAGTAGAAGAAATTTTGTTTATGGCTGAAGAAATAAACTTACCTGAGAATGGAGAAGAAGATATTGATGATGAGCAATATAATGAAGAAGCTGAAGTTGATCTTGAAGTAGAACTAATTAGTGCCTTAAGTGAAATCAAGAGACTTAGAAAGAAAAATCAGAACTTGAAGTTGCTGTTACAAGAAGAGGATGATGCAAAAACGAAGACAACTCAAGCCCTTGAAGAAGTAGAAAAGTTGATAGTTGATTTGAAGGTTCAGGTTGAAGAGGCAAAGAGAATAGAAGAAGAAATCAGAAATCAGCTTAAGGTAAAAGAGAAGAATGTTGAGAGACTTGAATCTGAAGTTGTTTCACTTAGAAACATAGACAAATCTTCAAAACAACTGAGTGAAGAGAAGATAAATCAGAAATGCTCTATGTCATTGGAAAAGATCATTAGTGCACAGAGATCTCCTTGTGACAAAGGTGGAGTTGGTTGTGAAAAAGGTTAATGTTCCATGTTTACAAATGAACAACAGAAAGACAATGCTGATTGCTCAAAAGTTTTGCATTCAAAGATCATAAATAACACTTTCAGAAGGCCTCCTATTCCAAGAAAAGATCAAATGACCAGGTTTAATGATTCTTTCTTTTATGGGTATTGTTTTTCATGTAATTGTTTTGGTCACAAGGCTGCAAATTGTAGAGTTTATGCAAACAATGATTTCAGATATGTGAATAGGAATTCTTTTGCTCCTTGGATGAATTACAATGTTGTTTGTTACAAATGCAATAACTTTGGTCATATTGCAAGAGTCTATAGAAGTGGTGTAGTAGATTTTTCTAAGAAAAACAATAAGGTTGACAAAGAAAAAGAAGTTAAGAAAGTTTCGAGGAAGAAGAAAGAGGTAGAAAAAGAGAAGTCAGAAGTGATTTCACTCCTTCATTGAGAAGGTGTTTGGACTTAGGGGGAGTTTTATTGTTACATTTTATCAGCCCCGTTTCAATTATTTTGTCATTGATGTCAAAGGGGGAGTAATGAGCCAGGGGGAGCAATTTGGTTTTAGTGCATTTCTGATTTGAGGAGGTGTTGCCAAGTGAAGTATTGGTTTTGGTTTCAAATGATGTTGCCATCAATGACAAAGGGGGAGATTGTTAGAATATTTTGTCCTTGATGTCAAGGTGTAAGCTGGTTAGTTGTTTGCTTGAGTTGCTTGAGCTACTTGCCTATGTTGAGCTGCTTGGTTGCTTGCTTGAGCTACTTGGTTGTGTGCTTGAGCTACTTGGCTGCTTGGTCGAGCTACCTGGTTATTTGGTTGAGCAGGTTGCTTGTGTGTTTCAGTAGCTTGCTTGTTGGCTTTGTTAGCTCCATATCATCAGTTTTGTCAAGCCATGTGTTATGACTAATCATCTTGCCATGTAAGCCTTGAATCTTCAAAGGGTCAACTCTTTTGTGAAGTTTGGATTCATTTTTTAATGAGGTGGCTGCAAGGATATCGATTGCATTTAAAAATCTGTGTCCCATCATATGAAATGTGGTGGATTTAATATTATCTCCTTGGCTTTTTGATTGGCACGATTTACTTATGGGGCGGCTAATTCAAGTGTAACGGCTTCCTTAATTCTGTTGGCTATTTTGAGGGCAGCTAATGCTATTGGCTGCGTTTTTATTAAAGACGTTTTATTTTGCAAGAGATGTGAGGTGTGAATAAAGGTGCCTCCTTCAAAAATTATTGGGTGAGTGGAGTTTATTATTTTTGGTCTTCATGGTTCTTAAATATGGAGTGGCTATTCTCTGGAAAGCAGTTGACTTGTCTTTATATTCTCAGAAAATCGCATTCTTCAGATTATAATAAGGATGACTCTTTATTTGATCTATGGTTTCTTTCTACACCATTAGTTCTTCACACATTTATCCATCGGGCTTTATCTTCAAAGATGATTTTTGACTCCAATTTGGGCGATATTTTTGTTATAACTTATATCTCTTAAAGGCATTTGTGGCGGCTCTTTTATTATCTTCTTTGCATATTTGAAAGTGGGAGACGACTTATATATTCACTGCAATAACGTTGGCTTCAAAAATTTCATTATTGCAGTAGCATGAATTAAATACTGGAAGCCGTGAAACTTGGAATGGCTCGGTTTGTGTGGTTTTTACCAGATTATGAAGCCGTGAGATTTTAATGCTCTAAAAGACGTTTTATCTTTTCAGAACCGGGTGTGGAAGACTTAAGCGATTACTAGCTATGCCATCGCTTCTACTTTGAGTGTGTGTGAATGGAGTGTGTTGAGGCTGGCTGTAAGGAATAGTGGGTGAGATGTTTTTATCTATTTGTCTGTGCACTAGATAAAAACTATGTCTATGTATGAGATATCTGCTCCTGACGAAAGAAAGAGTGTGTGTATATGTAAAAGGCATAAAAAGGGTATGTTGCCGTGACTCCTTTTTGGCAAGTGTGTTCGGTTTTTATTTGCTGGGTTATAAGGATTGTTATCAAAGCAACCTTCATCAATATTATTTCATGGTTAGATACCATTGGACTTATGCGTTGATGGTGGTCAAATCGTATGAAGATGCTATTGCATTTTGTGTGTGTGTGAAGCTATTATGTTCTTTTAATCAATGTGATATCTGCATTGTATGGGGTCGAAGTTTTGAAGCAGTAAGTTACAATGATTGAATGTTCTAGGAGGTTGTGTATCGGAATTCATTTTCAGATTTTCTAGTATATACATGAAGTGGCTGTTTTTGCATAGCGTAGAAATTTGAGTGAGTTTTTGAAGGTGTTGGAAAATGAGTTGTGTGTGGAATGTTAGTACAAGGGTGAATTTTTTGTTCAGAAATTTGATTTCCAGTCTCTGAGTAAAGTGATGTTTTGAGCAACTTGTATTCATGCTTATATCATTGTATTTGGGAAGTGTGTTTCAGTAGCTTTTTGGCATCTTGTGTATCGAATTGTGTGAAGAGATTAAGTGCAGGTGGAAGAAGTTTTGTGTTTAGTTTCTAAGAATTCTTCAAGTCTAAAGTTGGTGCTTTAGCAACACTGGAGTTGGTGCTTTAGTTTGTTTGGAGTTGGTGCTTTGAAGGAGAGTTGGTGCTCTCAGTGAGTTGTTGCTCACTTATGTAAACATGATTGGTGCCCTTTGGAGTAGTAAAAGCTATATTTTGCTGTGGTTTTTTACCCGAAAGGGTTTTCGACATAATCCTAGTGTTCATCTTGTTCATGTTGTTTATGTTGCTCTTAATGTTCTGATTTCTGATTTATATGGTTTATACGGTTTTGAGTTGTAAAAGTTTGAAATACTAATTCACCATCCCCCCTCTCAGTATTTCTTGTGTGCTCTTCAAATGACCCCACCACAATACTTTGTTCTTGATTCAACAAGAGCGTTGGGATTCTTGTGAGTCCTAACAATAGCCAACAAATTTAATTTAATCTTTCTTTCCCCTTCGTGTGTCCTAGAGACACATGAGGATAGAATGTCTTACATCAACAAACAAATGAGGTGGGTCACCCATAAGCCAAGTCCCAAATGAAATGGCAAAGCGAACCATTGGGTTTGTCTATGTGGGTCTCGGCAAGGGACCTTAATCTAGGTTAATAACAATAATTTTCTGAAAATAAGTGTCCAACCAAAAGATATATATTTAATATAGCTAGGCCTTATGTGGACCTTGCCAACTCTTTCAAATGCAATCAACAATAAACATAAACTAAAAAGCACCCAACCTAAGACACACCACAAAATTGGAGTAAAACCAAAGTTTGAACAATTACTATTTTTGGGCGAGTAGGATGATGCGTGGACTTGGATGCTTCTACATCAAATGGGCTGGTGCCATTCCTAATGACTTGTTGAAAGTCTTCCAATCATGGTTAGAATACAAATACATCCAACCTTTGCTTTCCTTTGGGTGATTTTCCCTTTGTTACTCATGGTAAATTTTGAAGGAAAGAATTAGGGAATATAGATTTCTTATCAAGGTTGAAGCTACCATCCAAAAGGTTTCTCTCTCAAGGATCAAGTGGAAGATAGGGAAGCACAAAAAGAAGCATTAGAGATTCACCTCTTCAAATAGTGTGATCCTTAAGAGTTGAAGGCCTTAAGAATCCCCTTGTTCACGTGTCTTTGAGGGATATTCTAACACATAATCCTCATCAGGGAATCACATGCCTTCCTCCCCCATTTGATTCATTGAAACTCAATTTTGATGGTGTTGCTAAAAAGAACCTTAGGATTTTTGGTGCTAGGTGTATTGCCAGGGATTCCAGTGCCAAATCTGTGGTAGTTACTTCAAAGAAATTGGCTATTGGTACAAACAATGAAGCTAAGGCACAAGCTTTGCTTCTTGGTTTAGAACTATGCAAGCCTTCAACATTTCCAAGGTTCATATTAAAGGCAATTCAATGATAATTGTTAATGCTTTTAGGATGTGCAGTGCACCTAATTGGAAGGTCTCAAATATCCTTAGCAATGCTTGGTCGATTTTGGACTCTTTTTTTGATTTCTCTATAAAACATGTCTATAGAGAAGCAAAGAGGTTGGTGGATTTCTTGCCAATTTTGGCATGTCACAACTGGACATCACTCTCTCACATCATAAGTGAACCCAAGGATTTCTGGTGTTGGGTGTATTGTTAGAAATTATAATGGAAATTTTTTGGCAATTGCATCCAAGATATTGGCTACTAGTACAAAGAATGAAGTTGAGGCACAAGCTCACCTTCTTGATTTTAGAAATAGGCAAGCCTTCAACATCTCCAAGGTTTATATTTAAGGCAATTTGATGATAATCGTTAATGCTGTCATGAAGCATAGTACACTTAAATAGGTGGTCTAAAAAATTCTCAACAATGCTTTGTCGATTTTGGACTCCTTTTCTGATTTCTCTATAAAACATGTCCATAGAGAAGTAAATAGGGTGGCGAATTTTCTTGCCAACCTCGGCATGCCACTATTCAACATCACTCTCACATCATACATTTGACCCTTGGCCGTCCCTTGATCAATTAATCATTTGCTGATGTTGGCAGCCACTCCCTCGCTTCAACTCAAACAAAAGAGTTAGGACATTTATTAGGTTGATATTGATGATTTTTGCTCATGGCGAGGGCGAACCTCTCACAATTGTTTACTCTCCTATTTGATAATACAAATACTTGAAATAGTGAACAAAACTAATAATGCATACTAGATAGAGGAGTAAAAGTATATCTTTATTCATGCATGAAGTTATTATAGAAGTCGACCAAAGATGGTTGGCTAAGGATTAAAGTTGATTAGACCAGGTCATATTACTTTCCTTGATGATACAAAATCTATTTAAAGGACCCAACGGTTTCCAAGAGGAACACAATTGTCAACTAATTTATTCTTATAACTACCCAAAAGCCAACAAACAATTAACATAGTTGAATAACCCATATTATTGAAACATAATAATAGGAATCGTATGACTACATTTCCCCCCTCGAAAGAAATATTCATCTTCCAAATGATAAGAAAACAAGTAAGCCTCAAGTAACATTAGGTAAGCTTTCTTGAATTGGTGATGATGTTGTAGACAAAGAACTTGTATGAAAACTTGGAAGTATACACGAAGAAGAAGTAGAATCAACATATTCTTGACACATGCTAGTATGGAGAAAGCTAAGGATCAAACAAATAAGGAGCCCAATTTGCTTGAACACCAGAGTTTGAAAATGTTTCACCCAATCAATTACTAAACCTAGATGGTATTGTAGGCACTAGAGACATTATTTCATCAGAAAAAATTTGAGAAAGATCCCCATATTCCATGAATTTGCTTTTGTCCAATTCACCAATTTGTAGTGTTATCATGGAATCTAGCAGCGCTCGTTCCACGGATAACCCCCCTACGAAACTTGTCTGTTTCCTAGGATTCGTGAAGTTCAGGTACGCATAACGAAGTGATTTTCAAGCCACCTCGAAATGCGTTCCAAAGTCTCGAATAGTCAATTCGAGCATTCCCCCATGTTCGCCTCGCGAAGACCTTCGAAACGAGCTCCTTCGCGAAGTCTCACTGTTCGTACTTAGCGAATTGTGAAAAATGCAGTGGCACTGAAAAAGTGCGCTCCTGCCCTGAAGCCAAAAATTGGCTAAGTCTAGAAAATGCAAGGGCGCTAAAATTTAGCGCCCCTGCATGAAGTGACTTTTTCCAAAATGTAATAGCTCTAAATTTTAGCGCCATTACACTTTTTCCTGACACTTAAACTTTTTCTGGCCCTGGCGCGTTTCTTCATCTTTTTCGTGTTTTTCGTCAATCGTGCCACTTTTCGTGCCTAAATTTATTGCTCGACTTGAGTTAGGTTTTCGATTTTCTCTTTTGCTTAAAGGTGTTTTAATTCGCCATTTTCATTGTTATGATTTTTGTTCTTCCTCTCTTCATGCTGGGCGAGTTTTCTTCAAACTGCAAATACGTTTTTTGAGTTTTTCGACATCCCTCTCCAGCGTTTTTCGTGTTTCATCTTTGTAAGTTGTTACCCTTGCTTTCTCTTTATTCTCCAATTTCAATGGCAACTCCATGCAGACAAACACTTTGCAAACCTCGAGCGCCGTTTTCATTCACCATTACATCCATTTTCCAAAATCATGTCTCAGATGCAGAAGCGCTAAAATTTAGCGCCCTGACATGTTGAACATGTCAAAATAATTCTAACTCTGAAAGTGCAGGGGCGCTAAAATTTAGCGCCCTTGCATCAAAAGTCAATTTTCCTGAGATGTAAGGGCGCTGAATTTTAGCGCCCTTACACTTTTCACAATCTTTTTCCAGACTTAGTCATTTTTGTGCAATGGAGCTGAATTTTCAGCACCTTTGCACTTTTCTTCCAGACTTAGTCATTTTTTGTGCAATGGAGCTGAATTTTAGCACCTTTACACTGGCAGTTTTTTTATCTTAGTCTCTTCTTCGCTCTATTTCCATTCGAACCCCGTTTCTTCGCTCCCGCATCGTTTTCCGTGCCTAGTTGCTTGTTTTCGCTTGCTAACATCGTTTCTCCCACGCTTCCCAATGCTGCTTTTTCTGCTAACGCTGTTGATTCACCATCCTTGCAGTTTCTCTCGATCTCGTCAAGTGATCCGAAGGTGATGTCCTTTGATCTTGGTTCTTCCAAAGTTCATGCAGGAGACCGAAGTATGAAGACTCCGCGCCCAAAGCAAAGAAAAATGAAGAAGCTTCTGTTCTCCGGTGTTAGACATTTCGGTGCATCCCTTTATGCATCTTGTAAATATTTCTCGACATTTTGAATGTCATTTTGTAAATTGTAATTACACCAAGTCCAAAGATGTAATATTTTCAAAACAAATTACACTTTGACTTTGGTCAAAGTTAGGTGAGATCTCCTAAAATCGCTCACCTAACTTTTGATTTCCTCCATCTATTTCCTTCTTTTGCTCATCCCTCTTTCTATATAATGTGAGGGATTTTCATTGTAATTTATCTTTTAGCCTTTTGCAACGAAGTGCTGCCCTTTTGTAAAACTTGTGAAACTTTGCGTTCATACTTTGTGAATGAAATTTAATCAATAAAGAAAAGGATTGCAAGCCAAACTTTGCGTTGGATTCGATACTTTTGTAAGTTGATTTGATTTGGTAGTGATTAGTTCGAGGAATCTGAAAGACTCTAAGTGGTTGATGTAAACTTTGTGTTACATCTATTATTTAGATTGCATTGTTATTTTGTTTATCATTGGTTGAGTGATCTATAAGACTTTGAGCTTATAATCATTCATGCTCTTGCATGTTCTTGATTGGATAATCTATAAGACTTTGTGCTTATAATTATTCATTCTCTTGGATACTTTGTCGAAGGATCTACAAGACTTTGTGCTTGTAATCGTTCGTGCTATTGACACTCTTGTTGGATGATCTACAAGACTTTGTGCTTGTAATCGTTCATGCTGTTTGAAGAATTGTTGCGTCTAAGAAGACTTTGTGCTTCTAACGTAGCAAACGGTACGTTTATGCAGATCCAACATTGATAAAGCTACGGAACGACTTTGTGCCTTCGTGAGCTTTCCCTTTTTAATTTATTTGTTTGTTGTTAATTTCTTCTGGTATCTCTACGCTTCGCTTTGACGAGATAGAGATATTGGCATTACTTGCTAGTTGTTCGTTTTGGGTTATCAAGAATTCGGAACTTCCAACACGTGAAGCATTGTAAACATCTTCTCTGAAAAAAGAGAGAAGGATGAATGTAACACACCCCCCCCACTCCGTGAATTACGTGTACATTTTGTAATTACTTGTGTGATTTACTATTGTTTCTCTTAGCAGTAAGAAGGGCGCCTCCCCTTTCCGAGAGGAGAGATTCACATCTCACATAGCTGTGGCTGAAGTCCAAGTTGTGTAATCTATTGCAAAAGTTGATTACATAATTTTCACCCAACAGTTTTTTGGCGACTCCGCTGGGGATACGATACGCATTCTAAAGCCTCATGCTTTCGTTTGAAGTATACCTGTGTCCTTTTCTATTGTAATTTATTTTCTTGTAAGTTTTTCAAGATTTCACCAAGGACATGTAAATGGCTGCTCAAGGTCCTTGGGGAAATGCTTTTGGTCCGTTGAGCCTAGTTCTACCCCTACATGCTCTTCCTGAAGGCTCACGGAAGAACTTTCCCAAGTTTTTTGGTGATGGACAACATCCTGATGAGCACGTTGCTGCTTTCTACATTGCTTGTGGAGTTCATGGTGTTGAGTACGAAGATGTATCTGTGAGGCTGTTTGTGGAAACTCTCCAAGGTGTTGCTGCAGATTGGTTTTATCATCTAGCACCACGTACCATCACAAACTGGGCAACTCTCATAGCCAAGTTTGAAGAGAGGTTCAAGCCTCCTGAAGACGCTCATGCTTTGTTGGCTCAGCTCACCCAGTTGAAGAAGGAATCTCACATGCCCATGCGCGAGTTCATTGCTCACTTCAACAAGTTGACACGAAGAATTCCAACTGTTGCTCAACCTACAGCTGAGAATTTGAAATGTTTCTTTGTAAATGCTCAAGTGCCCGAGGTTGGTTTCCTATTGAGAAGAGCACCCCCAGCTACTCTTGCAGTTGTGCAGACCTTGGTGACAAAAATTGAAGATGATCTCATTCTTGCTGGGCAAATAAAAATTGAATCAAATGAATCCGAAGAAACCCCTTCTTTGGAGTTATTTTCTTCCATCACGAGGACAGATCCTATGGTGCAAAGGTTGATAAATGAGCTACTTGTCCTCAAAAAGCAGCTAGCTCATAATTTTTCTGTTGGGAATCGACACAAGTTATCTTCACCTCTGAAGAGGCTTGCTGTTGAGGTACCATTAGTAAAAGCAGTAAGAAGGGCGCCTCCCCTTTCCGAGAGGAGAGATTCACATCTCACATAGCTGTGGCTGAAGTCCAAGTTGTGTAATCTATTGCAAAAGTTGATTACATAATTTTCACCCAACATGTAGGAATAATTCTCTATTTCTATTTATTAAATAGTTTGAGGAGGAACCAATTGTAGAAGATTCTTGAAGTAAATCAAAATATTTAGAGAGTAGTTTAGTGCTTGATTGTGCAGTACAATTTTGTTGAGCAGGTTGTACAACATCACTAGGAGGATGAAAAAAATTAAACTTTACACCATCAGCCACTATTGATCATACAATTGAAATTTTAGCATCTTGAGCACAATGAAAAGTAGAAAATGGAGTAGATGTATGGATAAGAGTGTCTAGAGAAGTAGTACAAATTAAATTGTTCGTGATGATTGCAGTTTGGTTGCACATATGGTGAGCAAGTAATAAATTGCAAAAAATTTAAAGTTGTGTAGTGTAGGCTGGGAGAGTCGTATGCCTGCAATAGGCATGGCAAGGAATACAAAAGCCATATGATGGAAATTACCTATGTTGACTATATAATGGGAAGAAGCAAATGTTTGTCATACGCCAGAGTAGGAGGAAGGTTGTATGGCTATAGTAGAGAAGGGTTGAACTAAATTGGTAAAGACATTAGGTTGCAAAAGTCTTTATGAAAGATAGTGAAAGTTTAGACCTTACGATGGTGTCTTTTGTGAATTTTTGTATAGTAGGACTTGAAATTTGAATTTTTTTAATTTGTTTATTTTTTCTAGTTGTATGATCAACAAGTGAGGGCTGAGCAAAAATAACTTTAATTTTCTTCTTTTTTGCTTGCTATATATGTAAAGGTAAAAGTTAAGAACTCTATAATTAGTTTTTGGCTTTTTTACATACTTGGATTATTTTGTTTGACCCCTAACATGGTACCTTTCCCTTCCTTACTTTCTTGCTATGCAATATTTTTCTTGTTTTGATAATTTTCTTGTGAAGTATCCTCTTCATTAGTTTTGAAATCTTTACTAAAGTCAAATGCCTCTGCTAGAACCAAAATTGTTGACTCTTGTGAATCTTGTACTTTGTGCAACATGCAAAAGTTGTCCATCTTTTCAAAGTTGTTATTCATTTGCTGCTCTTCATTGATCTCTGTAGCCTCAATAAAATTATAGTTCAACGGAAATACTTCATAATTCTATATTTACCAGTTAAATAGGTTGTGGAGAGAGTTTGTTTCATCCTTCGACCATGATTGCAATTTTAGAATCCTTGTCATTTGGCTCCATTGGACGCTAATCTTGCTTCTCCATCCATTCTTCTTCAAAGACTAAATCTGATGAATTTGAGGAAGTTGCTTCCTCACTTACTGCTTGGTTTTTTAGATCAATTGTATATTTCCGACCCTTATTTTCAATGGAGGTTGTGGTTTTTTTCTAGTTGTGGTCGGTTTTGGTTGCTATTAGCCAACCTTGACCCAACAATTTATTGTATGCTTTCATAATGGAATGGCCACAAAATTCAACAAAAATACTTGGGTTTTGATAATTACCTTTTGGTCCATTAAAAGTCAAAGTATCGTTATACCTTGTTGATTTGCACCTGCGAGTTGAAAATTTGGGGGCCAAATGGTCTACTTGCCTAGGCTTCTCCAAGTATCTTCTGGGAGTAAATCACACTAGAATTTCTATCAACAATTGTATTAGTGAGATTCCTTCCAAGGATCTTCATATTCACCATGAATGGTTTCTTTTCCATGTTAGTAGTCAATAGTATTGGATTGATTATTGATCACTCGAAAAATAGAGGTTTGGTTATTGGGTTTTCATTTTCTCTAGATTCTAAGTGGGCCATCTTATTCTTCTCGGATATAGTATTGGTCAAAACATTTTGGAGTTCAAGAATACTTTGTAATAAATCCACTACTTTAAGTGGTATGGTAGTTTGAAGTACTTGCCTTGCAATATTTGTACTAAATTGTAATTGATTTGTTATTGTACTTGCATTTGCATTTGAGTGGTATCATTTGTTAGCCATAGCATTCTCCATTTTGGCTCTTGATTCATGAAGTATTTCTTTTTTCGTATGTGGGTTCAAGTACACAAACTTCTTTCTTTGGGCTTAGGTAACAGCCAGTACTTAATTATGACTTTCAACATCATGTTGATGTTGGTCTTTTGCTTTGGACATTTGGTGTCTTCATGGTCTCCAAGTCCACACTATCTGCGCAATAGTTGCAATTTATCTTGCTTGTTTTGACAGTCTCTCACAAGGTGTCCTCATTCATTACATTGTTGGCATTGTATGATTGGAATCCTTTGGGATCATACTGTAGTTGACTTAGACCTCCGCTTTGATTTTGATAACTGCTTGAAGATATGTTTTATGGCTTCAGTTGAGTAGATTGCTCTTCTTGTGTAAAGAGTACTTGTGTACTCAGTCTTCAAATTATATGGGCACTCTTTTATTGAATGACCCATAACTTAGCAAATCTCACATGACCTCTGCTGTGACTTTCACTTTGCACTCAATATACCATAGTTCATTAGTTTCCTTGCTGGTTTCTTTCTCCGCCTTTAATTCTTTCATCATTTGGAGCATGTCCATCAAGAGTGCTTGTATTGTTCTTGATTCACTATAATTGTTGTCATTTGATCTTCCATCTTCTATCTTCCTCTATTTTTCTTTTATCATAGGAGGACATTTTATCTTCACTTTCTATGTCCATTGCCCGATTTTAGGCTTTTGCATAGGAAGAGGGTGGTATCACTTTCATCTTTTCTCGTAATGATGGTATTAGACCTTCAATGAACCATCTTTTCTTGAGACCATTGGCAGGTTCTTTTTCTAACTTTACAAGAAATTCTTTAAGTCTATGATTATAAACTCATATGTTTTCATTCTTACCTTCTCTTATATTGTAAATTTCTGCTACCATTTCATTATCATCTTGAAGCAACTTAAACTCTTCCTCAAAGGCCTTCTTTAATCTCTCCCATGTATTTTGGGACGTTTGGTCAATTTCTGTATTCTAGTCAATTGCTACACCTTGCAAGGTGGTTGGAAAAGACCGTAGCCAAATTGCTTTATCATCTTGCCTATTGGTTGTCTAGAGTGTTTCACAAGTCATATAGTGTTTGATGGAATGCTTTGATCCATTGCCTAAAAACTTGGGCAATTTTTTTTCTCCATTAGGACTTACCATGGTTTTGTTTTAATGTAGACCTAGCACTTGGAACTTGCTTGCTAGGGAGTTTTAATTTGGACGTTCTAGTACTTCACTTGTGCTCTTGGCCACATGGGAATCCTCCAATCTTCTTGCAATTTCAACATTTTGTGCGCTTGTTTCACTTTTAGATTTTTTTCTTTATACACCCTTGGCTTGGATTCTTCTCCTTCAATTAACAATCCTTTGATGCCTCGAAGGTCACTCTTGCATGTTTCTATGAAGGAATCTCACTTCATCTCCCAACTTCCCATGTCTAGAAAAGGTTGTCTTGACTTCAACTTGATCTGAGAGATCAATCCACACTTTCTTTGGTAGTGAAAGGTGCCTTGCTATCTCCTCCCACTCTACCTTCATGTGACATTTTTGTGTGGAAATGTGTTGTCTCTACCGACTATGGCTCCTACTCATGCTCCAACTTCAACTTCCACTTTGGGATGGACTTCGGCTTTGGATTTTGGATTTGGTTATTTCTCTGGTCTTCTTCTATGTTCTCTTTGTCCTACCAATCCTAGAGATTGTCTGATCTCTTGATCTGACCATGTTGTGGTATCTTCCTGCCTTTGTTGGGGTCTAAGGGAATAAATCTCTTATATTGGACCCAAGGCAATGATGGCAATGTTTACTCTCCTATTTGATAAAATGAATGCTTGAGAATAGTGAACACAATTAATAATGCATACTAGATAGAGGAGTAAAAGTATATCTTTATTTGCTCATGAAAGTTATTAGAGAAGTAGACTAGAGATGGTTGGCCAAGGATTAGAGTGATTAGACTAGATTGTACTATTTTCCTTGACGATACAAAAGCTATTTAAAGGAATTTATAGTTGCCAAGAGTAACACAACTGTTGACTAACCGACTCTTATAACTACTTGGAAGTTGATAAACAATTAATACATAGTCGGATAACCCATATTATCAAAACATAATAATACGCATGCAATCATAATCTCATTACACTATGTGTTGTTCTTGTACTTTAATTATTAGTTTTTCATTGATTTACATCCAAACACTTAATTGGAAAACAAAAACCACAAAAGCCAAAGGGTTGGAAATCAACCAGAGATGAAATTATATATATATATATAAATGTCGCAGAATAAAATGTTTAGATTTGATTAAGTTTAGGAGCTACATAGCAGCTTGATTGCCATACATACCCAATTTATCCAACTGAGGAATAAGGAAAATAAATAAATCTATTAAAGATCTAATTGAGCTCACACTATTGAATCACTTGTATAAATAATTCTATTAAAGATCTAATTGAGCTCCAATTGAGGAGTATCCTTTGCTGGCTAGTCACTTGTTTTTGTTCATGTATTGCCTAGCTAGGATAATGATCCAAGTGTTGGTGCAGCAAAATTGGGCAGTTTTAGGTGGCTATGGATGGATGCAAGCAAATGTAGAGGTGATTGCACTAAGCGTCTCTAATTTGGGATATGTGGATTAATTTGCGAGGTGTCTCTGCTAAGAATGATGGAAGAACTACACCTCCTTTGTCATTTCCGTCTTGATTTCCTATAGGATATCCTTGTTCTTTCACAGTTGTTGGTGGATAGTAATCTTGGTGCACCCTTGAATTCCTATTGATTGAAAATGCCTCCTAAGCGGTGAATAAATGGCTCACGACCTAGAGCACTATCTTGGGTATCACCTAGTTTGGTGAATGGTTAACAACACACAATTCCTAGTCTTGCACTATTAAAAAAATGTGCATTGATCGAAAGGTTGTAGGCTTGAGCCAAATTGACAAGAGTAGGCTAGGGTTTTTGTCCCAACCTTAGGGTATTGCTAGGGCTTTCTTCCTTGCAAGTATGGTGCCTTTAGAAACAAACTAACATTACCAAGAAATTCAAGTCATATATATCTAGAACAAAGAAGGCTCATAAATATGCTTCCATATAGGGCACATGAGCCCAATCCTTAGCGCCAAGATTTAAAATTTCAAAAGTTAATTTATATTTTAATATATATATATATATATATAGTGTGTGTGTGTGTGTGTGTGTTAAAAAACACTTTTAATAATTTAATTAATAGCATTGGGGTTTAGGGTTGGCTAGAAAAAAGGGACATGACACACTACTCCATAAAATTCCACTCCCCTCTTTTCTAGTGCCATTATTTTTTCGCAATGGATATTAATGTGTTTGTTATCAGGAAAGAGGCATATGACTTTTCATGGTCATGTTAATGAGAAATGCCTTCAAAAGGTGATTAAACTGATGACAAACATTGCCATCACCATTCAATGGATTTTTAGGGAAGAATTCCTTCGTTGATCATCACTATGATGCAAACATTGATATCTTAATGCGGATTGGGGTGCTCTTAGATTTAGGTGCGGAAAAGGAAGATATTTGTTGCAGGGTCAAGTCTCTAGTTTGAAAAGTGTTCTTGGATGCTCTAGACTCCATTCTTAATAACACTATGGTTGGGTGTGTTTTTTTGATTGCTGATGCCTTGTGGCTGATTGGTAATGGCCTCATCATGGGTCTATAGTTTCCCTTTGTGGTGTCCCAACACAAGCTTGAGCATAGGAAGGTCATTGGCAAGGCTTTGGGCTTTGTGAAGGCTATTACCAGTATTGTAACTCCTAGGGAGACTGATTGGAGTTTTTCCAAAACATAGTTTGGATGTCTCTCTTCTAGATGGGTGTTCTGATCTCTTTTGCTAGATTCTAGGTTTTTGGGGTCTATACATCCCCATATTTTGGATGCAATTTATTTTGTATGTAAGGTGGTACTTGGGGCTTTGCTTCTCCCAATTTTGTACCTAAAACCTTCGTAATTTTCTCTATTTTAATGTAAATGAGCAATACTCCCATGGTCACAATTTACCTACCAAGAAAAAATAAAAAATTCTTAACTAAAAATTAAAATTATGTGTCCATATATGTATGTAGTAAATAAAATAGTTCTAAAGTAAAATAAAATAATTCCTAGTAAATAAAATAGTTGAAAATTGATATTTCTTGATGTTTTTAAGATAGATGTATTTATGATATCCATACCAGTATTATCTTACTCTAAATAATTTCCAATTATATTCTTTCATATCTATTATTTTCTTATTAATAATATCTTAATTATATATAATATTTCTAGATAATCTCATTCTTTAGTTTCATTCACTTCATACATTTCAATGTTTTTATTTTTCTTAATTTTGATCTATACATTATTGTCTCATTTATTTCTTCCTTAATTGTGAATCTGATTCCCTATATTAGTTTGATAATCTTTATAATAATATATTGTTATTCAAAAAGTTTAGAATTTGAGTTTTATCAAAGCTTTTTTCTCATCTTGCCATCACATATTATTTTCGAATTTTAACCCTTTTTTTATATTTTATAGGATTTTGTTGGTTTGTGCCTTTTAGGTTGATTGTTTTGACTTATTGTAACTCTTTATTTAATATTGTTTCATCCTTGTTAAGTTTTTATTCCTTTTTATGGTTTCTTGTTCCCTTCTCCCTTAACTCCCCTCTTTTTAAGTTGCAAGTTCCACAATCTATCTAATAGATTTTCTTTAATTTGATGATGGATTATGGAGTGTGATTTAAAATGTTGAGATGCCGATTTTTTTACATAGCTTAATCCAAAAACATTTTTATGTTTGCAATCATGGACTATGGAAATTTTGTCTCCTAATATCAATATATTTTAGAATGCTTGCTTATTGAAGGATGATTTTCACACCTAGTTAGTTAAGTTTTAGACTATATTTATCTCTTAATAGCAATTTTTATTAAGAGACAATATATTGCTCACTAGAGAACCTTCCCTAATTGGATTCCCTCTTGTGTCCTTTTCACACTTAGATAGTTAAGTTTACTTAGGGCACATTTAGGGTATTTAATTTTTGTGTCTTATGTTATATGATTGTGATGCTTGTTATAATCCTATGTTGTTCTATGTCTCACCCTTGACTATATAAATAAGGTTCTCTTGTAAATTATTCATTTTATTTATTGACAATATAGCATTTTTCATTGCTTCTCTCTTGTGTGGAAAGTCCTTTGGTGTTGTAGAAGAATCTTTCTCCTGTGAGTCCTTGAGGTGACTTCCACATGGTATCAGATCTTTGAATCAACAAGTCCCTTCTCAAATTTTGGGAGATCTTGCCAAGATTTTTTGTTTGGTGCATCTTGATCTAGATTTGACCTCATGATTGAGTGTGGAAGGCCCAAATTTGTATAGATTGACTATAAACTCAATAGAGTTTTTTTACAATTGTTGGAGGTATTTTTTTGCTCCCCTACCCCATTGTATGGTCCATACCATCTTTGCATAGATGCTTTTCTTTAGAATATTTCTATTGCATATTCTCTATCAGTGAATTTGGTTAGTTTGTGTCACTATGTCAGCATAATATTGTATGTAGTACTAATTGGATGACAAAATTTGATTTTTTATTCAAATCTTGTTTTTATTAAGTATATAGGGTACATAGACCCTATACATCTAGATATGGTGTACATTGTATGTAGGGAGTCCATTGACTCAAGGCCTCGCTATCTAACCTTGGTAGGTCCTAAGACCTTCAAATCCATAGATTTGTGGTAGGTTTGTTGGCCCTATCCATGTGGCTTGTGGACACAAAGATCCACAAAGTATTCCCCCTATTAGATTCATGGTTTTTGGCAGTTTGTCATTGTTTGAAGTGCAAGGTATGCTATTTGAAGTATTTCATGGAAAGGGTTGTTGGCTTGGTAGGCCTTCCTGCAAGTTGTGTTGGGTTAGCGTTTAGCGCTTAACTCACTGCCTAGCACCTAGTGTTATATAGTGTTGGGAGCTCTGCTTCCTCAACACCTTTGTTCTGCTTGGTGTCTTTATCAGATCTCAACCTTTGCTTTGCCTTGAGCACTTTGCTCGGATCTTGCCTCCTATGTACCATCTGGACTTCACTCAGCCTAGAGCACCACTTAACCTAGAGCACCACTCTTAGATAGTCCCAGGGGTCATTTTTTTTGCACAAAGAGGTCGAGTTTTTCAAAAATGCATAAATTTTTGCCCAAGGAGTTAGATTTTCGACTTGTTACAAGCATTGGAAATCTCTCTTTGTTCTCTTTGTAGTGGTCCACTTGATTTCTTCAGATTTTGTTGCAAGTACAAAAAAATTCTGTTTGAAGCTCTTTTTTGCCCTTTTTTTGACATGGTGTAACTTTTGCTCAAAAAGTTAGAGTTGGGTAATTTTTTTTGGAATTGATAAAAAAAATTGCAAGGAATATAATTGTAACCTCCATTTTTCTATTTGGTAAGCCAAATTTATAAAAAATGTAAAATAATTGTGTATTATAAATATTCAATTTATTTCAATTTTGTTGTTCTTGGATTTGATTGTGTGCAAGTTTTTGTATCAACTTTTCGGATCAAACTCTATGATCCATCATTAGGATGATAGAGTGCTCAAGGAGATGTATAATGGTTAGTTACAGACCTAGTTTTCTTAAAAAGAGAGGTGAGAGGGTGTGGTAAGAAAGAGCAGGGGGAAGGAGACACACAACACAAGGAGAAAGAATGAGATAACCTAAAAAAATAATTAAAATAATTAAAAGAAAATTTTGAGTTGAGAGGGTGTGGTAAGAGAGAGGAGGGGAAGGAGACACACAACACAAGGAGAAAGAATGAGATAACCTAAAAAATTAATAGAAATAATTAAAAGAAAATTGGATATGTAGCTAACCATTATACATCTCCTTGAGCACTCATCCTAATGATGGATCACGTAGTGTGATCCGAAACGTTGATGCAAAAACTTGCACACAGTCAAATCCAAAAACAACAAAATTGAAAGCATTATGGATTGTGGAAACCTTATAGTAGTAGTCAATTTATGTTTGTTATTTGCAAAAATTGCACACCAATGCCTCGTGTAACCTATTCACATTATTATAAGTTTACTTAGGAGTTAAGTTTCCTAGTTTTCATTTCTAGAAGTTAGTTATAATAGGGCCATGTCTTATTATTTACTTTTAATTATATAGGCATTTAATAATTCTCTCATGCATTTAATATTTGCATTGAGAATTTAATGCTTGTTTCCTAGGTTGTTATGACTTAGTTGTTTCATGTGATAGGATTAAGACACTTGTCATGATCTTGTCTAATCCTATCTCACTCCTTGCCTATATAAGCAAGGCTTCATATGTACATTGCATTCATCCGAAGCTCAATTGAGTGTTGTGTAAGTCCAATATGTCATTGCAATCTTGAGTATTGCATATTGTTCACATCTTGCATCCATTGTTGCAATTTCATGTTCTTGCTTTTCCCTTTTGTGGAAGGTTGTTGGTTTTGGAGATGCTCCTGGAGGCTTGAGTCCTTAAGTGACTCAAACATGTTCTATAAGTTATATCTCAGCTCCTACACTTTGTTAGTGGGTTATAATTTTCGTTGAGAGTTTCATGTCTATTTGATTTTAGGGGAAAAACTCTTAGTTGATAATGGGCTTTTCGATTCATCTTTCTGTAATTTTCTTGAAAGGGAGAACTATAAGCAATGGAGAGATGGTATCTTGAAGCATTTAAATTGGCTTCATCTTTTTCCTTATCTCTATGGGCTTGTTCCTCAACCAAGTACTTCTAGGAGACATCTAGCTTAGGCTACTAAGAATGATCATGTCCTAGGAATGATTAGTTGTCATGTTGATTGTGCCACATTGTGGTCCATTTCACACATTGAGTGCCCTCATGATTGTTAGCCCAAAATTTGGAAGATGCATGGATATTTGATACTCATCCATTCCTTGATGGTCTTTGTTTGGATCTTCTTGTACATAGTTGGAAAACTTGGACTCGACAAAAACTCGACAACTTTAAAAATTGCTTAAACTACTTTAGAAACACATTTTTTTTGCAAAATTCATTGACAAGATGTAGCCAAGTGTTTTCTATTAAATTTGTTTAATTTGAATGCAAATTGAGTACGAAATCACATCCTCATGTGGAATCCTGATGGCTGATAGCCTGATACAATAGATAGTTGACAAAATGAAAATAGTAAACTGAAAAACTAAAAGTAAATACAACATTTTACATCTTCCTCTTCCCTAATCTACTGAAAACTAGGGGAGAGGTAGAGATCATAGTTCTCAGAGTTTGCTGTGGCTCCTCGCTTGGCATGGAAGGCAATGGCTTGACCTCCATCTTGGTGGTAGATGGAAATGACTCCTCAGCCTCATCAATGTCATCCAACCCTACATCTCCACCTGCACCTAGTCTCACATCCGCCAATGCCTATCTCTCAAAATCCAAAATCTCATCCTCGGTAAACAATGGAGGTTGCTCATTCCACCTTGTCCAGTCGCTATAAGGATCTATCTCATCCAAATCAATGGGATCCTTTGATTTGTCCTCTACCCTTCTTGTGTGCAGCCAAAGTTTGTATTGGACAAAGACAAGGTCATTGAGGTGTTTTTGGGTTAATTTGTTCCTCTTCTTCATGTGGATGGCTTCGAACAAGCTCCAATTGCTTTCATAGTTGGGTGCACTACAAAATAAAATGCATTCACAGTTGGATGCACTACAAAATAAAATAAATTGCTTTCACAGTTGGATGCACTACAAAATAAAATAAATTGCATAGAATGCAGAGGGCAAGTCGTTGGAGATTTGGAGTATTTGCATCCCAATTTGTCCACCAAGACTACAAAATAAAATATTCAAGAGTTAGAAAGAAAAGTCAAAAATTATTTAATCAAATTATCAATAGTTAATTTAAAATTTGTAACTTGTAAGATGCATGTCAAATAAAGACTCCAAATTTTATACTTGGTGTTTGAGTGATTCTTCCTTAAGATAGCTCCGAAGAAAAGAGTCTACCCCTTCCAACCCTATAACTTTCTAATTCTTTGATAATGAGGTTTCTCACCTCAACCTAGGGTGTCATCCTCTGAATGCATGTGGTGAGGCCCTCCATAAGCTCTCCATTAGGATCTGAGGTGTCTAAATAGAAAAAACAAGGGTTGAGGAAGTACCTTGCTGCATGGATGGGTTGGTGGAATTGATTGTTCCACCTCCTATCAATGATCTCCCATATGAGATCAACTTTGAGGCTATATGGGATCAAATTTGAGGCTGTCCCCCTTGTATAGACTCCTTCACCCTATCCATGGCCTCATAAATATACTCGATTGGGTTTTGATCCCCATCTACCAAACAAAGAACTCTAACCAAGGGCTCCAACACCTACAATTTACAAGTACAAAAAGATCAAAGATACAAATTTATAATGAAAAATTAAAAAATAAATTATTCAATTTTGAATTTAAATTCAAAGTTTAGAGGTTACCTTCATGATCTTTATAGCTCTTTGAACAAAAAGGTTGTCAAAGACAATGCTTGCAATCCTCTCTTCTTCAGGCTTCTTCGAATAAGATGAGTCTAGCCATGCTTGACTCACAAACATTTGTTTCAAAGAAGTCAAAGAATCAATAGTGCTTCACAACGTTAGGAAAATCATTGCAAACCTTGTGACACCCGATCTTACCAACTCTTTCCCTTGTGTGCGATCTCTCATCAAATGAAGAACCCAAGGGTGATTGTAGATAAATTTTGTGATGCTTCTTGCGTCATCTACAACTGATGTTACCTAGTTAAGTTTGTCTATGTCCTCCAAATGAAGGTCAAGGCAATGTGCTACACAAGGTGTCCAAAAAAGTGTCTTATGTTTGTCTTGGATCAATCTCCTAGCCACCATATATGTTGCTGCATTATCAATTATGATTTGCACCACATTTTCTATGCCCACCTCCATGACAATTTCCTCCAACATTAGACACAATGTTTCAACATTTTTTACTTTGTTTGAGGCATCCATCGATTTTAAAAAAACAACCTCTATCATTTGAAGCTAGCAAAAAATTGATAATGGTATGGTTTTTCCCATCCGTCCACCCATCTAAAAGAATGGTGCAGCCATATTTTTTCCATTCCTTCTTTTGTTCTTCCACTATTAGGCTTGCCCTTTTAGTTGCATTGGTGAGCAATCTACAAGTACAAAGTAAAAGTACAAAATTTTAATTTTTAAACACAAAAAGGACATAAGTTCAACATAAATTTATCCTAAAATTCAACATAAATTACATAAGTATAAATTAGCATAAAAAAATAAAATTTACTAATCCCCCACTCAAGCCTTTGCAAGAAGGTGTCTTGAAGCCTTTTCCTGCAACTGCCAATGCAGTTACCAAATTCTTCCAATAAGGACTACTCGCCACATTGAAAGGAATGAAGTACCAAAAATTTGCACATGCCATATCTACATGTTCATGCACCTTTGTGTTCCACCCTGTAGCTTCTAATGATGGTTATGCTCTAGGTGTGTTTTTGGGCACAAAAAAACTATGTGACATGTGTGAAGATGTAGGCGTTTTTGTTGGCACTCTAGTAGAAGTAGATGAATTGGTGGTGGTGGATGTGCTTTAGATGTGTGGACCACGAAGAGAGCCCACTATGCCTTGACATGTATCCTCATCTGATTCTAGTTGGACTTGAGCACCATGACCACTAGTTATGGATGCCCTTGTCTTCTCCTTTTGAAATTTTTTCTCTTTTGCAACTACAAGCAAGACATTCATTTCTCTTTGGTGATGTGTATATAAAGCTTTGCATCACAATGAGTAATGCCCGCAAGATGGTATTTGAGGCAATTTATGCCTCCATAATATAAATTTGTGCATCTAATGCAAATAACTGACCCAGGTATCGGTCCTTGATATGCATATTTCCAGGTAGGGTCTCTGGCTCTAGTAGGACGAGTGCTTGTAATGGACAATGGCATCGATGGAGTGGAGTTTGAGGTTGAACCTGATCCAAAAGCTTCTCTATTTTCCATTATATGATGTATTCAACCTACACATACAAAGTGAAAACACAAAATATATATTTTTTTAATACAAGAAAACCCTAAATTTTACATAAATCACTAAAAATGAGCATAAAATTAGTTTAAATAAATATAAATTAATTTAAATCAATAAAAAATTAATATAATGTAAATATTGTAAAGATTCAAAACAATTTTTTCCAAAAAAAGCGTCAAAATAAAAAATATAAGTTTTGTATGCAAAAAATAGTGAAAATAGCAAAAAAATAAAAAATATCATGAAAAAATGGTGGTGAATCCATTCTTTTGCAATTTAAATGCAAAAATACAAGCTTGTTTTAGCATATGATGAATATTTTTTAATCTAGAAGCTAGAATTTGCAATCAAAATGAAATAAAATGTTTAAAAAAACAAAAAACTGACCTATGTTTCAAATTTGCCTTCCAAATTCGTAAAAAAATCCCTTCAAATCTTCTCTCCTTGATGCAAACATGCTGGAAATCAATTGGCAGGGGGGTTGGAGGGGCATTTATACTTGTAGAGCAAAAAATAAATTTGTTTGGGACTATTTTGATCTGACCCCCTTTTTCACCTGCATAGACGAGTTTTTGATACGGACTCGCTGGTTTTTTGGCGAGTACTTGCCATTTTTCCGTTGAGTACTCGCGACTGGAAAAACTCAGCGATTAATCGGAAACTCACTAAGTTTTCGGCGAGTTTTCCATCTATGGTCTTGTACCTCTTGATGATTCATAAATATACCATATTGCTATGATACACTCACGGAGTTTGCTTATTTGAAAAGTTTTGATGACTTCTTCTAATGTTTCTTCTCCTCATACAAAGACTCTTGTTAATCCTCTAGCTTCATTGTCTCCTAGTGCAAATTTAGAAGATCATCCGTGTTTTCTAGATTCAGCTTTTTGGCATGAGTGACAAATATTTTTGGTTTGTTTTGTGAGTCTTATCTTGTAGAATTGGAGACACCATTGAGGATATTCATATCCTCTTCGATGAAAATTTTGTTTCTATTGTTGTTCCACCATCTTTAGTCTTTGTCTTCATCATTTTCCATATGTTTCTGAGTTGTCATTCTTTTTGATTAGGCTTCGAGCTCATGATTTTGTTGTGGCATCTTTTGGCACCAACGACATTTCACCAGTCTTTAGAGACATACATTCTGAGTTTTCTTTCTTCATATTCCTTCTTGGAATGGGAAGATATTTTGCATAAACCTTTGGCTTTGTTTCTTCCCAAGGAGAGAAATGTTGTTTGGCATTCTTGGATCATTTTTAGCATTCCATGTTGAGCATCTATCATTGGTGTAGAAGACTCTACGTTAAGGGGGGCTGCATGATCTCTCTTCTTCTCTCTCTTCTGGGGGGACTTTTCTTGACAATGGGGTTTTATCCTTCTCAAAGATCACAATTTGTACATTGGTGAAAGAAGTTGTCCTTGGGGGCTCATCTTGAGTCCTCATTCCTTCACTTGTACATGTTTTCTGTCTTTTGGAGACAATTTTTTCCCATGGGTTTTCTCTTTTTCTCTGTTTGTGAGATTTTTTTGTACATGGGTACCTAATTAGATTTTGTTGTCGAGACCCATCTTTGTTTGCTTTTTTCTCCTTAAGTTGCATTTAAGGGGGTTGTTGGTGTGAATATGGTTATTCCCTAAGTAGTTTCCCTTTTGGGTCCTTTTCACACCTAGTTAGTTAAGTTTAATTAGAGCACATTCAGGGTATTTAATTTTTGTGTCTCATGTCATATGATTGTGACTTGTCAGTCCTATATTTTTTTTATGTCTCACACTTGCCTATATAAACAAGGGTTCTCTTGTACATTATTCATCTTGTATGCATTGTACCATTATTGGAAATATAGCATTCTTTGTTGCTTCTCTCTTGTGTCGAAGGTTCTTTGGTGTTGTAGAAGATATCTGCTCTTGCAAGTCCTTGAGGTGACTTCAACAAGAAGTTTGCATCTGGATCTGCCACAGTCCATTTGATGTCAGGACCGATATGCATGCCAACTTCTGATATTTCAACTTCTTGACAGCTTCCAAGCTCTTCAAATTTAAGACCCACATCATACAAGACATTTTCACAATTTTTTGTCTAATTTGGGTATTGCCGATGTCTGTGTTGAGAATTTCAAGTTGCTTTGTTGTTGACAAGGCTACATTCTCCGCTCTCTTATTCAAGATACTGATTTGTGATTCAAGCTTTTCAAACTCATCACTTAGCTTCCAAGTTCTTAGCCCTTTCCTGTGGATTATCTTTGGCAGTGGCGAAAATTCCCATGGCACACTGTCCCATTATTGTGTACAGAAATTGAATACTTCATGACACAAACAAAAGAGTGGGGAAAGGTTAAAAACTTAGTACAGGCAAAATCTGGAATATTGATGAACATGATCTTATCTGCCATTAGTGCAGATTGGGAAAATGGATGTTTCAGTCCTCCTGCCTTGTGGAATGGAATGATTTACTGGATGTTCATTGATGATGTCCATTGGGATCCTGAGAATCTCTAATAAGGAGCCTGTTTTCCAGGAATATGCCTTCATTTGCTATTCATTTATTCGTTAGGATACTAGTACAAAAAACACAACATATCCACATAAATAAAGCAATAGTGTTCACCACAGATTCATTAAGTGAAATAGGGATGCACATAATTTCAGGGACGGAGCACAAAACACCTTTAAAACAAATAAGAAAGCTGTGCCAGTATGATAGGGGAATCATCCAAATGCTAAAGCCACAGACACAACCAATGATGTCCAAATGAATATCTAACCCCTGTACTCAATCACGTTGGGGCAACCACATTTGCTCTAATAAGGCTGACTACTAGAATGTACAAACTTCTATTTGACTAAGGAAGAGGCTATGCATGTCAGACATAGGATAATCCATAACCCATTTAAAGATATGACATGCAGACAAGTACATGACAATTTACTCCCTAATTTGGATTCCTTTTAACATTATAGCGAGTCCCACAAATTGTTTAACCACTTCCACAACAAGTTCTGACTGGATGTGTTTGCTTGAGGGTTGATTCAACCAAAGCTTGGAATCTCCTATAATTTAAAGTTCCAGTGCAAAGGATAACACTTGGTTGTTGTCTAGATCTGTAAGGAGAACGCCAGTCCTTCCTATTCCTATGTTTCCTTTTTCTGTATGATATGATAATAAGGTGTAAGGAATACAAAAGAAGCAATAATCTTATAAATATTATATGTAGGATTTCTCTATCATATACTAATCAATGTAGGATTTCCTTAATTATATAGGTTCATAATAGCGGCCAAGTTCAAGATTTCTATTCCAGCTCCCAGTTAATGGGAACCTTGTTATTACATGTAGCATATACTTTTTCTTTTTGGAATAGGTCCTTTATGTTGAACTAAATCGCTGCAATTTACCAGAAAAACTTGGTTTGGTTTACTGTTTTTGATTGATTTGAATGATTTCTGTTAGAAGAGATTGATCTTGACTTTTGTAAGTATAAAATTATTCACAAGGGGCAATTTCTCACTTTTGCTCAAGGTACCCAGGTCATTCTAGGGGTCCCATTGCCTTTAAAAACAAATGATTGAGGAGGTTCCAGATTGAGTCCCAAAACTCTAATCTCAGGCCATTCTTCATCCTATGTTTGCGGTACTCTGTTCTTTCAAATGCACCAATCTGTCAGCAAATTTGTTTGTTGAATGCCACGTGCATGGCATAGGCTAGCAAGGGCTGATCTTGACTTTCCTCAAGTAGCCCCACCAGCGTTTGATTTAATCATTCCATCTGTATGAGTATCCAGTTCTTTCCCCAAGGGTGGAGGCACAGGGCGCAATATATGTTGAAATCAGAAGCTGGAATAATCATACATTTCAATTATCCAAACCATTGTTGATTGGTTTGAGATAAATCTGCCATGGCTGCTTTCTATTACTTACAAGTGTAATAGACTGAAATTGCAGAAAAAGGATATAGTGCAAGCATTTTGGAATGAACAGGTGATTTATCTTTCTTAAATTGTTTATGCACCTATTCAGAATTTCATACATCTAATCGTGCAGAAACATTATATTGCAATTCTTCAAATTTCAATCTGTACTGGATCCCTGTCTAATCCCCATAGATTTGATATGCACATATCATTGTTTTTTATGAAATACTCCAGTTTCTGGTTTTGAACAGCTCACAATTTTTCTTGTCTTTCTGACATTAGGTTTTCTTTGCCGAAGTACCCTTTTTTACCAAAAGTTATTTAGTTTCTAGACTATTCCTTGGTTGCAGTCAGTTTTGGTGAGAAATGTGTTGTAGCATATTCCATCTCATTTTGCATGATTGAACTTCTTGTCAAGATGGTTTCTTGTTTAATTGAGAATACAGATAATCTGGTATACCATGACAAATTTAGGATTTCAGTGAAATAATGTGCCCAACCATGACGCTAACATAGAATAAATGTATAACCACAAGCGTCAGAAAGCTGAAATACAACATCTCAGTGATAGTGCAAATATAAATTATTAGTAGATTTGTCACCACCAAGCTAGTATATTTAGGAGAGATATACTCATAATGCCCTCATGGTGGAGAAACTGGATGAAAATTCACAAAAAAGGTAACATGTTTGACATGTTAACGTGAAAATTGTGAAATGTTTCTTTCTTTTTATCTAACCTTTCCTAATTGAATGACTTATATGATATGTGGCTGTGCAGTTGCTTCTTAATTTTCTTTGGACTCCTCTGTTTTTTGGCCTGCACAGTCAGGTATGGAACCAGCCAGAGTCTTTTTTATTCATAAGCTACTTGAGATTTCCTGCACAATATACCAAAAATACATCATATTCATGTCTTATTCGTTTGGTATCCTGTTTATATAATTACAGGGTGTTGCATTTGCTGATATTGTGCTGCTGTGGCTTGCTATTGCTGCAACCATATATCTTTTCTGGCATGTTGATGCAGTGGCTGCATATTTGTTAGTGCCATACATCATCTGGTAAGGTTTACTAAATTAAGATCTTTTATGACAAATTATCAAATCTAGAACAGAGTGTTGTTGATATGCTTTGTGATCTGTACTGGATGGCCAAATGACCAAATTCATAAAATTGGGTCCAGTGGGGTGAAAGTACCAAATGCGAACACTTTATAGCCTTAATGCCTCACATAGATACTCTTGGTAATGATACAATTTGTTCTTATCTATTGCAGAAAATAAATTTGATGGTTTTTGCCCTCAAGGGTAACATATCAACTAGGGGCCATCCACAATTTTCTTTCATCAATAACCCAGAATCTTCTTTTTTAATTGGCCTTCTATTACCTTCTAACAAATTGTCTATGACCATCACAGGGTGACACTTGCTTCAACATTAAATTTATACATATGGATTCACTACAATGCCAACAGTACTCTCTATGATGTCATGAATCTACCAGATCAGCATTCAAAGAGCTCTTAGTATGGACTGGTTTCAATCTTGATGTTAGTTCTGTAATTTTTATTCCTTAAATTTTCTTGTTACCCTAATTCCTAGGTTAGATGATCTGAAATATTCTGGGAACCTATTTCGAAGATAAGGCGTATCCATTGTGCATCTGCTGAGAACGAGCAAAATAGGTATTTGGTTGTGTTTGGAGAGAACATTGAGTTTTTTCTCCTTTTATTTCTTTTCTAGGAGGGATCAACATATTTCAGTTCCTATTTAAAAAAAATGATCAGATTAAAGAATAATCAGCTGTCTCAATCTTGTGTAAACATTTTTCACAATTAGCCATTTTTGTTAGCTTTTGATTGACACTATTCTGCTACCTCTTTTCCTTTGCAAATTCCTCTTTAAGAATTTATAATGTTGGTGTTTGTGTTTGCTATCATCTTCTCAGCGATGATTGTGCTGATTTGAACAGTAAATTGCATAAATATTCCATGTCTGATTCATCAACACAAATCTAATGTGAAAACAACTTAGTTGATTCTACTTCCCTTAATATTTGCTTAAGGGAGAAGTTGATTATGCTATTAATGATTTGCTTATGTGCTATGAACCATAGTTGTAGGACTCAGACTCGACTTGGCAGCCAAAATTTTGACTCAGACTCAGGACTTGGCAAAAAGAAAAACCTTATAATTACTCAATTTTTTTTAATGCATTTAGACAACATAATTCAAACATTGCACATGTCATATGATCCTCACACTCATAAAATTTAAATTTTGTAGTTTCAAATGTATAATGACATTATAAATTTATAGTTGTTTACATGCAATATCTCAAAATGAAAAAACAACCAAATATAATCTACATCTTCCTCTTACCCCTCCTAATATAACTTAATTTTTCAGGCCTTGAACCTAGAAGGTTCTATAATATCAAAATGATGATAAATTGTTTCTTCAAAAGTGTCTTCGTTTTCTTCCATTGCATCCAATTTTTCCACTTCTATTGCTCCTCTTTCCAATTGAGCAAAATCTTCATCAGTAAAGATTGCATCATCTTGTTTATTGTCAATCCATTCACCATAAGGATCAATGTCATCCAAGTCAATGGAATCATGTGAAGTGCCCTCCACCTTTCTAATTTGAAGGCGAAGGTTTTACCAAATGAAGACATTATCATTGAGGCACTCTTGGGTCAAACCTATTTCTCTTCTTCGTGTGAATGCTCTCAAAGAAGCTCCAATTATGTTCACACCCAGAAGCACTACAAGACTGGGACAAAATATTAAGGCTAGCCTTTGAAGATTTGGCATGCCAACACCATAATTCTCCGACCATAAATCTACAAATAACATTTAAAAAATATAAGAATTAAGTAAAAAATATAAGAATAAAGTTTCTAATTTGTACTTGTAGTATTGAACTAAACTTTTTACTTTGTTGTTTTCTCTCCTTTGAATTGTTTGAGTTGAAGAAAAGAGTATCCCCTTTGCACCCTCCTAGACCTCGAATAGATGGATGAAATATAGCAAGTTGATTATTACGTATGTAAAATGGATGTTTCTAGAGAGTCGACATTGCCAAATTCATAAATAAGATATAGTAAATCAGATTTACTAATCTCACCTCAAACTCTTCAAGAACTTTGTCTCATTTCCCCCCATCTAGCGTCATCTTATCAATGCAAGTAATAACACCTACCATGACCTCCTCATCATCCTTAAATTTACCAAAGTAGAATTTTGGGTTTAGGTAGTAAGCTAAGGCATGCATCAATTGGTGGAGTTGGTTTGTCTATCTTCGATTTATGTTGCATCAAATGATCTCATATTTTTTTGTTTCCACCATAGTATGCAAAATGGCCTCTTTGGCCTTATCCATGGCCTCATAAAGACAACCCATTGTCATGCCATATCCATCCACCATATGAAGAACCATGACTAAAGGTTCTATCACTTGACAAATCGAAAACAAATTTGAAATTATTACAAAATTAACCCCTAAAAAACAACAAATAGATTATTTTTGTATAAATTTTATGTTTGTATTTGTTATTCACCTTGATTAACTCCTCTCCATTTTTTAGCTCAAATATTTTAGCAAGTTGGTATTTTAAGCTATTAACTTCACTTGTCATAGTTTGCTTGCATTCATTGCAAGTGACATGGCCCTTAATAGCTCCTAGTGTCCCATATTTCCATGTTGGATCTTTTTTACCACCCATTTGTGTTGACATTGTTGTTTTAACATGGAAAAAATATGAGCAATGTTTTACAAAAATTCAACAAGCAAAATGATGTTTTAAAAAATATAGAATCCAAATAGAAGCTAAAAGTGTTAGGAAATAAGGGATAAGGGGAAATGGAAGAAATTTTGACAACATTTCCCTTAATTTTCAAATCAAGGGAAAAAATAAAAAATTATTTGCTTGTTTGAAGTTTCGATCAACTTTCAATCTTAAAAACTTATCTTCTCAACTAGTTTCCTTGCTAGGTCGATGTTTAGTTGGGTGAAATGGGCGAATAAGAAATAAAAATGAAAAAAAAAGATTTTTTTTACTTAAAAACTTTGCTTGGGTGCGTTTTATTGTAGATTGAGAGTCTGTGCTTAATATTCAGGAGTTCAACAGAGACTTGGCAAGTTTTTGTCCAAGACTCGATCGAGTACTCGACAAGACTTGTAGAGACTCAACTTGCAAGCCTGGTCGACTTGTCTCAGTCACCCAAAAGACTCGTGAGTTTGGCGAGTTTTGCTGAGTACTCAGTGAGTTTGCAAACTATGCTATAAACTATTATAGGTAGTTGCATGAATGGAAAGACACAAGTAAATAAATAAAACATACATATAAACAAAACTCACACAAAAGATTACACTGGATAAATTCAATGTTGGAAATTTCTAGAAGAGTGAGGTCTCACCTTTTCTTCGGACTCTCCTTGCAGCATTGCGAGTGAATTGTGTTTTCGAGGCCTCCAAAATATATTAGCAATACATCAATAATGTTCATGTAGCTTGCCTTGCTTTGGAATTTGCTTCAACATGCACTCTCCTTCGCTACACTCCAAAGATAGTCAACCAAGAACTATATAGCATTTGAAGGGATGTACATCCAAAACTGAGCAAATGGATTGAACAATACATCTATCATGCAAAGTAATACTCTTTCCTATTGTTGAAGCGATAGGTAGGTGATGAAGGGTACTCCCCTTACAATCCAAAACTCACAACAACAAAGAATTGCACAAACGAAATGCAAGAAGGAAGCAAATATTTTCTATTATCATTGAAATGATAATGAAATTACAACATTACAATTGCCATCACATGGGCTTTTTGATTACATAAATATGTAAATCTGCAAATCAAAGCCACAATCTACTCTGCTTTGCCTCTTCTTTGTAACCCCCATTTGCATTCTTTATTTGGAATGCCTAACTGCCTTGGAATCTTCTAGAAAGTGTAACCCCCACAAGTAGAAATTTCAAAATTTTATTATTTTTGGTAGCACAACTTCGCAGGGTCATAACTTTCGATCCAACCGTTGGATTTTCAATTATAATACCTTTTCGGAAAGCTCTCGAGAAGATGCTTGGCCAAGCGTACTATTTTGGATTTTTGCCAATTTTTAGGCCCATTTGGAGCCTCTAAGGACCTCAAATTTGATCAAATATTTTAACATGATTTTTTGAAATTGAAATTTTAATATCTTAGAAATGACAAATGGTATTGAAGTGATTTCTTTACCATTGGCTCCAATTCACCATTCTAGAGGTCTATGTAAGATTTTGTATCCAACCATGCATAAATGCAAACTTACTAAAAATAGTAACCATACCAAATTTATCCCTTATTGAAAAGAAACAACAATTTTTTTTGGGTGATGCAAGATTGCTCTTACACCCTGGATGCTCCTGCATCAGTAGTAGAAATTGATGTAGTTGTCAGTTGGAGATCAATTGATTCCCCTCATCTAAGATTAATACAAACTCGAGGGGACATCCTTTTTGTTGATCAAATTTCCCATTTCAGATTTACAATGCTTGGAATTCTTAATAAAACTGTTCTAACTTTTAAAAATGATTTGTAGGGTTGCCTCTAAAAGGATTTTTAAATGAAATGAAATCAGATCTCTCTAATCTTGACCAATGATAGTTACCTGTAATATCCCGAACCAATTTTTTCCGATTTTTGCCAAGAACACAACAATGCAGAAAGCACCCGTTAGGGTTAGATAATTCAAACCAGCAGTTACAATATAACTCTTTGCCAAGAATGCGCACTCAATCTCAACAAGAGAGAGGTTGATATGGCAAGAGGATCGTCAGTACATTAATCAGAACTGCAACTGGAAGTAACTCTAACGAAGAATGCGCCGGATGACGACGAGCATATGGTTAGAGGATCCCTATCTTCTATTATGCTGAAAGTAAACTCAACTCCCAGAATGTGCTTTCAAACCCGGAGTGGGAATGGAGCTACCATAGGGCGGAGATGTAAGATATTACAATGCAAATCAAAGTAAATAGGCGGCAAGCCAGCCTCTTCCACTTATCCAATGGGAAATACAGTAAAATAGAGAGCAGAAGAGAGAATGCTGACAGTACTACTGTTCAACTTACAAAATATCAAAAGATGCCTGCAATGAACAAGATTAGAAGCTCTCCACTGCTGCAGCAATAGATATGATCATTCCAAGACTAATTATAACCTTCCAGACACAAACTCTTCACCAAAATGCAAATTACTCAAGATTGAAATAATAGACCAGCAACTTGAAATGCATAACCAGCAACCCTAGAACCCACTAAAATACTCACAACTCACTCAATACTTGCCAGAATGACATGAGACTAGATGCAAATGAAAGCTAGGATGATGACAATGAATTCCAAGCTGAGAAACGACCAACAAAATGTAGTATTATTTTTGTGCACACTTTTCAAGACAGCCCCAAAATGGTGCAGCCACGAAGAGGGGCGATTTTTAAATATAAAATTCTAGACACCTTTTAAAAATTTGGAAACTCCCAAGAAGGGTCGCTCCAAGCTGGAAAACACAATGGAAAACTACCCAGAATGATAATATTTTTATTTCCAAAGATATGAGCAATTCATACATTCAGCTATGCTATTCAACAACTTCAAAAAGAGACAGAAAATGCAAAACTAGAACTCCAAAATGCAAGATACTCAACTGAAATGCAAGACAAACCTATTACAAACTATCTCTCAACTAGTTGCTATCTTTCAAGCAAGAAGAAGAGCCAAGCTAGGAGGCATTCATTCCTCGAAGCAATCCCAGCACCATTCCGGCAGCATAACAATATTCAAGTCATAAGATACTGAAATGAAGGCCCAAGGCTTCCTTATATAATTTTGAGAAGACCCTCCAGAAGCTTCTAGAAAAGAAACCCTAATTTTCAAATTTGAATTGTCTTCTTTTCCCTCCAATTTGGGCGCCCCCTTTCTCAAGGTTTAATTTTACTTTATTTTAAAATCTTCACTCCATAAAATGGGCATCCTTTTCTCCAAGTAATATTTTGAACTTTAATATATAATAATTCACCTCAATGAGGCGTCCACCCATAAAGACCACCTTTTAAAACAACTTAAAGTTCAATCACTAGGCTAAGGGGGGGTCAATAGTAAAATATAACATTAAAATATGACTTTATTTAAATTATTTGACTTATCTCTCCAAATGCACCCCAAAGCCAAAAATGAACAAGCCAACTGAACTGACTGAAGAAGAAAGCCAACTGCACTGGAAACTGCATGATCACTGCCAAAAATAGAATTTACTAAAAATAGTAAATTTAGAAAGTTGCTCGGATCAAACTGCATGCGACACCATTGCGAAGCTTTCTGAAAACCCAGAAAGAATCCGCACTCCAAAATCCCAAACTCCGAGATGTAGCCGTCATAACTTACTAAAAATAGTAAGTTCGGAAAGGTTGCCCGACGCACTTGCAAGTCATACCTCTGCAAAGCTCTCTGAAAACCCATAAGGAATCCAGAATCCAAACAACCAAACTCTAACAAGCAAAATCTTGAATCATCAAGAGAAACCCATCAAATAGCTGAAAACCCTAATTCTGCCACTGACCAGCCAACAACACACTGGCAATAGGCTACCAATCACTGAAAAGTGAAGTGCTAAAAACGGGGACATTACATTACCACTGGGCAAAATGCTTCCAATGTTTACACAAAATAATCAAAATAACAAGAATGGATAACAATTGTAATTATGAAGGGAAAAATAGAGAACAACTTGATCTAAGAGTAGAAATAAGTTGAGCACTTAAGATGAATAGATGTTTTGGATTGTCTCATAGCTCACACCATCTCAAAACATCTCTCACCAAAAACAAACTTCTCTTTCTGCCCATGATTTCTAACTCTCAATCACCTTGGATGCTAGTGCTTGTGCTTGTTTCCCATGCAATTCAAAATCATGTTTTCTTACTAAATAGTCATTTACCTTGCCAACGCTAATCCTAACACATTTTCTAACAATTAATTGGGACCCAAACATGTCTATTTTAAGGAAACTTTCCCAAAATGGAAGGGATCCTCTACTTAATCATCTCCCTTCATCCTCTAGCACTTACACTTTCCTGCATTGCTACACACATCACCTCCATTGTTGAAGCTCCATACGCCATCATCATATGATAACACATTACAACTCTTCAACTATTTCATGTTGAAACATGATATTGGGGGCTTGATTGAGGCAAACTCCTAAATGTGATCTAAGCACACTATTTTATCCTTTACAAATTTGATTTTAAGAAGAAGTGTTGTAGTGATAGAGGCAAGTGTTCATCGATACAAGATGCTTTTTATGATGCGTGCAAAGGATGTGTGTGCTTGTGCACAAGACATTAGCTTCCTAGAGTGGATCGAGTGGACATTAGCACACCCCTTGGGACATTGACGATTGTGGCTAGAAACATGGACTTTTAAAATGCTTTTTCAACAATCCAAGACTTCCTACAATTAGCTTTCAATTGTCTTTAGGCCTTTACAATCATTTAACCAGACATGCTCTCACTAACCTCATTTCATTTCCTAGTTCTAGTGCAAATTCAACTCTTGTACTTAGTTTACTTGGATTAATTTGAAAGTAATTTACTATGGTTGTTTTTGTGAAAAATCATATTAGCAAGCAGATTAGTACAAAACTAGTAATTAAATCTAAACAATTAGTCATAGTTTATTTTTATTGCAAGTTTAAAGAATTTGAATCATATTTAAGAAAAATATACTAGCTAGAAAAAGATCAATTGCAATGTAAACTTTCTTCCCTATAAATTGAATACTTTGCTTTTACATTGAGCAATCTTCATAGCGTTAATTATTGTTGAACATGTTTTTCCTCGCGTGGACAACCACCTTGATGCTTAAACATTGAATACTTGCACGTCAACTTATCAATTTGTGGAATTAGGCAATCCTAAAGGGGCAATCTCACTTAAAGTGCACACATACTTGAATACTCAATATTGATTCCTTAGGCTATGGATGCAAACATTTAAATTAGCAAATTAAGAGAATTTGTGCAATACCACAAATATGGATTCTTACAAGTCTCTTTCTATATGTCATATGGATAGGAGACATGCTTTTATAGACACAAGTGCTTCTATTTTTACAATACGTTATACAATTATCCATAATACACATTACTTCATGTGTAAGCAAATTCACACACATGGTTTTGCTAAACTTAGATAATTACATTGCTTTATGTGCAAGCAACCTCTTTGCACAAGCATTCTCAAAATATGAGATTTGATAAATAATTGTCAATTTAATTTCAAAGTTCTTTAATGATAGATGTTTATTGAAATGTCTATTTTTGGTGCCAACATCCTCTTGGTACACAATCTATTCCATCTTCATAACATTGGAAGAAGTACCCATGAATGTTGAACTCTGCAATGCCTTGCCACATCTAAATTCTCTTCTACCTCCACTATGTAAGCTTTGTGAGCAAGTGCATCTCCCAATATTGTGTAAGCTTCAGTCTCATGTGAGGTGTATCCTTTCCTACCTTTGGATACTATACCTTGAAACAATGCAAAATGGCATAGCATTGGAGAAACTCAAAACTAGCAAACAAATTTGAAATCATGCATTGAAAAGATGTCAACAATCAACAACAAATCCATGAAGACAACTATCTCACTATCAAATCCTCAAGCCATATCCTTGCACACACACATGCATACCTTGAAACTTGTGTCTACTTTAAAATAATTGTGCACACCCATGTTTCATGTAAACGAACCATTGTCATTTGATGCATCCTTGTCACATACCTTGTGAGGTGTGCATAAACCTCCATGTGTGCACATTAGTTATTTTTGTGATTAAGAGAGCAAGAGACACAAAAACAAGACTTAAACATACAAATTTAAATGTTGACCTCACACTCATTTGTTATATTCATTTAAGAGTCAAGTGCATTGAAATTGAAAGAATCCAAACACGCCTTTCAAAGGCTCATTGTTGCAGACTATGAGTGTGTATTTGCTCAAGATTTTGGATGTGGAATTGATGGTATGTGGATGTGCACTCTAACAACATAACTTTTCATTCATGGATGTCTTGTTCAAATGGCTTAGAAGAGGTGTCATTTACAAATTTTTGATCAATCAATGGATAGGTTTGGATTTGGAGATCACGGGGTTGGGATTGATCGAAAGATTTAAAATCATGAGATCCCTTTAAGTGGCACCTTACAATTGGTGCACAAAATGAGCTTCATGATTCAAGGATATTTGATAGTTGAGATCTTTTTGGAAAATGATGGATGACAAGGATATTTTTTTTTGGAAGATCAATTTTTTTTGGTTTTTTGAAGGGTTAATATTTTCTTAATAAAATGAATTGATGAGATTGCATAAAAAGATTTTTGGAGAATTGGGAAACATAGGCCATGTGCATGCACAACATGTATAAGTTTGACTATGACTTAAAATCATTTTTAGGAATGTGCAAGCGGATTATAATTGGCTTGATGGAGAAGAAAATGAATTAATAAATAGTTTATAATTATTTAAATTTTGGACGATTGGGATATGAAGGGTGAACTTAATTTAATTAAATAAATGAGTTTATTTAAGGATAGACTATAGAGGAAAGAGAGAAATAGTTAATCAATTAAATAAATGATTGTAATTCATTTATTTAATGCTAGGAAGATAATCAAAACAATTAATTAAATAATTGATTTTATTTAATTAGTGTTGGAGGGGGATATACATAGATGAATTGGGCGTGGTTAGGATGTGGATGATTTTACGTGTCTACAATTGTCATATTGCATGTCTTGAAGAGAATTTTGACATTGTAGTATAATCTCATGTGGATTGTAGATTGAAATCTTGCATACACTCATTTCCATACCACCACTCTCATCTTGACATTTTACAATAACTGTTCACTAAAATACTTCCTCTTACATTAATTAATCCACTTTATTAATTTTTTTTTGGGTCGGTAATAGAGGTGATTTTATTAATAATAAAAATAGATTACAAAGCAATTCTCCCTGCAACACCAACTTCCATTTGTTTGTTGACTTTGTTCATCAACTTTTCGTTTCCTTATTTCTTTCTCTTGCGACCTCACTGGACCTTTTTTCTCTCGGCATTGGGGTGTCGTTGCCCAATTTTTTGGATTCAACTCCTTTTCACCTCCATTGTAGACATGAGTATTGTCTTTGTTCACATTCGAATCCCCTTCCTGTGCTAGGATATCTCCATTTTGTTGCTAATCCTCCCTTCTACCTTCCTCCACCAACACCTTGCCTTCTTGACCCCCTACCTCCCTGCTTTTCTCCTGAGAGCTCATTTGATTCTCTTCCTTTTTCTCCACTGTATAGTGCTGGCGGCCAACACCTTTCCACCAGCATGCTGATTTGGTTGCTCTGTGTTTGACACATTGAGCAACCAAATGTCTAGTTTTAAAGCAAACTCTGCACCTAAAGGGTATCCCTTCATAATCCAGGGGCTGCACCCAACAACCTTTCGAAGTTTTTAATTGTATCTCCTCTAGAGGTGCCTTTGACACGTCCATTTCCACTAAAATCCGGGCAAAGGTCGAATGCAGAAGGTTTGAAGACCCTTCATCCACCATTAAAAAGATTCCTAAAGAGTTCCCTACTGCCTCTAAGTAGGAATCAAACCAAAATTGCAAGGGAAAGTTGGGAAGTCTCACCCAGATAGGAACCTTCTCAAACACTTCAGTGGATGGATTAAAAGCAGGATGCCATGGCTTTAACATCAATGGATATTTTTCTTCCCAATCCCAGTAGTAGTCACAAAGGATCTTATTTCTATCCTGCTCCTTTTCAAAAACAACAATGAAAAAGCCTTTAGCCATGGGATAGATTTGGACATACCCTTCTAAAACCTATTTCCAATGGTTAGAAATCCACCGGTGGAGGTCTGTCAAGCTTGGCCAAAATCCCCTGAATCTTCCAATTAGACCCAACCCAGAAAAAACTTTTTCATTAAAAAACACTTCTTGCTCGAGCTCATCATCTAGCTCCATTGTGATTGATCTTGATGATAGAGGTAAGCCAGAATCCCCTCCTCCCCTTCCTATTGAGATTTTGTTTGATAGCTTCAATGACTGAGATGGTCTTGATTGATTTCCCCTAGTCTGAGTTGCTTTGGACCCCTTATTAAAACCATCACCTCCTAAAACGCGAGCAACAAGAAGCTCTCTCTTCTGGCTTCGATGCGCTAATACGTCTCCCCCATCTGCAACATGGCCGTCTCTGCTAGGGCCTGTTTTCTTTGCTTCCTTCTCTTTTTGTGATTTTTGCGCACCGTTTTTTGTTTGGCTTCCCCGCCGATCATTTTCTCTGTTGCAGACTCCATTGTGCCGAGATCCACCAATTGTTTCTTGCAAATCCTCTCCCTCAAGGCTCGAACCAGGTGAAACCCTAGTCACTGCAGCTTCCAGAAGTCGACCGTTAGCTTCCATAGCTCCCCTCCTTTAATCCACTTTATTAATATTAAATTAATTAAATAATATTTTATTGTTTCACTAATTTTAATAAATCATTTTCCACATTTATTAAAAAATAAATAAATTTATTATCTAAAAATAATTTAGTAAAAAAATGATAAAATCAAATAAGTTAATCCATTGTTCAAAATAGTTAACAATTCCAATCAATTAAGATTAGTCAATCTTCAAAAGAAAAATATTAGTTGACAACTTAAATTAAATTAAATTAGTTAACTCATTGATTAAAATCAATAAATAATTTGATTGAATAAATAAACGAGCTAATTAGCTACTAATAGCTACCACCTCTCCACATCCACTCCAACTTTAATGGGATAAACTCTTGATCCGAGATCAAATCCTAGCTCCATTCATCTGCCTCCTCAAATTTCTATAAATTGAGATCAAATCCTTCATTTTATAGGGCTCGTTTATGGTTATGAACCAATACATGTTCAAGCGAGCAACAAAAATTGGACATTAAAATCAAGAGCATATCCACTTTAGGGTCTATTAGAGGTTTGCATGGAGTTATAATAAAGTTTTAATTATTATTGCTAATTCTTAGCTTTGTTCTAATTCTTTGCTTATAATTTGGTGCGCTTGGTGGGACTTACCACTTTCAATTTTTATTTCTATTTTTAGTTTTTGTTGGTTTAGAAATATCTATGTTGACTATCAACACCCTTTTCTATTTTTCTAACACTCCTTATGATAGAATTTCAATTTTAAATGTTATCATGGTATTTATCTATACTTAGGCCATTTAGTATGATGTTATTATGCATTGACAAAGTTCTTTCAATTGCATTCATTTATTTATCCTTGCAGCTATTCCACAATGAAAGGATCCGATCACTCACTCTTGGGTTCTATGAGAATAGTGGCATGGAATCATAATGCTTGTGTGGGGAATGGATTCAAAGGTGCTATAATTGCTCTATTCTCAATTGCTCCAATAGTTTCATTAGTAGAGTTGTTGGGCATTGAATTAGATCTATGTACACACTAATAATTATCTTCACTTGGTACGTGTTATCGTTACATTGCTCCAAATCAACTTCATCAATACACTAAAATATGGTGGGGGACGAGACTCAAATTGGGAACTTCCTTTCCTTGTATTTAAGAAATTTTTTGAAATCACTTTTGAGAAATTTTGATTCTATTGTTTGAGCTCAACAAGATGAAGCTTCAAATCCTTCAAAGAGCTCGTTGTATTTTCCTCTCTTGGAATTTTTAGGTAGAAAAGAGTAAAGATTTGGGAAATGTTTCAATTTGATTCTCTTGTCTTGCTTGGCTTTCATATGCTCAAACACTAACTTATTTTTAATGCTCGTTCTTGATTTCTAATGTTGATTATTATAAGTGCCTGCAAGAGTTGTTACACTTGACATCCATGTTTCATTACATGCAATTGCCATATTTTAGAACAAATAATCTCATGAAGTAAAAATTAGCCACTGCAATTGCCTATAATGCTTTTCATTTCTCCCATTTGCTTCTCTCAAATTTATGTTGATGGAACTAATGGAATAACCTAGATAATGCATTGCACCACCCTTCATTTTTTTATTCTATCTAAAAAATAAAATAAAATTTGACTAACATTTTGTTTTTGATAAGGAAAATCAGGTTTTGAAGGGCCTTGAAACCCTTTACAAAGATGACAAGCTGCAATAGAAACTAAGCAACTAAAAACAGCAGCCCAAAAAACCAAAAGCTGACAAAAGATAAAACATTAACAACTCGTCAGCAAACCAACAACAAAAAACATCAGCACACAGGCTGAACCAACAAAAAGTAAAGCGTCAGCTACAACATTTTATCCTAGACATTCACCGAGGCTATATTCTCCTTAATGACCTCCTCATGCATATCCACAACATCTTTAAGCACATCAAAAGAAACATCAACCCTCCTTGTAGTCTTACTCCTTGTCCTAAGACATGGTCCGACCTACACATCCTTTTCCAACGTTGGAGCAGAATCCTCAACTTTCTCCACTTGGTTCAAGAAATTAACCTCATCAATAACTTTCTCCAATTCACCCAAGTCAAGAGGTTTACCAGTCCAATTTAGAGCTTTCTCATTTAAATGGAAAAACCCTTAGTAGTGGTCTTCAAAGAATTATTGCTGATATTAACCACAATTTTCAAATCCTCCGACATCTTGCCGATTCTATCCTCAATACTCGCCACTCTATCCTCTAAAATTTTATTGACCATCATTTCCAAAGAGGAAATCCTCTCCTCACCCCCAGGCGATCAACATCAACAACTAATTTATCCAGCATGACATTCATAGTTTTAACTTTACCTTTTATAGCCCATTCTTTCTGATTGCCTCATATCATAGCCACACAAATATCCTGCCAATTTTTCACCTAGATATTGAGCTCCTTCACCTCTGAAAACAACCACTTCATCAGAGAAAGAAAATTCCGCGTACCATCCTCGGCCATCTTACAGAACATACTCATATTTACATCGTCCTAGTTGACAAGAGGCATATCATTTGGCTCTAGGTTATCAGGGGCATTTGAACGCTCCAAATTCTGCTCCTCATCCTCTTCAACAGGGGAGTCCTTGACCTCAACCACATCCACCTTAATCCACTCCTTGTCAGGAAAATTACTCAAATTTTCTAACACTTCCAATCGCTCCATCTTCACAACCCTCTCAACAGGAGAAAAATCCTGAGAATGCTTGACTAACTCAATCCCCTACACCTCCATAGGCCTGGACCCATTCAGAAGCTCATTCACACCAGTATTAATATCACCAACAGGTGCACTCTTAAGTGCACCCACCTCTTTAGGAACCTTGAAACCAGTCGCAGGGGAGTTCTCCACCACACCAACCTTCCCGGGAATAAGTTCCCCAACAGAGGTATTCTCAACACCATCATCACCAGAAGGAACCTCACCACCAGTCCCCAGAGAGCTATCCTCCACACCACCTTTTCCATGAGACAATGAGGGTTTCACACTCGAACTAGGAGCCTCCACCTCAGAAACTAACTCAATCCTCCTCTTAGCCAAAGCTTTTTCTTTCTTGGGGCCTTTAGATTTCCCCTTAGAAGACTTCCTCACAGACTTGGTCATGATTTCTCTCAATTCCACATCCATCTCATAACCCTTGGTCCACTCTTCTAAATCAACATCCCCTTCCTCGGACCCACCTTCATCCACTGACATTTCCTCATAATTCAAGTCTTCTTCCTCGAAACTACCTTCCCATTCCGTGATAGAGTCCCTAGTATCATATCCTGAATTTGTAACCACCTTCTTACCAGGAGTTTTAGGGGAAACCGAAATGAACTTGAGCTTAATATGAGCAAACAACAGACTCATAAGACCTTCATGCAAAATCACCTTCTTAGGGTTTTTATGGTGATCTTCAATACTCTTCTCCATAGAAAGTAAAAGGTAAAAAGGGAAGGAGACCAACACCTTGTGACAAAAGTGATTTAAAAGCATGAAATGGTAGCTATACACAACATAGAATCTACCTTCAAGCGTGAAATAGTGCATAATGGCCAACAAGAGATCCCTCCATAACGGCTTCAAAGACTTACGGGTGTAGTCACCACTCCCAATTTCCCAAAGCTTTTTCTTCTCATCGAATTTGAAAAAAATTGCAAAGGATTTCTTGGCAGCACCCTTATCTCTGTAGAATTTCCTCCCAGAAACTAAAAGACTAGTGACCTCTGCTATAAAATCTTCATCAATTTTAAACTCCACGCCCTTATAACGCAGAGTCCTTCCATTCCAACGTTTCACAAAAAACTCAGTAGCATTAGGATCCAAGCCTTGAATTCTCTGCATGTACTGCGTAACTCCACCCAACTCTAAATGCTCCCACACAACAACATTATTCTGAAACTCCTCGCAAGAGATCAGTTCAATTCTACAACGGTCTCCACCCATGGTGGCATGAAAAGTTTCAGAACCCAACGACACCAGAAAGTTTTGAAAAAACAAAATAAACTAGGTTCTCCACAAAACAATGCAAATAACACCCACAATACGTGTGGGCTTATCATTCAAGGTACTTCCTTTCCTACACTACCATGCCATCATAATATGGAAACCAAGGATATAATAATGAAAAGAACAGGGCAAAGGTTCAACGTGCATAACCCAACTTAAAAAAATAATGAAGAACCTTTCCCCAAAATCAACAACTTTAGAAACAAGCCAATTGGTCATCATTGGAGATACATTTCAGATTAAGAGGTAAAGATTCAAAAGAATCCCAATCAAATCTCACCACCACTTCCATGTTGGAAAAACCATCAACCAACATAATAGCTTCTCAGAAGACATGAGAGATTTTAATCTCCTCAAAAGAATTTATGATGGAGATTGAATCATTGATAAAATGAGCGATAGACCACGAAGGTGGGATATTTTTCAAGAGACAATTTATAACATTAAGCGAGGCCCCCTCCGACCAAAGTTTAGAAACCCCTTGATTATTAGCCAAAACGAGGCCATGATAGGTTGCAGCTGCCTCCACATAGTGGTTTGTCTAGATTCCCAAAGGGAGCGCCACCGCAGAGACAAACCTACCATACTCATCACGTAACACTCCCACACAACCAGCAGGCCCCAAATTTCCCTTAGAAGCTCCATCAAAATTAACTTTAAACCATCCAACAGTTGGAGCCTTCCACTGAACCCCCTCCCTGGGTTCTTTCAACTTTTTCACCAGATTAGAAAGGTCACAAGAAAGATTCCATCTTTTACCCACAAGCAGATCATAAGGGGAGACCAACACTTTCAAATTAAAGGAAGGGATCAACAAGAATTCAGACAGGAAATTTTCCTTGATAGCATCACAGATTTTAAAGGCCAACCTAGAAGGTGACAACTCTTGCTGATGGAAAACCCTATTGTTATGTTCCTTCCAAACACCCCAAGCAACATGCGAAAAAATAAGAGACCACAACATAGAGAGGGCCTACTTAAGAGAAGGAGACACCCATTGAGAACATAAGTCAACAAAGGAAGTAGGAAACACCCACGCAATCTCCCACAGATGAAAAATATGAGTCCAAACTTCCCAAGTATAACTACAACTAGTCAACAAATGAAGAAAATCCTTCACATCTTCTTTATATAAGAAACATCTATTCGGAAAAGCCATCCCTCTCTTCACAAGATTATTCAGAGTAAGAATCTTGTCTTGAAATAGAAGCCAAAAGAAAATATCAATTTTAGGCAGCAACTTCCCATTCCACACACAACCCCAGAAAGGCAGAGGACCAACCATCTGAGTTTGAAAATAAAGGGCTGAAGATACAGAGAACTTTCCATTGGAAGTAAACCTCCAAATAATAGAATCCTCATGAGCTTCCATAGGGATATGAATCAAAGGCAAAAATTTAGCAAGAGGCTTCAAATCCCTATTAACTACATCAAGTCTAATCCAGCTGCCTTGCCAAATATAATCAACAAAAAAAACACCCCATTCCCTGACACATAAATCCTTGAAAGGAGCCGCCCAAGGTTCATCCTTCAAAGGCCCATGCCCAATCCACCAGTCATCCCAAAAGAGGATCCTTCTACCATTTCCCAAAATCCACCTCAAACCAGCAGCCACAGTCGAGCGAACCCAGATCATAAAGTTCCACAAGACCAACCCCTGCGAAGGAACAAAGTTCTCCTTGAACAAGTCTCTAAACTTATCCACAACCCTCAAATACTTAGAAGAAAAAATGGTCACCCATTTTTTATCGCTTACAAGCAGGTTCCATAACTATTTAGCCATCAAAGTAGAATTGAAATCTTTTAGCTTACATAGCCCTAAACCACCTTGAGATTTCGATCTACACACCTCCTCCCAAGACAACAAATGTAACCTTTTCTTCTCCTCCACACCAGACCATAAGAACCTTTTCTGAATTCCCTCAATTTTCTCCCAAAATATTCTAGGGATTTGGAACAAACTTAAGGCATAAACCGACAAATTTTGGACAGTGGATTTAATTAGCTGAATTTTACTAGCTTGACTTAGCAAGGCGCCCTTCCAACCAACAAGTTTCAAGTTAAACTTATCAATGATACTATTCCAAAAGGAATCAGGCACACCATTAGAGCATAAAGGAAGCCTCAAATAAGTAGAAGAGAGCTCCCCAATACCACATTCAAGAATATCGGCAATCCTCAATTGACGAAGCTCTGGAGAATTAAGAAAAAAAGCAGTGCTTTTAGGCAAACTAACCTTTTGTCCCAACGCAACCTCATAATTCTGAAGAATAAGGCGGATAGACTTAGCTGCTGCCACAGAAGCCTCCGTGAGAATAATGGTGTCATCAACAAAATGTTGATGAGAGCAGCAAAGCTTGTGCGAGGAGGGGTAAAGGCCTTTGAAGGCCCCATTAGACATTGCTTGGAGAAGATACCGACCCAAAGATTCCATCATTTAAAAAAGTGGTGAGATAGGATCCCCTTGACGCAAGTCATGAAAGCTTTTAGAAAAGGCCCACGAAGAACCATTGATGAGCACCACAAAAGAAGGAGAAGAGATTAACTGCCACACCAGTTGCAACACCCTGTCTGAGAACCCAAACACCTTGAGGATACTACAAAGGAACTTCTAGTTCACCTGATTATAAGCTTTGACTAAATCCAGCTTCAAAATAAGACCAGGCTTCTTGTTAACTTTCAGAGAGTGAATGTTCTCATCCATCGTGATAATGGAGTCTAGAATATGCCGACTTGGCACAAAACCATTATGTTGAGGAGAGATAATCTTGGATAACACCCTTTGCAACCTCAAGGCAAGCACCTTAGAGAAAATCTTATAAATAAAATTACAAAGACTAATAGGCCTGAAATCACCAAACCTCTTAGCCCAAGGCTTCTTAGGAATTAACACTATAAAAGTGGAATTCAACTCCTTAAGAAGCTGTCTACTACCAAAATATTCCTTGGTGGCATTGATAACATCCTTGGAGATAATCTCCCAATAATAGTGAAAAAATAACAAAGGGAAACCATCCAGCCCCAGAGATTTATTTCCCTCAAATGAGAACGCAACCTTTTTGATTTCTTCATCCGAGGGAATATCAGTCAAGAAACCATTTTCCTCCTTCGACACCAAACTAGGAATAACATTAAGAAAACCTTGCTGGCAGACATGATCCAACAGTCCTTCCTCGGATAGAAGGTTCGCAAAGAAAGACTGAGCCACAGATCTAATATCATCTTCCTCAAAAGAGGAATTATCCACTACCACTTTAGAGATTCTATTTGAAGATCTATGTTTAAGGGTTGTGAGATGGAAGAACCGAGTATTTTTATCTCCACTTCGAAGCCAAATAGCTCTCGACCTCTGCTTCCAAAACTCCTCTCTAGCCACAATATTATGCAAACTGGACAAGAGCGCACTCTCCTCCTGAAGTAGCGCAACATCAGACCTTGAAACCTGCATTTTCTGTTGCACACTATCCAACTTAGACTTCACAACCGACTTTTCCTCAAAGATGTTTCCAAAAGAGTCCTTATTCCATTGAATCAAATTATGCTTAATTGAATCCAATTTCTTAGCAACTTTATACATGGCCAATCCATTGACATTAATATTCCACCACTAAGCAATCTTAAGACGCAATTCGAGATGACTAATCCACATCTTCTCAAATTTGAAAGGGAAAGCCTTTTTACGTCCAAAAGGTTTAGCATTCAAGAAAATAGGGAAGTGATCCGAACCTACCCTAGTAAGAGCAGACAAGGAACAAGCATAAAAGTGCAGCCAGTCCAGAGAGATGAGCGCCCGATCCAATTTAACCTATATTAGAGCATCCCCAATATGCTTATTAGACCAAGTGTAGGAAGCACCCCCCAAATCCAAGTCCAACAGAAGATTATCATTAATAAAATTCATTAAGTCAACCCGACTATCATCAGCCATCTGAGATCCCCCACTTTTATCAGCATCATTCAGCGGGGTATTAGGATCCCCCATCACTTGCCAGTTATGAAAAGAAAATTGAGCCTTAAAAGTGTTCAACCTATCCCAAAAGCGCTTACGAGAGATTTTTGCATTAGGAGCATAAATATTTGACAAAACCCAGGAGAACTTTTCTTTGAAACACAAAAATGAAGTAGCAACATGAAGATCAAGAGAATGAATTAATTAAATAATTAACATTATTTAATTAATAGAGGAATGTGGTCAAGGAAAAATAATTACGCAAGAAAGAAGGCCAAGACAATGGAAAAAATGACACTTGCAGACCAAGACATTTTTCAGTGTCTACATTTTTCCCCTTTTTGACATAATACAATCTGTTGCATTGTGTCAAAGAAATTCAATCAAAACATGCCCCGATGAAAGTAGGGTGTGATGGCATCTTCAAATTTTGCAAATTTGAAGTGCCTATGCACTTTCAGTTTGATGATAGAGGCTACATTTGCATCCTGCTAAATATGCCCTAGAGGCCCTCTTTGCCGATTAAAATTTTGCAACTCGGAGGTCATAATGCAAATCCCTTTTGTAGAATGTTTTTTGGTACATATGGTAGTGTGCTTGTTCAGTTTCGTGCCTCTTGAATGAGTTCTGATGGGTTAATTAATTCTTTGCTGACAACGACTGGGCCAAATTTGGTGTTCTAAAAAGTTTCAAATTTCTCAATTATAAGGGAAACCCATTTATTTTTTTGGCCTAAATATCTCCAGTTTTGATTTCATAAAAAACGAAGGTCATTTGATACATTATTTTAATGTATTTCGGGTGCAGCGAACACGTCTCAAGGGCCAGTTTACAAATGAGGTACCTGGTTTTTGATGGCTGGGTGAGATTTGATTTGAAACCCATGTTTTAAATAATTGATCGTGGCCGCACACAAAAAATCTTGGCTCAGGGGTCTCCATTTGCGCGCAATGAATTTTTTCCGTTGGTCTACAGGCACAATTAAAATTTGGATTTTTCTAATGTTTCAAAATGCTAATGTTTAAAATATTTTTTAATAATTTAAATATTATGGAAAGGTGAAAATGCATTTAGGGAAAATATAAAATGCATTTCCCAATGTTTTTGATTAGAGCAAGTTTAATTCTTGCTTCTGATTGGTCGAAATCACGGTAGCATGCAACAACCATCACTCATCACCAAATGGAGGAGAATTGCGGCGATGCATTGATTGATCACGAAAACTCCATCACTCGTTGTCGAAATCCTTTTCATTTCAAATAAATTACAACGATGGAGTGATGGCCTTGTTTCTCATCGCTCATCGCTGTAGTGAGTTTCATTTTCAAATTATTTCAGCGATGGTGCGATGGCCTCCCTCAGATAAAATAATTAATGTTTTATTGGTTAAAGGGAGATTTAATCCTAAGTTTCTATTTGGCTGATTGAGTCCATGGGAAACCTTTGAGGCAGCTGCATCGCGCATCACCAGATTGAAATGGAAATGGAGGAAGCAAATAGCGATGGCTTAAGGGGCTGCGATGGATTGCATTTGCCTTTGCAATTTTTATTAAAAACTTTTGAAGTTGAAATAAAGTTTATTATAAATTGTAACTCCATGCCCATCTCTTCTTTCATGGAGAATACTAGAAACAAATCAGTGATGGCTGATGAGTTTTGGGAAACTTTATTAATGTTCATATTGAAAGGGAAACTAAACGATTGGACACAAACATTGGGTGCCATGTTTAATGGAAGGAGCAGAAAATAAAACTTTTTCACGTTTTTTGGCTTTAGGCTGATTTTCAAGCCCCTATACAAGTTGGAAAGTGCTCTTTCATGCTCCAGAAAGTTGCCATAACCTTTTCTATTGCCTGGGAGGCAATTTTGGCAAAATTTTATACATTTTCTGGCTACCTGTGAAGTGAAAAATGCTTGGCAACCATTTCTCACGGCCCATAAATTAAATCCAGCATATGGGAAAATGAAAATTTTACCTACAAAGCAAAAAGGGTTAAAATACAAGTTTGAAAAACATTTTTAACAGTTGGATAAATGGGTTTCGACCCATAAGTAAATATTTTCCACTTCCAAGTGAAAATAGAGCCGGTAAGTGGGTTATTACAGCCAAGTAAAGATTTGCACTAGATTTTCAGGTGAAGGCAAATAACAGAGGTGGGAAAATAATGAGCGGGAGAAGACATTCTTCAAATGAGGGTTGTTACTGATCTAAGGGATCGATTAGTGACAAGTGTCAACTAGAATTTCCATCTGTGAGCCCCTCTATTCTTTAAAATGTAATTTCTTTTCCAATTGCAGGGGGTTGCTAACGAATGAGTCTCACAGATAAATTTTGTAACAGGTTTGTAATAAAGTATGAGTCTGTTCTATGGCTCTAGATTTTTTTCGAGCCTTGTAATGGTGAATATGATCACAACACTGTAATCTTTTATAAATGAAATGACACAATATTCTGGGCCAGGTTTCTCCATTGTAGACATTGCATAAGTTTTGAATATAAGAAATCAAGGGTTTCTGTTATTCATCTTTTTGTCTTTCCCTGAATGTTTGTTCACTGTTATTACTCTTATTCAAGGAGTAAGTTAAATTGCATTAACAAGAATGAAGATTTATGCAATTGTATGGAAGGATCACCAAGTATTTCTGGTTAAGTCTCTGGTATTGATGATGCAAGTCATCATTGATAACTGATAAGCATAGTCATGACAGAGATAATGTTGCAGTGTGTTTTCAATTTCATGGTTTAAATGACTCCACCCTAGGATTAGGCATTGGTCTTATAATGTTACAGTCTCTTGAGATCTTTTGTGGCATCTACATTCAAATCAATTTTAATCTCCTATCTCAGTGTGAATGTATGTTGAGCAAGTAATGTATAACATTTCTCATGTTTAAGCTAGATACTACCATGAAGGTGAGTTAGATCTTTAGGGTATTGTGTCTATTAAATAATTAAAGGAGAATTATCTGTTAATTGTAGTGTATTTGATACTTTGGCACAAGAGTATTGAGAATTATGCTATACGGATCACCCTCCTAGGTTTCACAGAGCCTGAAGTGCAGGGGAGAAAGGTTTAATATCAATCTCCAGTTTGTTGGCCACTGATCTTGAAGTTCTTAAGCATAAGGGTTGGCAACCCTTTAGAGGATTTTCAAGGTTTTGCTGGAAAAAACACCAACAGATTGGCGACTCTATTGGGGAACATCATAAGAGTATCCATTTGGAAATAGTCAAAAATTTGGTGAATCTGAACATCTGGTTCAGATATTGAAGTTTTCAGATTTGGAAGGGGTTGTGTTGCAATAGTTTTAAAAGAATTTATGTGTGAATCTGCTATTGGAGAAGACCTAGAATGGAATTCATCTTTGAAAGAGCTTCATATTGTTTGAAGTTTAGTCCTCTATGAAGAGAGGCGGTGACTCTGTCAAAAGAAATTCATGAAGATGTGTAGAAAGTTTCAGATTTACAAAGATTTTCAGTCAGGAAGGAAAATTTACAGCAGCTGCAACATATCTAGGTATTCTTATGTTTTGGTTTTCATGAAGAATAAATTTGTATATGAAGACCATAAAGGGATATTGAGAATTAAATAGTTGTAGAGGGAATACGTTTTATTTGCAAATATGTATGACTGCTCTGGTTCCCCCTCTACAAGCTTTAATGTCATGCCTAAAAAATAGTCATGTCCTCAAAGAAAGGTGATCACTAATGAAAGATATAACCCTCTGGATTTCAATAAAATCCAAGGTTATCCACACTCTGTCCCAAGAAGAATTAATGAATATTTTCCTAAGTTTAGAGGAGATCTCGAAGAGTCAGCATCACAACATTTATAGAATTTCATTGATTTGATGCAGAACTGCCAAATAGAAGAAGATGATGCTATCATGAAGTTTTTTATGAGAACTTTAGAAGATGCTTTTGAATATTGGTTTTTTGGTTCACCAATGTATTCCATAGATTCAGGGCATGAGCTCAAAATTCGTTTCATTGATTATTTTGAAGGAAAATCAATAGACAATGAATGCCTATTTAAGGAGAGAAATCTGTTAATCCAAGAAGAATTTGAAGAGCTATCTGAAAGTGAAGTTGAATCCATGTCACCTATTGATGCATTATGTGATATAAGAAGATTTGGCGGTGAATCCTTCTATGATTTTCATGATAGATTCATGAAAATTCTGTTTTCTATACCAATATTAGATAGACCTGATGAATCACTATGTATTGATTTTTTCTGTGGAAGACTTGAGCCAGGTCTGAGTACCATGCCAGTTGATTTGAAGCCCCCTAGCCTTGAGTGCATATATCAATGGCTTTCAGTGATTGAAGAAATGATAGAGCATCATGGAAGTGATTTCTTGACTAGCCTATGTGATGGTACTTTTTCTAGACTTGATCAAATAGATCTGGATGGTATAGTAGAAGACAATGATAATGCATCTTGTAGTGATGAGGATTTTGTTTCTGATAAACCCATAGAGAAGATAAATGTAGATGAAGGTCACATCCATAGTGGCCAGGATATAAGACATGATGAGATGAATCAAACATGTGAAGTCACTCCTATTTTCTTTGAAAATATGAAAATAGAGAGCCAACTTTTTGTTTCAGATGAAGGCTGCAATGAAGAAGATGATACTGAAGACATTTTCTCATTTATTGACAAGGAGAAAAGGTGTTATGACAAATCCTTTGGGTTGGGTGAATTGATCTCATTTGAAAATGTAGAAGAAGTTTGTGCAGATCCTGAAGTTTCATGTCTTCATGATGACAACATTAGTGTTGAAGATGTAAATATACAACCAAATGAGAAGCATTCCTATCCAGGCAATCAAGATGATTACAATTCTGTTTGCAGCCCTAGTGACTGTGATTCCTCTCAAGAAGAGGAGGTAGAATTAATTTCCCTGAGTGAAAAGTATTCTAATAAAGATAATGACAATATTTTTGAAGGCTCACATATGCATGATGAGGGATATGAATTGAACATATTTTTTGAAGAAGAGATTTGTGATCAGCATTACTATGGTTTACTTGGTCATGCCAATTCTACACATGTTGAGTGTAGCATTGATGCATGTCTTCATGGTGGTGAGACAAGGGAGTTTGCTGATTTATGGAATACTCTTGAAAGTGGTGGCATATTAGATACAGATGACAAAGTGTGCAATGAATTTCTATTGGAGAGATCATCCACGAGAAGCTGCAAAGAAAAAATAAATGATGATTTTCAGTTTGACAATGAAGAATATGACCCTGCTGATTATTGCAGTAGTATGGACAAAGAAGAAGATATTCCTTTTTCTGGTTTTGAAGTTATTACTTAATGTTTGCATGAGGATAGCATAGATGTAACTGTACATGAGAGTGAATATTCAAAGATGAATGTTGCTACAGTTGATGAGCCTTTTTATGATGAACTTGCACCCAAAGAATGTGATTGTGTTCAACAAATGGACACATATGAAGACTTTTTTTCTAGGTGTGCAACTTCTAGTTTTTCTCATGATCAATATACTTCAAATAAGTCATCATAGGGCAGCGTTGCTGAATTAAGCATGACGGATATGTGTCACAAGTCTGATTTTTATGACACATGTATCTCAATAGATTTCCAAGAGATTGAAATAAAGAGACAATCTGAGGAGTATGGCTCTTCACACAAAATGTCTCATGATATGAATGGAGGTGTTGATGAGGTTTACATCAGCATAAGCGACCCCATGATATGCTAGTCATCAATGGTCCCTGTTTTGAGTGAAGCTAAGTATGATGCGTCTCTTAGTGATTGATTATTTTCTCACAATGTGGACTCCAATGTTCCTAAATTGACTAATTCACTTGGATCCAATATACATCTTGCAGTGATGATGAGCATCAACAAGTTGACCAGGTTGGTGATGTTCTTGCTGCTCATGTTTCTTACATGCCTGAGCTTCAAGGTTTTAAGTTTGACATGTTAGAGGATGAGTTTCCCTCTCGAAGTCAACATAATGAAGGGGCATATTTTTCTTTTCCATGTGAATTGGAGGCATTTTTTTTTTGTCTTGATTCACTTGGAGAGGTCAACAAATGTGAAGACACAATGGTTTCATATGGTGTTGATCAGAGTTTTCAAGTTTTTCCACCACTTGCTACAAAGATGAAAAGTTGTTGCATGAAAATGTGGGGACCTATGTTATAGGGTTGCCATGCAATAGTGGGATCAAACATGGAGTAAGTCTTCACTTGTTCAATGCTAATCACATTTCTGTGCTTGTAAGAAGAGGGCTATACTTGTTGCAGTGGTGTGGCAAAGGTAAATGTGGGTTGAGGGAAATCAGTTCCTTCAACAGGTTGGTGTTTGATAGAGGTAAACACTGCTTCTTCTTTTCATTAGGTGGCCTGGGGCCATCAAATGAAGTTTAAAAAGTTGAATAAAGGAGAAGTTGCAGAGCATCCAATGGATTGGCACTTGGTCTACTCCACAGAGATCTGGAATCTCGCCATGCCTGCAAGGGGCATGCATCCCCGAACATGAGCCATTGGTGGCACATTCAAATTTTTCAAATTTGAAGTGCCTATGTCCTTTCAGTTTGATGATAGAGGCTAGGTTTGCATCCTACTAAATATGCCTCAGAGGCCCTCTTTGCCGATTAAAATTTTGCAACTCAGAGGTCATATTGCAAATCTATTTGGTAGAATGTTTTATGGTACATATGGTAGTGTGAATGTTCATTTTGGTGCCTCCTAGATGAGTTTTGATGGGTTAATTAATGCTTTGCTGACTGTGACCAGGCCAAATTTGGTGTTCCAGAAATTTTCAAATTTCCCAATTCTAAGGACAACCCATTTCTTGTTTTGGTTTAAAACATCTCTAATTCCGATTTCATAAAAAATGGAGGTCATTTGATATATTATTTTAATGTATTTCGAGTGCGGCGAACACGTCCTGAAGGCCAGTTTACAAAGGAGGTACCTGATTTTTGATGGCTGGGTGAGATTTGATTTGAAACCCATGTTTTAAATAATTGATTGTAGCCACACACAAAAAATCTCAGCTCCAGGGGTCTGTGTTTGTGCGCAATGAATTTTCTTCATTCAACCTACAAACACAATTAAAATTTGCATTTTTCTAATGTTTCAAAATGCTAATGTTTAAAATATTTTTTAATATTTTAAATATTATGGAAAGGTGAAAATACATTTAGGGCAAATATAAAGTGTATTTCCCAATATTTTTGATTAGAGCAAGTTTAATTCTTGCTTCTGATTGGTCGAAATCACAAAGACAGCACAAAGGATGAGAACTACAGCCATGCATTGATTGATAGCGATGGATTTCATTTGGAAAACTTTGGAAATTTCAAAGTTTTTCATAGCAATTCTTCCATTGCTTGTCGCCAAAGCCTTTTCATTTCAAATAAACTACAACAATGGAGCCATGGCCTTGTTTCTCATTGCTCATTGCTGTAGTGAGTTTCATTTTCAAATTATTAATGTTTTATTGGTTAAAGGGAGATTTAATTTTGTGTTTCTATTGGTTGATTGAGTCCACGGGAAACTTTGAAACTTCACGACAAATTTCTCACAGTAGTTGCATCGCCCATTGCAAGATTGAAATGCAAATGGAGGAAGCAAACAACGATGGCTTAAGGGGCTGTGATGGATTGCATTTGTCTTTGCAATTATTATTAAAAACTTTTGAAGTTGAAATAAAGTTTATTATAAACTGTAACTCCATCGTCCATCTCTTCTTTCATCGAGAATACTGGAAAGAAATCAGCGATGGCTAATGAGTTTTGGGCAACTTTATTAATGTTCATATTGAAAGGGAAACTAAACAATTGGGCACAAACATTGGGCGCTATGGTTAATGGAAGGAGCAGAAAATAAAACTCTTTCACGTTTTTTGGCTTCAGACTGATTTTCAAACACCTGTACAGGTTGGGAAGTGCTTTTTCATGCTCCAAAAAGTTGCTATAACCATTTCTAGTGCCTGAGAGGCAATTCTGGCAAAGTTCTATACATTTTCTAGCTACTTGTGAGGTGAAAAATGCATGGCAACCATTTCTCACGACCCAAAAATTAAATCCAGCATATGGGAACTTTTTTTTTTACCTATAGAGCAAAAAGGGTTAAAATGCAAGTTTGAAAAGCATTTTTAACAATTGGGTAAATGGGTTTTGACCTAGAAGAAAATATTTTTCACTTCCAAGTGAAAATAGAGCCGGTAAGTGGGTTATTATAGCTAAGTAAAGATTTGCATGAGATTTTCAGGTGAAGGCAAAAAATAGAGGCAAGAAAATAATGAGTGGGAGAAGGCATTTTTCAAATGAGGGTTGTTATTGATCTAAGGGATTGATTAGTGACAGGTGTCAATTGGAATTTCCATTTGTGAGCCCCTTTATTCTTTAAAATGTAATTTCTTTTCCAATTGTAGGGGGTTGCTAACAAATGAGTCTCACGAAGAAATTTTGTAATTAGTTTATAATAAAGTATGAGTATGTTCTATGACTTTGGAGTTTTTTCGAGCCTTGTAATGGTGAATATAATTACAACACTGTCATCTTTGATAAATGAAATGACAAGATATTTTGGGCCAATTTTCTCCACTATAGACATTGCATAAGTTTTGAATATAAGAAATCAAGGGTTTCTGTTATTCATCTTCTTGTCTTTCCCTGCATGTTTATTCATAGTTATTACTCTTATTTAAGGAGTAAGTTAAATTGTATTAACAAGAATGAAGGTTTATGCAATTGTATGCAAGGATCACTAAGTATTTCTTGTTAAGTCTTTAGTATTGATGATGTAAGGCATCATTGATAAGCACAGTCATGATAGAGATAATGTTGTGGCATTTTTTCAATTTCATGGTTTAAATGACTCCACCCTAATATTAGGCACTAGTCTTATAATGTTGAAATCTCCTTAGATCTTTTGTGGCATCTACATTCAAATCAATTTTAATCTCCTATCTTAGTGTGAATGTATGTTGACCTTAATGTTTAACATTTCTCATGTTTAAGCTAGATACTACCATGAAGGTGAGCTAGATCTTTAGGGTATTGTGTCTATTAAACAATTAAAGGAGAATTATTTGTTAATTACAATGTATTTGATACTTTGGCACAAGAGTATTGAGAATTACGTTGTAGGGATCACCTCTTTGGTTTTACAGAGCTCGAAGTGCAGGGGAGAAAGGTTTAATATCAATCTCCCATTTGTTGGCCACTGATCTTGAAGTTCTTAAGCATAAGGGCTGGCAACCCTTTAGAGGATTTTCAAAGTTCTGCTGGAAAAAACACCAACAGGGTGGAGGAATGCCCCCTCGGGAAAATTTTGCAAATTTTCAAAAAATTTCAAAAAAATTGGAAAATTGTTCTGATAAGTCAATTTGACTGCCAGGAGTTCAATGGTGGTGCCAAAATTTATTTTTGAGGTTATCTAGGGGGTCAAATTTAGGTTCAAAGTGGTCCAATAGTGCGTCCAATACATATCCCTAGTGCAAACCCTAATTTTTTGCCTATAAATATGCCCTTGATTAAGAAATTTTCTCATTTGTGCATTCTAAATTTAGAAAATTAGGAGCTCTGGGAGAGAGAAGTTGGGAAGATGTTGTTGGTTCCACACTCTGCACATCGAGGCTATTGCATCCGCACCTTCTGTCAACTTGACGAAGCAGAGGCTCCGATAAGTACTCCAAACCCGCTTTATCAATTAATTGATTTTCATGCATTTAGGGCTAGGAAAAATTTAGCAGGCAATTGCGTTGAATGCTGTTTGATGCAATTGCGTGCGTGAATGACGTAGGTGGCTGCGATTCATCGCAATTGCCTAGTCGTGACACAATTGCTAGGGCATAGGGGGGTTGGTTGTGGTGCGACACATCTAAAAAGGTGTGTCACATTTGCTTCCTGCGTCACAAATGTGACTAGGACTGACACAATCGATAGAAAGTGCTGCAAGTGCAAGGGGGGATGACACATGTGATAAGAAAACAATGCAACTGATAAGGGGTTGACCACAAGTGACCCCAACGATGCATTAGCTTAGGCATGTGGCGTATCTATGGTTGCATGATGCATGTGCACATGTAGTGACATGAATGACTTATGCAACACAATTGATGGGCATAATGACACAATTGACTAGTTAAAAATTTACCCCCTTTTGGGATAAAATGACTTGTCCAATTCAGGTCCAATAGGTCAAATGAAAACATTAAATTGACGTGATGAATTTTGCAGTTACCTCACATTGTACTTCCCCTATCTATACTCGGGAGTCATGACCAATGACATTTTTTCTTTGGGATCAACTATTGGATGCCGAGAGGCGCACACTACTAGAACTAGGATTATTCTATGTCACATACATGCCCATTGTCAGGCAAAACCGAGGTATGTTGATAACACTTACAGAGCGATGGCACTCTAAGACTTGCACATTTCATCTGTCGACTGGGGAGGCTACCGTGACCTTGGAGGACGTGTATATGATACTGTGGTTGCCGATACGTGGGAATCGAGTGAGATATGATCCCGTTTGAGGGTTGCAAGTGATCTACGATCACTATGATTATGAGGATGTGACAGAGCTCGGTGTGTAGGGTTATGACGAGATCGAATGGGAGACCCTAACAGAGAGATATGATAGATTTGACTTTGTTTTGTGTACATTGATTTCCAACATCCTGATTCCGGACCGCAGGGGCCATGGTTTCCCAATAGGATGGGGAGAGTATTAGCAGGGATGATGCAAGATGAGACAATCTACGCTCAGGGACTATGTTTATTAGGTATGCTTTACTTCCAGCTACATGACATTGCATACCGAGGTGGACAGAGCATGAGTTGCGGGGTGACACTACTGATGGTATGGGCATGGGAGCACATAGCAGTGTTCCAACTGGCAGTGGGACGAAAGTTGGGAGATGGGACATTGTATCCATATATGTATGGTGGTGCAGTGACACAGACACACATAGGCGATACAGGATATTGGAGACACAAAATAGATGTATTGGCGGCTTTATTTGGAGACCTTACAAGGATTAGCAACAATGGATAGATGAGGATGAGCACTTGCAATGGTGCCGACAACCTAGATACTTGATCGATCAGACAATGCAGTCACAACACATAATCAAGATGTACCTTCCAGAGTGGGTTAGATGACAGTTTGAAGAGATACAGGGTGTACCTATAGGGACAATAGAGTTTGCATGCTCCACACGAGAGGTGCATCTGTGTGGATAGGTGATACCAGTTATCAGAGTTGAGCAGGGGATTGATGCACTACAACCAGTGCAGTGGGCCTGGAGAGGGGGTACAACAGATCTTGAGATGACCACAGAGTATGATGCATGGTGGTTGACCCATAGGCCAGCTCCATATACTGATCTTGTCATCCAACACCTATAGAGCACAGAGGTAGGGTCCTGCAAGGCCGGAGGGGTGATAGAGGAAAGAGGGGTGGAGGATGAGGAGATGGAGGATGGGGGGATGGAGGAGGGAGAGATGTCAAAGGGGATGGTAGGGGAGGCCAAGGAGGAGACTGAGGTAGGAGGAGGAGAGACATGACACAACGGGTGGTGAGGCCTTTGTCACCAATCTGCGAGGGTGAGGAGGAGAATCCAGAGGAGAGGGTGGCTGAGGAGATGATGGTGGAGGGGGGAGAGTAGCATGCAAAGGTACCGACTCTAGAGATAGGGTAGGAGGATGTTGAGATGATGGAGGTAGAGGTGGAGGAGGAGCGTGCAGAGGAGAGACGGGAGGAGCTAGATATGGGGGAGGCTGAGAGAGGATTGTGGTGGGAGTGGACGTAGAGGAGGGGTTGGAGGTAGGGATCAAAGCTGATGATGGGTTGGTTGATTAGCAGATAGCCACTTTATAGGCCCGATACATGAACTAGAGGTAGAGGTAGGTACCCTGAGAGCAAAATGGAATGAATTGAGGGTTGAGAGGGACACCCTACAGATGGAGAGGGACTTAAACAATGATCAACCTACAACATACAGATTAGTAGATGCTGGACTTTGTGGCTACCTATAGTGGGCCAGTTGTGGATGTGGTATGAGAGTTGGCTAGATCGAGCATGGGGTTATAGTATTATCAAGATTTATATGAGAGAGTAGTTCCACCAAAGAGGAGAGATCAGAGCTTCACAGAGGTTCAAAGTCAATCCCAGGGTAGGTCACAAAGTAGATCCCACAACTGACATTCTCACAGTAGGTCATAGAGTGGCAAGGCATCAGGCTCGAGACGGTCTACTCCATACGACTGGCCATCTACATTAGAGCACAGGTCCTCAGGCTCACCACAATGGTCATCTAGACATGATGAGGGGAGCTCTGGTTAGAGCTTATGTTGACATATGTATTATGACACTTGTATTTTGACCATGGAGCTTGCAAGCTCCATGTTGTTATATATGATACATCTTGACATTGTATTGTGACACATTTTGAGTGATATATGATATGATTTTTGGCAGCGATTTATGATATGCAGTCTTGTGTGATTATGCTTTAGGGTTATGATTATGTTATGGATTTTTATGCGTTTATGATGTTTATTTATGAATTCTATATGATCATGTGATGGTTTGATATGATGGATGATTATGCATTTATAATGTTGTTTATGCATCTTATATGATTGTGCAATGATGTGATATTAATGCAATATAGATGACCTAATTTTATGATGTGATTTGATATGTGAATGCAATTAATATTATGTAATATGATGTTTATGGCTTATGCATGTAATGAGTAGATATGCCTAATGTGAATGCAAAATATGTTGTATAATATGATTAGGTTAAGCAATGTTTATAAAAATGTTGATGCAATGTATATGAAATGTGATAAATAGAAGTGGATTATAATTATAATGTAAAATGCAATGATACACCTAATATGTTATGATGCTATGAAATGATAATGCTATATGGATGCACTCAATGTTTTTTTTTGTATTTTCTTAGGCAAATATATGTGGCTTATTATGATGACGTTTATAATGATAATGCTTTCTATAATGTTTCCTAACATGATCATGTATGTAGGGTATTTTTGTGTCACAGGACGCTATCAAGGTGCAGATAGAAGAAATGTTAGCACGAAAGAGATGGATGTTAGCATGGAGAAAGAAAAAGAAAGTGTGAAGTTAGCTGGGAAATGACAAAGGGAAAACATTCATGCTTTTATGTTTATCATCATTGAGCGTCACAACTGTGGCAAATGGAGCACAAACACCATGGTATGAAATAGAACAAGGTGTGCAAGGTTACCATTTGTGAGAGAGAAGCGGTCAAAAGATAATGCCAAAAGAACAGGAATGCCTTGATTCATACTAAGGACCCAATTGCCCCAGTCTTTTTGTGAAGACAAATCGTAGACAACAAGAAAAAGACAAGAGATCATGATCCATCATCGCCCCTCTAAATCATTGATAGGACATCCTCGAGGTGGCTAGTAACATGATCAATGACAAGCTAAAAGAGAAGAAAAATTTAAACCAACAAAGTGTTTGCCCGAGAGATAATGTTTATTGATAGAATTGACAAGATTGATTGATATGATTGATTAGGTTGACCAAGGGACCCATTGATTATGGCTAATTTCAGGAAAGACATATCCTGTTTAAGGCAGATGACTGAGATGACTGATTGATTGATTGTTTGAACGAAGTTGATTGATAGATTGACACGGCTGATTAATTGATTTGATTGAGTATGCCTAGTTTAAGGAAAGACATATCCTGTTTAAGGAAAGAATAATTGGCCAAGATGACCAAATTGATTGACCAAGTGACTAACTTGAGTTGATTTGATAAGGTTTGATTGACATGATTAACTAATGTGATGACGCTTGGTTTCAGGAAAGACATATCCTATTTAAGGAAAATAACACATATGATAAAGTTGACCGATTGACCATTTTGGTGAATGCCTAGTTTCAGGAAAGACATATCCTGTTTAAGGAAAATGACAAGGTTGACCAATGACAATGTTTAATCTCAAGAAGGACACATCCTGATAAAAGACAAGTGATAAGACCGAATGAGGCAAATGACATAATGCCCCATTCTAAAATAAGACCAATGACCTAGTAGTGATGATAATTAGGCAATTGATCGATTGAAGATTAAAGACTTGTTGGATATGTTTTTTCTGTTGATTCATGTTTTGGTTTGAATAGTGATTGCTTAAGGACAAAGAACAAGTCTAGATTCGACAAACCCTAAAGGACTGACCTAGGGCCTCGAGGGCTCATCGATAGATGGCCTTGCCTACATTATACATGTAGAGACCTCGTAGTTCGACTGATGTAGACCAAAATTGATATGACTCGACAAAACCCTAAGGAAAAACCTAAATTCTTGGGGGCTCATTGAGTGATGGCCTTGCCTACGTAGCAAAGCGTAGAGACAATGTAGTTTGACCAAATTGACAGAGTGACTTTGAATTCAACTATGTTTTTGGAAGTTTTTTGATTTTTTTGATTTTGATATTTTATGATTTTTTTGGATTTTTGATGTTTTATGATTTTTTTGGATTTTTGATGTTTTATGATTTTTTTGGATTTTTGATGTTTTATGATTTTTTTGGATTATGATGTTTTACAATTTTTTTGGATTTTGATGTTTTAAAGACTGATACCATGTATAAGATCCCATGAAGACGCAAGTCAAGGAATTGCCCCCAGTCAGGTATAAGACCAACTTATTATGCGTGAGGGGATTGATAGATGTAAAGGATGGTCATGAAAGCGAAGGACGCTAAATGTCGGTGGTTTCTAGGCCATGGGAAGGATGAAAAAGCTTTATTATGGACAAATGATATGCACAAATGGATGGAAAAAAGGTGGAAAACCAAGTAGAGTGATGGTAGATGGAGGAGCATAAACTGACTACGCATGGCGCTTGTTTGCCAGGTTTTCATAGTACTTATCCAAAGTGCCACCGAAGTGGTTTTCACTTTTGGGAAAATTATTTCACTTTACTATTTTTTTTATTTTTATTTTTTTGTTGTCACCAAGACGCTTGTTTGATAGGTTTTCATGTCAGGTTCACCAATGTAAGATAGGAAATCAGAATATAAAATATAAGTGACAACCACTACACTAAATCTAAGCTAAATTCCAAATATAAACAAGGAAGAACAATAAAACAAGAGGAATAAAATAGAAGCAACAAAACAACAAACTCCCCATGTTGAAATTGAATAACCTTCCTTGTCTCTCCTCAAAACAACCTTTGCAAGTTGCCCTTAGTTCGTTGTATGCAAGTACCTGCAAACAATAAGCATGAATATTGGAGATATGTGGTTGTTAAATTGAAAATGGAGGAAAAAACCTTCTTTTATAGAAATCCATTTGAACGAAGGAACATGATTGAAGTTCTAGAAAGATTCTTAGATCGACGGTTGAGGATTCATGCACCAGAGAGTAGTGGGCTAGGGATAGCTACAAAATGAACGGTCAAGATCAAGAAGAGACCAAAGACAATCAATGGTTGAGATTCGAAAATGAGAGAGTGGAGGGAGATAATGGAGGAATTAAATAATAAAACTATTTAATTCATGAGATGAGAATCATTGACCAAATGGGGGAATAAATAATTTATTTAAATTATTTATTTGTGGAAGAAGAAGAAAATGGACATTTAATTAAAATGATTGTGCAACCGATTTAATTAAATAAGGGGAAATAGAAAAGGAGGATTAAATAATTAAATTAGATTAATTATTTAATAGGGGAGAAATGAAAAAAGATAATTAAATAATTTTAATAATTATTTAACTATAGAAGAGAAAGATTAATGAGTAGATAAATAATTAATAATAATTATTTAACTATAGACGAATAATGAAAAGCAAATAATTAAATAAACAATAATATATTTAATTATTGAAGGAAAGAATGTTAGTGATGCAATTAAATTTATTTAATTGATCAGAGGAGAATGAAGATCAAGAGAATGAATTAATCAAATAATTAACATTATTTAATTAATAGAGGAATGTGGTAAAAAAATAAAAAATAAATAATTAAAATTATTTAATTACGCAAGGAAGAAGGCCAAGACAATGGAAAAAATGACGCTCACAGGCCAAGACATTTTTCAGTGTCTAATCTATTGTTTTTTTATTGTTTGAATTAATATGTGTCTTGGTAATTGGTTGCATATGCTTTTTCTCGCATGCCAAGGTGAGATTGGAAATCAAAAGCAATTTTCAAAATCAACTTAGATTACCATTTTGTACATCAAGGACGGGCTATGTATGCTCTCCTCTCATGTCATGAGACAATCTTGAGGAAAAAAAATAATGCTTATTTTTCTTGTGACCCGAACCTCATCACTAAGAACTTGTATTTAATTCTTTCTAGGTCTACTAGTATATAGATTTGATCACTAAATCTAGTGGGAGCTTGTGTACTGACAAGCTATAGAAATTTAGGTAGGAACTCTCATTATTAGCTAAGCGAAGATGTGTTTTAAGCACTCCATGAAATGAGGTGGTTTCATCCCACCTATACCTATGCCCTAAACAACACCCTTGTAGCTTGAAATCAAGTCACTTACCTTTGGGTATATAGATGTCTACCTTAGATTGATTTTTTATCCTAGTTAGGTATCCTTTTGGCCATCGTTCTTGGTAATGCATCACTTTGTGGAACACTTTAGTAAGTTACTCATAGTGTACCCCAATCATGTCAATAGTAGGCCATGGGACAACCAATTCCAATCCATGAACTATCCAAACATGTGCTAGGTTGGCAGACAATATGTTGATCTTAAGCCCAATAAAATAGGTCGAGGCTCCACACCTTTGGACACATGGTATATTTATGAGCCTAGAAGGAGTGATACATCTTCTTGTCTAGCTTAGGTTTGTTCATATATATTGCATGTATTTTAATGTTTAGATCAACCCTCCTTGCTTCAAACTAGGAAGGGGAAGCTTATCCATTTTGAGATTTAGGATTTTTCCTTTTTGTTCTTTTCTTTGCATGAGTCACAACTTGGAACCACAACTTTGATCCAAAGTAAAAAGCCATAGTCACAAACTTGGTCCAAAACCAAATTCATAACCTTGAGTCAAGCTTGGTTCATAACCAAGCTAAACTATCATCCAACCTATCCTTTAATCATCCAACCCATAGGACATAACCAAACTAAACCATTGTCCAACCTAACCTTAGATCATCCAACCCATAGGTCTTAGCCAAGCTAAATCATTGTCTAACATAATCTTAACCCGTAGTCAACTAACCATAAGATTAACTCAACTAGATATTAATTCAACCCATAGTCAACCAATCTAGGTTAACTCAAACCAAGATTAACTCAACCCAATTTCAACCAACCGCAAGCTAACTCAATCTTAAGTAACCCAAGTTTAGGTTAATTCAACCCATAGTCAACCAACCATAAATTAAATTAACCCAAGTTCAAACAACCATATGATAACTAAACCTTAGTTTAACTCAAGTTCAATCAACCATAGATTACCTCAACCCAATTTTAACTCAACTCAAGCTCAACCAACCATAGGGTAAGTCAACCCAAGTTCAGCCAACCATAGGGTAAGTCAACAAAAGTTCAACCAACCATAGGTTAACTCAATCCAAGTTCAATCAAGTGTATGTTAACTTGACCTTGGTTTAACTCAACCCAAGTTCAACCAACCACATGTTAACTAAACCCTACCTTTAAAACCCAAGTTTAACTAAACCCTAGGTTAACTTAACCATAGGCTAATTCAACCCATATTCAACCAAATATAGGTTCACTCAACCCAAGTTTAACTCAACCTTAGTTTAACTTAACTATAGTCCATTCAACTCATAATCAACCAACCACCGGTTAACTTAACCCTAGTTTATCTTAACTCGGGTCAACTTAACCTTAGTTCACAATTAATTGGAGTTATACTTAACCCAAGTCTAGCTTAACCATAGTTTGAAACATCATCTAACTTTCATACTCATATTAGATTCATCTTACATCTTGGTAACATCCAACCTTAGCCATTTCACATTCATGACATAGATCAACCCATATCTAAGTCATAACTCTAACCCTTGACCATAACAACCCATCCCATATATACATTTAAGTCCATAAAAAGTCATAGCTCATCAATATTCTTAAGACACTCATTTTTGACCAAGTTTTGGGTCTATAATTTATCTTTAGTTGATCAAGTTTTGAGTCCAACTTTTGTCTTGGTATATCTTGTCATATCTAATCAATTGTTTTTATCCATACAAACAAGAGTCCAATTTTTGCATGTCCCCAAATATTGCATATAGCCAAGAAAAGTCCCACAAAATGGATACCTTAGATCACTCTTGTGTACTTCTTCAAGACCATGATTATGATACCAATAGTCCCAACCATAGCGAATATAGAGATGACATTTCCGAGTTTTTCAAAACTTGTGTCCAAACTTACATTGAAACACATCAATATCATAGCAATCAAGAACTAGGAGCTCACTTACTAAGTGATTTCAACCTTGAACAATTAAAAACAAAAAAACAATATTTTCTTCAATTATATATTCTCATGAGTAGCTCAAGAAATGTGTTTGGCATCCCTTTAGGTAAATGAGTAAACCGATCCGAATATTGTCCACCTAGGATTTGAGGGAAGATGCAATGTAGATAATCATCATTATAGTACACCTCATGGAAAGTGATGCAAAATTCATGAATGTGACTCATCAAGTCACCTTTTCCTTGTATTTTTCAAATTTGGGGATTTTAAATTGTGGAGGAAAAGGTGTTTGTGTAATTGAACTTTCAAAGAGATAAGGACATAGTTCCTCAAACTTATATCCTTTGGTGGAAGGTGAATTCAATTGAAGAATTTTAAGGGTGTTCTTAATATCCTTCAATTCTTGTCATGATTCCCATGTAAGGAATTCAAAATATAACAATCATCTTTGGTGAAAAATTCTTGTCATGATTCCCATGCAAGGAATTCAAAATATAACAATCATCTTTTTGGTGGCCTCCTTAGCTCATCCAACAATTTCAATCATCCAAACCTTTGGTCGATTAAGAATTGAAGGATATTAAGGAAACCCTTAAAACTCTTCAGTTGAATTCACCTTCCACCAAAGGATATAAGTTTGAGGAACTATGTCCTTATCTCTTTGAAAGTTCAATTACACAAACACCTTTTCCTCCATAATTTAAAATGCCCAAATTTGAAAAATACAAGGAAAATGTGACTTGACGAGTCACATTCATGAATTTTGCATCTCTTTCCATGAGGTTTACTATAATGATGATTATCTACATTTCCTCTTCCCTCAAATTCTAGGTGGACGATATTTGGATTGGTTTACTCATTTACCTAAAGGGATGCCAAACACATTTCTTGAGCTCACATAACATTTTGTATAACACTTTTTCATACAATGTTGAGAAAAAAATGCTAATGCTTATCTTTGCCATGAAAAAAAAAAAAATGGTGAGATCTTATCTACTTTCCTTCAACAACGGAAAAGCCTAGCTAGTATGTTTCAATGACCTATACTCGAGAAACAAATTTACGTATTTTTGTTACAAATCTTAATGCTGAAATGGCCTTCCTTTTAATAGTAAATTGAGTATCCACATTTGACAAGATCATTGAAAAAGGTGTTCAAATTGAGAAGGCATTAGTTGCCAAACGGTTAGTAATTTTTTTTACAAGTATTGTAACAACAACAATAACCAAAATGAGAACCTAAAACTCTTTGCAAAAAACAAAAAATGTTGTCAATGACAACATCACTAATGCCAAGCATGCACAAATAGTTCAAAACACAAATAAACTTGTCTAGCTTGTAGGGCCACCTAAAAAGAAGAGCAAGATATATTAATACACAAAATTTTGTGAGACCTTTGAGAATGTATTTAGGAAACTCTTACAAGAAAACATGACCAATTTCCCACTTCCTAATTTTTATGATGATGAAAAACCAAAACCTATGTGGTGTAAATACCATAGATATTATGAATACCATTGAATCGAAGGCCATACAACTAATAAATGCATGAAAATTAAAATTACATCTAATTTTTGATAGACCAAGGTGGCATTGAAGCTGAAGGCACACCATCATCTTTGCATAACGTAGATGGGCATACACCAGAGCCCCTTTTGGAAGCATGATTAGAGTTAAGCCTTTGCTTGTTAAAACTCAAAATAGCATAACTGCACATATAATATCCAATCCCACAAATCCTCTCATATTACAATTTTATCATGGGCTACATTTAGCACTCCCCATAATACATAAACATAATCATAATAAAAAAATATTGCTTTGCTATGAGAACATGACGAGGGAAAATCACTATCTTAGGATCCCTTTTGCCTAATCCTTTAGACATATATGATCTTATTGAACAACTTGAGAAGAATCAAGAAAATATATCCATCTTGGATCTTCTCAAATCATTGTGTGTTCACCAATACATATTGGATAAATTCTCGAGAGAGTCAAGGGTTTTGAATGATATGAACCCCTCCCAATTCTTGGTACTCATCATACACCTTAATTTTGATCACCATATCACCTTTAGTCCTAAAGACATGGAATGTCATGGCCCCATCCATATTCGTCCACTTCATATCAAAGCCTCTATTTTCAAACATAAGATCAAAAAGGTAATTATAGATAAGCTCTAGACTAAACCTTTGCACCTTGTGGTTAGTTAAACTCTTAAGATGCACATAAGAGGCTTTGCAAGCCCATACAATCACAATCAAAGCCTATGATAATATATAAAGGGAGGTTATCAATACCATCAATATTACCCTCAAAGTTGGACTTGTTGTCCATAACATGCTCTATCATGTCAAAAAAACTTGATTTTCCATATAATATTGTCCTTGGTCACCAATGGATACATGTCATTTAGTCCATTCCATCCACATTCCACCAATGTCTCAAATTATTTCAAAAAGGAATTGAAGTCACCATATTAGTAGATCAAAACCCCTTCCAATAATTACAAAATGTTGGAGGCTCAATGTAAAAATTAAACTACTATCTCATCATTGAAGTCATAGAGCCACCATCTCAACTAAACTTCTCTTATATTGATCTTAACAATTTTTTACTACTCTATTTGATAAAATAATTACATGGATTAATAACAGAGATGATAATGCATACCGTATACAAGAGTAAAATATATCTTTGTTTGCACATGAAATTATTATAGAAGAAGAATAAAGATGGTCAACCAAGAATCAAAGTTGATCCAACTAGATCAGACCCCTTTTCTTGACGATACCCAATCTATTTAGGACTCGACTGTTTCCAAGAAGAACATAATTGTTGCTCAATTGATTCTTATAACTGCTCAAAGTCGACAACCAATTAATACATAGTCAGATAACTACTATTATTGAAATATAATAATAGAAATTATACACTGACTACATCATGCCCCCTAAAAGTAGTATACCAGATGAATAGTAAACATCAAGTAGTATTAGGGAAGACTTTCCATTTATTGAAGATGATATTATAGACAAGGACCTATAAACAAACTTGGAAGTGTACTTTGCAAACTTAGACTTGAAGGGCACTTGGAAAATCAAATGAGTGTGATGGGGGTCTAGGGGCAACACCCCCAGTAGGGTCAAGGGGCAATACCCCTTGTGGGGATCTTGTGGCAGCACCCCTTGCGGGGTCTGGGGGAAATTCCTCTTGTAGGGTCGAGGGGTAGTGCCACCAAGCCTAGTTTAAGACCTTAAAAACCACACAAAAGTTCATGGCATACATCATTTTCATTATTTTTTAAGAGGCAAAAAATAATGCTGAAAAATCCAAAAAATAGATATTTTGGAGTGTTTAACCGACATATGATGTTGGCCAAGGAAGGAAGTTGTGTGATTGTTGATGGTCATACAATGTCAACCAAAAAAACCCCATGGTTTTGAATTGTTGGTCATGTGATGTGGATGCAAAGTGATTGTTGTATGGGGAAGGGTGCATCACTATTGGCAAGAGATATCCATATGATGTTGTAGGGTAAACAATGCCCTCTATACCATACAGTGAAATAGCCTAATGGTCATATAATGTTGGGGAAGAGTGGACTCCTTGACTATACAAATTTTTAGAGTGAATTCCTCGACCATACAAAGTTTGATGGAGTGAATTCCTTGATCCTATGACTTGCTGTCCAGGAGTGAATGCCTTGACCATATGACTTGGTGAATGAGAAAATATTTTGGTGGTACACTATAATTCGAGGGATACTATACAATGCAAAGTTTAATTCCCTTCGTCAAGTGAAGCCATACAATATTATATCTTTAGTGTAAAACCATCAAGTGACTTCGTTGTAAAATATTAAAATATGCTATTTGTACCTTTTTTCTTGCAATCTATATAATATTAATAAGCAAATGGGGTCATGCAATATTTAGCTTCTAATGGTGTTGTACAATGTGGATATATAATGACCTTAAATGTTTTCATACAATGTAGAATGGCATCCATATAATACATTTGAGGGAGAATCCAACTGTATGACATAATTATTTTCTTGTCGTGCAAATGTGTTCTTTTATCGCCATACAATATAGTCAAATTTTTTAATGTAATTGAGATTTATAGTCAAGGTTTTTAATATAGCTAGGCATTTTATGTAGTGGGGCCTTATAGTCAAAATTTTCAATGTACTTGGAAGCATACTCTTAGTAATTTTACATTCTTTTTCAAAGTTGGATGTACCTCTATTGTAATTGTCATCTTTTGCAAACCATGGACTGTGTTTGGCACACATAAATTGTCCAACTTTTCAAAGTTATTTTTCATCAATTGCTCTTCATTGAGAGTTCTAGCTTCGAGAAAATTATTAAGTTGAGGGAAATACCTCATAGTCCTCCATTTACCAATGAGATAGGATACAAAGAGAATTTGTTTCATCCTCTAAGCATGACTTCAACTATAGGATCCCTTCATCATTCGGTTCTATCAGACCTAGGTCATGCTTCTTTATCCATTCTTCTTCGAAATTCGAATCTGACAAATTAGTGGAAGTTGCTTCCTCACTTACAACTTGGTTAATTAAATTAATTACATACTTCTGACCCTTTTCTTCAATTGGGATTATATTATTTTTTTCAATTGTGATTGACCTTGGCTGCTACTAGCTAACCTTGACCTAACAATACGTCATACACTTTCTTCCTTAATGAAATGACCACAAAGTTCAACAAAAATGCTTGGGTTCCAATAGTTACCTTTTATCCCATTAAAACTCCAAGTACCTTAATTATTTGTTGATTTGCATCCACTAGTTGAAAGTTTGGGGGCCAAATGGTTGACTTGCCTAAACTTCTCCAAGTGTCTTCCAGAAGTACGTTCATGCCAAACCTGCCATCAATAATTGTATTGGTGAGATTCCTTCCAAGGATCTCCTTATTCACCATCTTTGGTTTCTTTTTTGTGTTAAGTGTTAGTAACATTGGATCAATCACTTGGTCGCTCGATTGTAGAAGTTATATTATTGGATCTTCATTCTCACTAGATTCTAATTGGGTCTAAGCATGCACAGTCTCATTTTCCCTTTATACAATAATATTTCAAAGTTCAAGAATACTTTTTTAATAAATCCACTACTTTAATTGGTCTGCTAGTTTAAAGTACTTACCTTGTAATATATATTTTAGATTGTAATTTATTTTTTACTATACTTGCATTTTCATTTGAGTGGCATCATTTTTTATCCATATCATTCTCCACTTCAACCCTTGCTTCGTGAATCCTTTCTTTTTTTGTATGTGGGTTCGGGTAAATAGCCTTCTTTTCTTAGGTGCGAGTAACAACTAGTAATTCATTATACCTTACATCAATCATGTTGACACTATCATATTTCTTCAAAAATCTAATGTCTTCATGGTCTCAGGGTCCACAATTTACACAATAATTTTACTTTGTCCTGCTTGTTATGACAATCCCTCACAAAGTGTCCCCATTCCCTACATTGTCAACATTGTATGATAGGGAATCCTTAGGGTTCATATTGTATTTGGCTTTGAACTCCTCTTTTATTTTGATAATCCCCTTGAGATGCATTTTGTGGCTTCGATGGAGTGGAATACTCTCCCTATGTAAAGGGAACTTGTGTACTCCTAGTTTCAAATTGTATGGGAACTCCTTTATTGAATGACCATAACCTAGAAAATCTCACAAAACATCTTTCTAGGATAGTTACCTTTTGTGTGCCCCTTAATTTTGTACTTATTACACCATCGTTCGTTATTTTATTTGTTGGTTTTTTCTTCACCTTGAATTCTTTCATCATTTAGAGCATGTACCTCTAGAGTGCTTGTACCGTTCCCGATTCATTGTCACTATTGTCATTTGAACTTCCCTCTTCCTCTATTTTTCTTTTAATATGTGATTTTTTATCTTCACTTTCTATGTCCATCACCCAATTGTGGGATTTTGAATAGGAAGAGGGTGGTACTACCTTCATTTTTCTTCTTAATGATGAAAGTAGACCTTCGTCGAGCCATCTTTTCTTGAGACTATCAATTGGTTCTATTTCTAACTTTACAAGCAATTCTTTAAGTCTACGATTATAAGCTCGTACATTTTCATGATTACCTTATTTTGTAATGTAAGTTTCTGATACTATTTCATTATCATCATGAAGCAATTTAAATATTCTTCAAAATATTTCTTTAATATCTTCCATGTATTTTAGGAGGCTTAGTCAATTTTTGACTACAAATCAATCGCTACACCTCACAAGGTGGTTAGAAAAGATTGTAGCCAAATTTCTTTATCATCTTTCTCATTTTCCATCCAAAATGTTTCACAAGTCTTCTAGTGTCTAATTTGATCCTTCAATCCATTTCTTGTAAACTTGGGAAACTTTTTCTTTTCTCCAAGTTAGGGCTTACCATGATTTTATTTTGATGCAAACTTGGCACCTAGAATTTGCTTGCTAGGGAGTTTGATTCAAACATTTTGGTGCCTTCTCTTGCACTCTTGGCCATGTAGGAATCCTCAACTCTTCCCTCAGATTTAGCCTTCTGTTTGACTTCATATTTTCTTTTATACACTCTTGCCTCGACTTCTCCTTCGATTGGCAATGATTCAATTCCTTGAAGGCTAGTATTGTACAATTATATGAAGGAATGCAAACTTTTCTCCCAACTTCCCTTGTCTAGAGAAGGTTCTCTTTAATTTTAAATTTTATTGTGTTCTTGGGAAGGGCTCTGACTCCATTATACAATTCATTAGGATTTTATTTTCTACACCATGTTGCTCATAAGTTCCATGGTTGATTGAACAATATTTAAGGCTACAAATTGTGATGTTACTATTGCTCTACGATTAATTTCTAACACGATAAATTCATTATGAAATGTTAAACATACTCAGATTATCCATTACCTTTTTTGGCTATAAATGTTGGAAACTTGTGACAACTAGGCATGAGCAAGTAAAATAAATAACACGTGAAGAAGATAAGTGATTTTCCCCAAGAAAACTCAATTAGGAAAAGATTCATCAAGAATCCATTATGAATAAATTCTACAAGATTTCTCCTTCCATGAGGTCCATTTAAAAACCCAACAACAATGCATTCTCTCACTTGAAAATAGTGAAATTAGTTACTTTGTACAATGAAACTATCTCTATAAAAATGGTAATCAAATACAACCTTTAATTTCCAAACATCTAGGATAAGAACTCACAATCTTTTTTTTTTTGAATCTAAAAAGTTTGTGCTTCTAAGATATCTAGCACATGCCCTAATGGATATACTATATGATGAGTATAAGAGTTGATAAGAGGAATCAAAATATTTCCATACAAAGTGATCAAAGGAGAACTAATTAAACTTTTTGAAAATGGTTTGACTTTGCTATTTTGTCATAGATTTGGTGTTGTCAACTACTAACAAGACTACTTTCTAGAATAGTTCCAATAGACTAAGGTTATATATGTTGTCAAAATAGTAAAAAATATTAACTATTAAAATAGTCATCAATTGACATATCCTTTCAATTAGTTTAGTTCACAAGCCGAGTTCACATGTTCTTTCCTTGTTATGATTTTAATTTTGCAAGTATACAAGTTGAAACTTATTCAACAAAATAGATGATCCATGGAACCAACTAAAATTGAGTGTTTGTATGATCAATTTTAGATAATCAAGTTCTAGAAGAGCTTGTTTTACCATTCAAACCATATAGCTCAACATACCATAGTTGGGTCAATCTTCCATAAAGAACTTGTGACATCCACAAGTTGATACAAGTTCAATCCATAGTTTATTTGAGTAAGGAAAATATATAAAAAAATGTTAAATTCTTCATCATGCTTTAGACATAACTGTTAGAATTTGGTGTTGTACACCATTGCATAAAATGTTATATTATAATGTAATTAAATAATTATTTAGTGTAGCGCACCTAGGAGGTGTGTTTAGCTACATTAGATAACTATTTGGGGCCACTTGTAAGTTGTATTCTAACATTGGGTTAACTATTTTATGTTTGGGAGACATACGATAGTTATTTAATATTTGGGGAAAGTATTTAATAATGTGAAAACTTAGTACCCAATATTAAACAAGGGGTTAATGGTTTTGTGTTCACATGGTTTTATCTTACCACTTGGTTGTATTTGTGTGAGATTATGTTTATAAAAGAAAACACATGATTAGTGGTTAAGGTTGGCTGGATGAGTGGGTTGTCATATTATTGAGTCTTTATGAGGAGTGCATATGTGAAACATGGCATAGGATGGGTGGATTCATGCTTGGACGCATGGAGGATGCATTGGAGAGGCTTGATGTTTTAGACGTATTTTTTGTAACTTTATAGGTGCATGTATTGTTTATTTTCTAAATAATAGATGGAGTATGGATGCTTTTGGAGGTTAGGCTTTTCCATTTTGAGGGTTTTCCTAGGGTATATCTTGTGTTATCTTGTGGCTTGTCTATTTGATATTTGCATTTGGTTATTCTGTAAACTTGTATGTATGTTTTTCTCTCATGGGGCTATGTAGGAAATGTATTAAATGAACTAGGTATTGATGCATTATTTCCTAACAATTGTTGAACACTCAAAATACTGAGGGGGGTGAATTAGTATTCTTTTAAACCATTCAGACATTAGCCATCCAATTACCAAAACATATTCAATTGCAATAATGAATGAAAGCATGAAACATTCAAAAAATCACATAACACATGAACACCAAGATTTTTACGTGGAAAACCCAAAATGGGAAAAACCATGGTGAGGGTTAGCTCACAATACATTATATCTAGATATAGTATATCACATAAATGATCACTGTAGGTGGACTCATTGCCCATAGAGAATAAGATAGAAGAAAGAAGGGGTGGCTCACAACCTATTGGACTATTACAATTGCATCTACAATATGCTGGATTACAATTCCAATGAAGTACAAAACAATCTTTGCACCAATCTGGATCAATGCATTTCCCTGCTCTGAATTCACACAATTCACACAACTTTGATCACATTCACATCACACACATGTAGGTGGAACACTATACATGCCATCTATCACACATCACTCACACCTCATCATCAAAACACAAAAAAAACTCCTATATATGTCCATATCAAGTGTAACACCAATTAGGTCGACCTAATTGGATGTAACCCACAAAATTTAAACTTTTCATCCTCAAAAAATTTCATCAACATATCACGCCTTAATTCAAAATTCAAATTACCTCAAGATAGGCCAGGATGGACCTAATATAGGTATTACATAAGATTGCAACACATATTAATCCTTTAAATGTGTTAGGTTGGCCCCAAATAAGACCTAAACACAAAAAACTTCATTTTTTTACCCAATTTGCCACACATGGAACTCAAAACATGATCCCATATGGAATTACCACTAATTGACATCTTGAAGCTTATCTTCAACATCACAACACAAAATAATCATTTGCAAAGGAATGCAGAATCTCCCATGCCGACACTGTTATAGGAAATGACTGCAATATACATAACTAAATTATGTCATTCATATCTTCCAGGATACTTCACTAAACAATGAAAAATACTGGATTTAGATGCATCTGATGATCACCAAAAAGATGTTAGAATCATAGAGTGATATCTCCATTTGTGATGGAGTGCAGACCCAAAAAATAATGCACTGAACCACTATATTGGCAGATTTGATACTTAGGCATTTTTCTATGTAGCTATACTTTCCAGACCAACTTATCATGTACAAATGTCTTCAAAATCACTTCTAAATATACTAGAATGATCCACAACACATCAACGACAACACTAGATCATGCAAAATATAGATACCATGCTCATGTTGCCGGGAAACATCATCAATGACAATCTTCCAACAATCTCCCCCTTTTTCATTGATGGCAACATGCTTACTAAAAACATCCTCCAGAAAAACTTGCTCTCCCCAAATATCTCACTAAGTAAATTTTTGAATATCTCTGCCCCTTTGACATCAATGGAAAAGGGTGTACTAGTACCAAAAACCTTTGTATAGTTTTGCTCAGATGTTAAAACAAAAATAACTGAAAGAATGTGCTAACTCCCCCTTAGGAAGTTAACCAAAAGCTTCTATATCATCCACATATTTGGAAAATAATCTAAGAATTTGAAAAACTAAAAGATGCATAAAAAATAGCTAAAATGGTCAACTCGAAGATGTTAACCCTTGAAGCTTCTGTAAGATAACTTGCAAAGAAGATTTACCTTCTTCCCAATGTTTCTTTGTTACTACAAGTGTTTTATAATGTGACTCAAGATCCACCAAGGTTTCCTCTCCTTCTTCCATAGTACTAGGAGTAAGATTTATCTATGAAGTCCTAATTCTATTGGCAAGGGCACTTGAGACAGGTATATACTTCATCTTCACCAAGTCCCTTGGGAAGTTAACCAAAAGCTTCTATATCATCCACATATTTGTAAAAGAATCTAAGAATTTGAAAAATTGAAAGATGCATAAAAAGTAGAAATGGTCAACCCGAAGATGTTGACCCTTGAAGCTTCTATAAGATAACTTGCCCAGAAGATTTACCTTCTTCCCAATGTTTCTTTGTTACTACAAGTGTTCTATAATGTGACTTAAGATCCACCAAGGTTTCCTCTCCTTCCATAGTACTAGGAGTAAGATTTATCTATGAAGTCCTATTTGTATTGGCAAGGGCACTTGAGACAGGTATATACTTCATCTTCACCAAGTCCCTTAGCTTCTCAAACTACTTGATTATTTCTTCTTTCTAGCTCTACAGAGTAAAGTATTGTCATGTAAGTCCACTATAGTAGTCTAGGTCTAATTATCTCTATCATGTATTGGATCATAAGCATTTGATGCACTGCTTATTTGTGTCTCAATTGCATCCATGGCATCCTTTATGTTGATGAGGGCCACACTGCCAAAAACCCACACAATCTCAATAATAGATGCCAACACAAAAGATGCAAAACATAAAATAACTCACTTTCAGTTATTTTTAGAAAATTACAGATTCAAACTTACAATGCTATATCCTCATGGGCTTGATTCATTATGACAAAATCAACTCTAAAAACAAAAATATTATTCAGAGCCACAATTTGCACTAATGGAGCCACCTTCTACAACCCCCACTTATCCATTTTTATTTTACCCAATAACCACCCTAGAATGTTCTAGAAAGTGTAACTTTCCCTTTTGTTTTGGCCCAAAATTCCCACCGTTTGATTTCTTGCTTAGGAAGAAATTTTAATGAAATTCACTTTTTAGAAGGACAGCTTCGTGAGGCTATAACTTTTGATCCGGGTGTTTGATTTGCTATTATAACATATCATTGGAAAGCTCTCAAAGAGATCTACTACATCGAACCCATTAGAGATTGGGTTTTCAAATTTTTGATTTGTTTAAGGGCCTCTATGGTTTTCATATCTGAATTTGAAGCTGCATTGGAGAAATTTCTCGGGACGAAAACTTTAATATCTCCCAAACCGTGTAGGGTATTGAGACGATTCTTTCTCGACTGAAAATGTTTTTCAGTTTTTCTCCTTGGGGTAAATTTTTAGGTCCATACAATCCCATTTAGGTCAACTTACTAAAAATAGTAAGTGACCATTTTTCACCTTTTTTGACTTCTGATTGTCTTACACCCCTTAAGTGCCATCGTGGGTCTCAAAACAACTAAAGAAAATAATGATTTTTTTTTGGGTGATGCAAGATTTCCCTACACCACTGGATGCTCCTGCATTAGATACCTAGGGTAATTTGAAAAGTGACCTTGTCACTTCTCATGAGTTAGAGGGAAACAAAGATGGTTAACCTCAGCCTCAAAAAACCATGATGAATCTTCAACAGGCCTTCCTCTCCATTTCACCAAGTACTTTTTTTATTTCTTGTTTCTTGTGCTTCTACCCACATGACTATCTAATATTTCTTCTTTCTCCTCCTTTTCTGAAGTGGGTGCTGGAATATTCCACTGTGCTTCTATTGTTTCTTCACCAATTCCCCTTTCATGATATTATGTTCAATCTAAAATGTTAAACAGGTGAAATATGAATTTCATCAGGCAACTCTACCTCATATGTATTTCCTGAATCATGCTTCTTCAGGATCTTGCATGGTCCAAAATTCTTCATCTTTAACTTGTTTTATGTACCGACTGGAAACCTCTCCTTTTATAAATGAACTGTGACTTCATCTCCTACCTAGAACTCGTTATACCTCCTTTTCTGACCTTCCTTAGCCTTATATTGTGAGTTCATCTTATTGATATGTTTCTTCACCTCTTCGTGCAAATTCTTCGGGTGCTCAGCAAAATCTCCAGCCTCAGCACTACTCTTCTCCCCCTTATCCATCTTTCTCAGTTCAAAATCAATTCTTGGACTACTCCCATACACAATCTGGAATAGTGATTTACCAGTTCTCCTATTGATAGAATTGTTGTAAGCAAATTCTACTTGTGGTATAATCAAATCCCATCCCTTGGGATTATCTCCTACTAAGCATCTTAGCAGGTTACCCAAACTCCTATTCACCACCTCTATTTGTCTGTTAGTTTGTGGATGGTTTGTAGAACTAAACTTCAAACATGTCTTCAAATTCTTCCATAATGTCTTCCAAAAATAACCAACAAATTTGGAATCTCTTTCTAAAACTATACTCTTTGGTAGACCATGTAGTTTCACCACCTCTTTGAAAAACAACTCTGCAACATGAACATCATCGGTCTTATGACATGGAATGAAATGTGCCATCTTTGAAAATCTATCCACCACTACAAATATGGAACCATGCTCTCCTTGTGTCCTAGGAAATCCAAGAAAAAAATCCATGCTAATGTCCTCTCATGGCCTCTCAGGTACAAGTAATGGCTAATACAATCCAATATTCTGATTGTTCCTTTCACCATCTGATATATTCTACAACTTTGCACAAACTTCTTCACATAATTTTGTAACTGTGGCTAGTAATAATTCTCACTAACAAGAGCAATGGTCTTATCTTGGATTAAGAAATCCAACCATCTTGTCCTATCCAATGTAACAGGTTCCAAACAATCCTTCCAATCTTCTTCAAAGTATGGATGTTTAAGATACAATCTTTTGAGTTCGTTGAACCCAACAACCTCTATATTCATCTCTATCAATAAATTTTTCCTTCTACTTCAGGCATCTGCAACTCTTTTTGACCTTCCACTCTTGTGCTTCAAAACAAAAGTATAGCTTTGCAAAAACTCAACACATTTTAAGTGCCTTTGATTTAACTTTCCTTGACTGTTGAGATACTGCAAAGCCTGGTGGTTAGTATATAAAAAAATTATTTTGGCAAAAAATAGTGTCTTCATTTCTTCAAATCCTGAACTATAGCATAAAACTCCTAATCATAGACATAATATTTCTTCGTAGCATGATTCAACTTCTCACTAAAATAGGCAATAGGTTTACCTTCTTGACTCAAAACAACTCCTATGGCAGTGCCACTAGCATCACAATCTACATGAAAAACCCTATTGAAATTTACAAGTGCCAAAACAGGTTGCTCTGTGACTTTCTTCTTCAACATGCCAAAACTATTTGCTGCTCCTATAGTCCATTTAAAATCCTTTCTATCCCCTCTCATTGCTTCAATTAGAGGTGCACAAATACTACTAAATTTTTTAATAAACTTTCTGTAAAAACTTGCTAGACCATGAAATGATCTTACCTCTATAACACTCCTCGGGGTAGGCAATTCAATGATAGCTCTCACCTTCTCTAGATCCATTTTAAGACCATCTGCTGAGACAACAAATCCCAGATACACCAACTCCCTCTTCACAAAACTACATTTATTTAAATTAATCAACAACTTCTCCTCCCTTAGCTTCTCAAAAACTCTTCAGATATGCAGCAGGTGCTCTTCCAATGTCTTATTGAAAATCAGAATATCATCCAAATAAACAATAACACATTTTCCTAAAAATTTGTTCAATACCTCATTCATAAGCCGCATAAATGTGCTCGATGCATTGGTTATCCCAAAAGGCATGACTAACCACTCATACAAGCCCTCCTTGGCGTTGAAGGCTGTCTTCCATGCATCTCCTTCTCTAATCCAAATCTGGTGATATTCATTCTTCAAATCTATCTTTGTGAAGTACTTTGCTCCACTCAAACAATCCATAATGTCATCAATTCTTGGCAAGGGAAATCTATACTTGACGGTGATCTTGTTGATGACTCTAGAATTTGTACACATCTGCCATTCCCCATCATTCTTTGATGCTAGTACTATAGGTATTGCACATGGATTCAAACTCTCTCCGATCAATCCCTTTCGCAACAACTCTTGCACTTGTTTGTTAAACTCTTCACTCTATGCTAGAGTCATATGATGAGCTACCTTATTCAAAAAAATGGCTCCAAGAATCAGGTCCATCTGATGACTAATCCTTCTTACTGGAGGAAAATCTTCAAGTACGTTATTAGAAACAATATCTTGAAACTCATTCAACATATCTAAAACCTCTATAGGTACCTCATTAGTATCTTCTTTATCAACTCTAGGGATCAATGCAAAAAACACATGCTCATGCCTCATACCTTCTAGGAACTTTCTTCGATCAACCAAACAAATTCTTGCATTACTACATACCTTTTCCTCTACCTCTTTCAAGGGCTTCAACTTATGATGAACTCCATACTTTATCAAAGAATAGGTGTTGGCATGTCCATCATGTACTACTTGCTGATCAAACTTCCATGGTCTTCCTAACAACATATGACAAACATCCATAGGAATAATATCACACAATACCTCATCATGGTAATTTCCAATCTTGAACTTTACTATAAATTGTTCATTTACCAAAGCTTTATGGTCCTTCTGCAACCAAGCAATCCAGATGCCTTCTCTCCAACCGTAACTTACTAGCCATCTCTTTTGAAACAAGGTTATTAGTACTACCTCCATCAATAATAACATTGAAAAATTTACCTTCACACTTATATATAGTGCGAAACAAATTCTTCCTTTGAGTTGGTTCCTTCTCCTCATTCAGCAAGGCTCTTCTAGTAACAAGAAACTCTCCTCTTTTTGCATCCTCAGAATGTGAAGACTCAACATATTCATCTACATGTGCAACTCGCGCATTACCCTCAGGTATTCAATTTTTCCTTCCTTGATGTTGAGGACACTCATAGGCTCTATGTCCTTCTTCTTCATACTGGAAACGGGTTCCAGGAAAGCCTCCTCTTCTTGGTCCTTGTCTAGATCTTCCTCTTCCTCTTTGGTCTCCATTATTCTGACCACGAGGATGGTAGGTGTTATCTCCTTTTTGGTTCTGGCTGCTACTAGATCCTTCAGCCTTCTTTTGATCTTCATTTCGACCTCCATATGACCATCCACTAGTCTTTTTGCCACAACCCCCAACTCTTTGCTTGCTTTCAAACCTTCTATTCAACTTTTCTTCTACCTTTAAAGCAAATTGATAAGTAGCTTTAATGATAGAAATTCTTACCAGACCCAACTCTTCTTGAATACTCGGCTTCAACCCATTTATGTAACAGGAAAATTTCTCCTTATTGGCCACATAATGGCCTGTTCTGATGAAGACACAGTAGAATTATTTTGTATACTCCTTGACAGATTTTCTCGCTTGTTTCAACCCTTGCATCTTCTTGAACAAATCTAGCTCATAATCCACAAGAATGAACTGTCTTTTTAATTTGTCCACCATACGATCCCATCTTGTTATTTTCTCTTTTCCTCTTCGATTTCTTTTTAGTTGTACCTCTTTCCACCAAATATTCTCACGACCCTTTTGCTTGGTCTTTGCAAATTTGACCTTCTCAAGATCTTCCACCTCCTCATACTCAAAGTACTCCTCCATATCATTGATCCAATCAATCAACTCTTTTGGATTAAGATTTCCAAAAATGTAGAAACACCAATCTTTGGCCTTTTCCCAATCTTAGAGATGGCCTTAAATAATCTGAATTGCTTTGGATCTATTGCATCTTGTTCTTCTTCAAACTGTTCCTCATTTTCAGCTTCATCTTCACTTTCATCTCCTCTTCTTGGCTCAAACCCTCGATGTAGCTCCTCTTGTAGTGCTTGAACTTGTCTCTGCAGGGCTCTAAAACCCCTTCCAGTACAACAACATTCCTTCCACCACCACGGTTTCTTCACAGAGGCATTGTGATCACTTTTCTTAGAAACCCACGACCACAAGTCCCAGTTCAAACTGCCTCACATTCGATGATCTGTTTACACACTCAGGAAAACCTACTCTAATACCACTTGATGAGGGCTACACCACCCAAAAACAACCTAAATCACAACAATAGATACCAACATAGAAGATGCGAGACAAAAAATAACTCACTTTCAATTATTTTCAGAAAATGAAATTACAAATTCAAACTTACAATGCTACAACATCATGGACTTGATTCATTACAACAAAATCAACTCTAAAAATAAATATATTATTCAAAGCCACAATCTACACTAATGGAGCCACCTTCTACAACCCCCAGTTATCCCTTTTTATTTTACCCAATAACCGCCCTAGAATGTTCTAGAAAGTGTAATTTTACCTTTTGTTTTGGTGCCAAAAGTCCTGCCATTTGATTTATTACCTAGGAAGAAATTTTAATGAATTCACTTTTTAGAGGGGTAGCTTCATGGGGCCATAACTTTTGATCTGGGTGTCCAATTTTCTATTATAACGTATCGTTGGAAATTTATCGAAGAGATCTACAACACCGAACCATAAGAGATCAAAATGTCCACTTTTTGAGCTATTTCGGGTCCTCTAAGGTTTTCATATTTGAATTTGAAGTTGCATTGGAGAAATTTCTTGGGATGAAAAACTTTAATATCTCCCAAATCGTACAGGGTATTGAGATGATTCTTTCTCGATCGGAAATATTTTTCATTTCTACCCCTTGGGCTAGATTTTCAGGTCCATACAAGCCCTTTTAGGCCAACTTACTAAAAATAGTAAGTGACTATTTTTTACCTTTTCTGACTTCTGACTGTCTTACACCCCTTAAGTGCCATCATGGGACTCAAAAAAACTAAAGAAAATAAGGAAAAAAATATTTTTTGGGTGATGCAAGATTTCCCTACACCACTGGATGCCCCTGCATCATATGCTTTGTGTGACATTCAGTCACTTCATATAATACAAAAATAAGGTTTTTGCTTCTTCCTCATAGGCTTGTACATCCTTCAAACTTTCTTCAACTTTGTTGTGTGCAGATGCACACTTCTCTGTGGTATCCAACAGTTTCTTCTTTGCAAGCCTTGCCTCAACTTCTATTTGAACTTGACCTTTCAGTCCCAAGGAATATTCCTTGAAGGAATCAATCAATAGCTTGAAGTTTTCCATTGTAGGTAGGGATGAATCAACATTTGTTCCAAGTGTTATCTCCTATAATTACTTTACAAATTCATCCATTAATTCACTACTCTTTTGATATTTTTCAATAATTTCTTTTCTTGCTGATGTGTGAAACACATCACCTAGTTGCAACTTATGAATAGGAGATATTTTATCCAAGACTACACTTCCTTGTTGCATGGGAAAATGCAACAAATGAGATGAGGCAAGTGGTAGGAAACTTACTTGCTTAAACAAGAGATTTTTCAAGGGATTACTAGAGGAAGATTCACTAGAAGGCTTAGGTAACTCTATTTTCTTAGCTTCTTCATCCTTCCTAGACTCAGTGCTCTCTTCTTATGTATTTTATTCATCTTTGGAGGTCTTCTATTTATCTTTGTCTTAATCATCCTTTTCCTCTTCAACCTTTGCAGTTCTTCCTCATTTTTTTGCACTAGTTTTTCTATAATTGGAGGAGTATTTTCTACATTTTTCTCTGCATCAGTAAATCCAACATTGATCTCATGCTCATATTGAGCATCATATATGTGCATATCTCCTTCATCATTAAGTTTTGGGGCATGAATTATCATTCAATCCTTCTTTAGTTTTTGGGAGAAAACCCAAATTCTATACAAGTTCTTCAACCTTGTCATTGCATGCTTTCCAGATCATATCATGATCATTCTGGTCCATTCCCATAAGAATGTTTACTTTCAACTTAGTTCTAAGCTCCTTGCTGTAGATGGTGGCCAATGTGGCTCGGTCTACTTCAGACAAGGGAGCACCAAATCTCTCAAGAGCTTCATATTTCATCTTTTCATACTCCATAATTGTGTCCTCTCTTCTTTTCAACAAGACATACCAAACATCATTTGGTATATCCTTCCATATATTCTTCATATCTACCTCAAACACAACAATGTATTGAACTATAGTTTTAGTTATGTGAGCTTGATCTACCTCATGAGCTTGCTTGTATAATTTTGTTGTTTCCCTTAGCATCTCATTTTGCACTATAATATTGAAAAGTGCTTCAACCTTCATAGGGGAGTGAGGTTTCTCAGTTTTCTTCTGCTTCTTTTCCTTTTTTCAGGAGGCTTCTTTGTTTCTTTCTGCTTCTTCAGAGGAGCCTTCTTGGCTTCCTTCACCTTTTCCCTCTTCTATATTCTAAATCCTTCTATCTCTTTCTCCACTTCCTCCTATATCCACAATATGAATTATCTTTCTTTTTCTGATCAGAGGGGCTTCATCCTCTTCCAATTCTTCTTCCTCAACAATGTTGATGCCAATTTCCTTTTGCCTTGTAGCTTTCTGCTTGACTCGCTTTTTAGAAACAATAGTGGGTATTGTGATCATATTTTTCTTCATTTCTACTTTGGTGGCATGGAATATTGGAGGGGGTTTCTCCCTTACTGGAGGAATATATGTGGATTTCCTCTTCTCACTAGAGTAGCAGGAATAGATGTGGTAGCAGATCTACCTAATCTCCTAGAGCTACTGAAGGATTCTGTTGTAGCTTTATTAGCTCTTGCTTTGTCTCTAGCATACTTAAATTTTTCCATTGAAAGACCACTTTCTTGTGTATATATGTTAAGCATCTCATCAACATTATTTATCAGCATTGGTTTCTTGAATTCCAGGTGAACTTCCATTGAATTTTCTTCATAATTCCCATGCCTTGGCTTGTTGGGATCTTTAGGACTATTTAGTAGCACTTTTTCACAAACAACAACTTCTACCTCTTATACTTCATAACCTAGTTATGAAACCCAAATGGTTCTAGGTTCAATTGCTTCCATTATACAAAAATCAGTCGAGACTAGAAAAGTAATGCCATTTTTGTATCTCTTCACAACACTTCTTGGAATTCCATGTCTCTCATTCATTCTTCTTTAGAATATTGCAAAGAAGGCTACAAGGGCATCATCCTGAGTATTCATGTCTCCACGACCTCTCATATAACCTCCTATTTGATGTGCAACAAGCCTTGCACTTGACCAATTAACTATCCCAACCATAGAAACTTCTCTTGAGAAGTAGAAAAACAAACACATCACCAATGTGCCATATTTGAATACATACTTCTTCTTAATCTCCAATTTCTCCATCAATTGTTGCTGGAGTAACTCACAAAGGTCATAGTCAACATTGTTCTCAACCATGTCTTGTGCCACATGAATTGCGGTGGCAGTGACCAAATTATCTCTATTGGTATAGTAAATCTTGTATCCAATAAGCCTAGTTGCATATCTAACTGTTTAGCTTCTAATAGGGTTTATTGTGAGGGCTCTTTGATCAAATGTAGCACTCATTCTCTCCATTACATCCTTGCTTTTGATGGATTTCAAGTCTGGAACCAGTCCGGTGGACCATAATCCAATTATCTCTCTAATTACTTAGTAAACATACGAGGACCATCAATACAAATAAATTGGTCATGAATTCTACTTAGGGAAATTCTGATGTACTTCTCTTCATAGCTAAAAATCAGAAACCATTGCCATACATCTAATTTATTCTAATTTAGGGCTTTGTACTCTAGCTTTAAAGCATAATCATCCCCAACTAACTCATCTATCCAGAGGTCCAATAATTTTTTGGGAGAATGTTCATCCATACTACCATGAATATATGCCCTACTGTCTTTGGTTGGAAAAACCCCATAAGGTATGTGTGAAAATGTGCTTAAGAGATCATCTTCTACGGCTCTGGTGGAGTATCTTTTAAACTTAGTTTGTGGTTTCTATGAAATGTCTACAAATTTCAATGTTGCCATTGCATTCAAATTTCTTTCAAATGATACTTCTAGAAAACTAGAGTATGCAAGGATTGCTAAATACCTTTTACTCTGCTCGATGGACTAGGGTTTTTATGCTCTACAACTTGGAAATGTTTTAAAATTTTCAAATTCACTTCTTGCTCATCTATTCTCCTTTGAATGATTTTGATGAAATGAATTTTCCTTAGAAAATTTCCTTTTAACTCTCCAATTTGACCTAGTTTTGCAATAAATGCTTTAAACCATAAAGTTGGTATCCCAAAAAACTATATGCACAATCAACTTCTCAAGCTCCACAAATCTTCGCATTGGCATATTTATTTCCGCAATTTTCTTCAACAGATTAAGAATTCTATTCTTCATGACATATCCTCATGTTGTAGCTTCAACACCAATTTTCTGGTGGGGATATAAGATATCCATTAAATCTCCCCTTAAGCCATAGCTTTGGGCTTAGTTACCAAAGGAAACATTTGCACTAGAGGGTGGTACAAATTCTCCATTATCCTCAGTCTCCTCTTTCTTTCTCTAAATATTTTCCATTTCCTTCTTTACTTCAATCACATCAATCTTTTTGACTGGTTCATTCTTCTTTACCATATTATCCTTCCTCGTGTTTCTACTTCTGCAAAATTTAGCAATATGTCCAGGCCTACTACAATTGTTGCATATATGACACTTCTTTGAGAAGTATTCCTTCTGATGCAGGAGCATCCAATGGTGTAGGGCAATCTTGCATCACCCAAAAAAAAATGTTTTCTTTATTTTCTTCAGTTGTTTTGAGTCCCATGATGGCACTTAAGGGGTATTAGACTCGCAGGCATAAAAAATAGCGAAAGGAAGACACTTACTATTTTTAGTAAGTCGACCTAAACGGGCTCATATGGATGTGAAAATTTACCCCAAGGAGTAGAGCTGAAAAAAATTCTGGTCGTGAAAGAATCACCTCAATACCCTACACGTTTTGGGAGTAATTAAAGTTTAGGTCCTAGGAAATTTCTCCAATGTAGCTTCAAATTCAAATATAAAACTTTAGAGGCCCCAAAACAGTTCAAAAAGTGGCCGAACTGACCTACGGTGGATTCATGTGTTGTATAGCTTGTCAAGAGCTTTCCAACGATATGCAATAATGGCAAATCAGACACTTAGATCAAAAGTTATGGCTCCGCGAAGTTGGTCCTCTAAAAAGTGAATTTCATAAAAAATTCTTCCTAGGCTAGAAATCAAACGGCGAGACTTTTGGCGCCAAAACAAAATGGGGAAATTTGAACTTTCTAGAACATTCTAGGGTGGTTATTGGGGGAAATAAAAAGGGTTAAGTGGGGATTGTAGAAGGTGACCCTGATAGTGCAGATTGTGGCTCTGAATAGTAGATTTTTTTTGTTTCAAAGTTGATTTTGTTGTAATGAATCAAGACCATGAGGCTATAGCATGTAAGCTTTGAATTTGTAATTTCATTTTCTGAAAATAATTGAAAGTGAGTCATTTTTCTGTCTCGCATCTTCTGTGTTGGTATCTGTTGTTGTGATTTTTGTGGGTTTTGGATGGTGTGGCCCTCATCACCTTCCATTCATTTTGGATCTACATTGATTAGCTTTGTGTCCAAATCCATAGCATGTATAACAGTAACCATTGAAAGATTGAATCATTCTACCATTATTATATGCATTCATCATTTGAGTAATGCATTCATTTGCTCTATGTACAAATATTTTGCATGTAAAACATTGAATAGTAAAGGATGAAGCATTCTAATTCATTCCGCTTCTACATTCCATTGCTCTATGTCCAAATTTATTGCAAGAATAACAAAAACCATTGAAAGATGGGTACCTTTGAGCATTTGGTTGTCTGATAGGGGGTCTTCTAGCATTGCTTTTTTGATTTAGGACCTTGCCATTATTCTTTTCTAGTTCAATAATCTTCTTTTCTACATTAGGTGTCTGAGTTGCTTTTGAGATTTCTCTTTTTTCAAGTCCCAAACCATCTTTTCCTTTAGATTCTTTGTGACCTACAATAACCTCATCAAGCATTGTAGAACTTGTCTTGAATTTGTCTTCATGACTTCTTTCCTTCTCAAGATATAATCTTAGATTTACCACTTCTTGTTCAAGCCTTATGCATTCATTATATTTCCTTTCCACCATTACATTTAGATATTCCTCTACTCTTTTATTTTCTTCCACTTGCACTTTTAATTTGGTGAGATCTTCATTTGCTTGTTTTAGTTGTTCATTGACTTCCTTATGCCTTTCTCTAAACTTCTTGATCTGCTCTCTCAGTTTTTTGATACACTCATTTTCCTCTTTAAGATTTTCCTTCAGATCTCTGTTTTCATCTTAAACTTTGTTAAGATCTTCAAGAGAAAATTTGAGTTCTTCTTTGTCAATCATGTATTCTTCTTCTGTGTATTCAATAGCAGGAATCTCTTTCGGAGGAATAGGAAACTCTCTATCAGCCATGTGTTCAATCTCCAAGATCTTCCCAAAGCAGTCAAGCTCCTTCTAGGGATCCAATTGTTGAACACTTGGAATACTAAGAGGGGGGGTGAATTAATATTCTTTTAAACCATTCAAACATTATCCACCCAATTACCAAAACATATTCAACTGCAATAATGAATGAATGCATGAAATATCCACAAAATCACATAACACATGAACATTGATATTTTTATGTGGAAAACCCAAAATGGGAAAAACCACGGTGAGGGTTAGCTCACATATATTATATCCAGATATAGTATATTACATAAATGCTCACTACAGGTGGACTCACTATCCATAGAGAATAAGATATAAGAAAGAAGGGGTGGCTCATAGCCTATTGAACTGTTATAATTACATCTAAAAAATATGTTGGATTATAGTTCCAATGAAGTAGAAAACAATATTTGCACCGATCTGGATCAATGCACTGCTCTGCTCTGAATTCACGTAATTCACACAACTCTAATCACATTTGCATCACACACATGTAGGTGGAACACTATACATGTCATCTATTTCACATTACTCGCACCTCATCATCAAAACACCAAAAACAAACTCCATTATACATCCATATCAAGTGTAACATCAATTAGGTCGACCTAATTGGATGTAACACAAAATTTGAACTTTTCATCCTCAAAACATTTCGACATCCCACACCTTAATTAAAAATTCAAATTACCTCACGATAGGTTAGGATGGACCTAATATAGGTCTTACATAAGATTGCAACACATATTAATCCTTCAAATGTGTTAGGTCAGCCCCAAATAAGACCTAAACACAAAAACCATTTGTTTACCCAATTCGCCACACGTGGAACTCAAAACACAATCCCATCTGGAATTCCCACTAAGCAAAATATTGAAGATTATCTTCAACATTACAACAAAAATAATCATCTGCAGAGGAATGCAAAATCTCCCATGTTGACACTCTCTTACAGGAAATGACTGCAATATACAAAATTGAATTATGCCATTCATATCTTCTAGGATACTTCACTAAACAACAAAACATATTGGATTTAGATGCATTTGATGATCACCAAAAAACTATTAGAATCACAGAGTGATATCTCTATTTGTGATGGAGTGCGGACCCAAAAACTGATGCACTGAACCACTATACTGGAAGATTTGATACTTAGGCATTTTTCTGTGTAGCTATACTTTCTGGACCAACTTATCCTATACAAATATCTTTGAAAGCACTTCTAAATCATACTAGAATGATCCACAACAATGTTGACATCAATGACAACGCTAGATCATGCAAAATATACATACCATGGTCATGTTGTCAGACATCATCATCAATGACAATCTTCCAACAACAATAACCACATATTATAGAACCAAGGAAACCAATTTTCTTAAGATGTTATCCTATTATAATTATACCTAATGTTATTGTCCAAATGAAGACTTTTGTGTTAGGCTAAGCCTTGGAATTTAAATCCCACTCTACAAATACAATATATTGATAAGAAGGGTGTCTCAACCATGCTCCTAATGTCAAGCATATAAATTTTATACGTTTTGAACTATGAAACATAAAAACTCAATTTTTAGGCTAGACTTTATTTTTTGGGAAAACAAAAAATCTAAGATTGTTTGACATTATGTCTAGGATGCTTGTTGTGTAGATATTTTTGAGCTCTACAATTTAAAAAAAGAAGCCCCAACAACCCCCCAAATCAAATTTTATGGCCTCTAGAAGTTGAGTCTCCCACATTGGAAATGTAAAAACATATAGGACATATAAAAGAGTTGTAAGATGAAGTACCACTTGTTGACCAACTTATAATATGTTATGATGTTTCATAAGGAATCTTTGAATTTTGATTATGAAACCAAAATAGAATACCCAATTTAGAAAGTGAATTATGATAAGCTCATGGTAGGATGCAAAAATATGCTATTTTTATCTCGTGGACTCATCTTGGAATTTTGGCGTTGGATTTGTAACTAGGGATTTTCAAGCACCACAATTTGAGGTGGTTTTAGCTCATGGTTTCCTTATTATCATTTTATGCTTTCATGCATTTTTTATCCTATTTATTGGGTGTTTTAGATGGAGGTATGGATAGTAATTTTTGTAGGTATATCTATGTTGCTAGAATTACTCTAACTCTTTGTTTGGTTATACTTCTATGAAGGCTTTCTCTACAATTTTATTGTAGCTATGTTTATATTTCTAAATAGTAATACACTGGGTTGCTTTGGAGTGTGGAGTTTTTCTCTCAAAAGAGTTTTACCCATGTACAATTGTGTTGTTGTATGATTTTGTTTATGTTTTATATGTGTTCCTCCTTTATATAATTGTAAAGATCTAAAATTTGCATAATACTCTCATTTAATAATAGTTTAAGAAGCATTTTTTTCTACCTTGCTACTTGCATATATGCATGCTTGAAACCATTTCAAAAAGAACAATCTAGTTGGTATTTAGTATGCAATCCCCTGGGCCTTTGAATCCCTATTTTAATTTATTCACATCATTATGAAATGATGTCCAAAAAATATACATAATGTGGATAATATTTTTCTCAATAAGGCTTTCCTTTTTTTGAAGCACACTAAAGTTCGTCCATGTCATTTTTGAAGTCTTCCCATTGAATAATGTACATTTTTCTTTCCCTTTACTAATCACTTTCGAAATGCATTAGTTGTTAGGGAGGGAGTGTTAAATTAGTTAAATAATGGTATTCTCAAGGAGGGATTATTAATTGGAAAGAAATGACAATGATCTAGCTATGCATCTTCCTAGAAATTGACTTTCCCCCTTTACCAAGACTATAAAAAAGACCCTTTTGGATTACCACCCTTGCACAACATATGTTGTATTAGATAATTGATCCTAAAAGAAGGCATGGGGTTCCAAGTATTTGATCCATAAGATATTAGGTTGATAATTATAGTGGTGCACCAACTATATATTTAGTTATTGATAATACTTTATATTACCTTTCCTTAATTGATTCTACTGCCTATAACAATAATATTTTTTTTGAAAAAATAAATGAAAAAGCAACACTTTAAACATGCAAAATATAGCACATGCAAGAATTAACACATAACATAGATTTCCCTAGAGAAATCCTAAAAGGGTGAGAATATCAACAAGGAAATGCACTCAATAACTCATTCATTTTACATGAAAATACAACCAAATCTATGGCTTTTTAGAGCTATACAAACCTATATACAACTACTCTATTCACATAACTCTCACATGAGCTCAAGAACTCTATTGCTTCATTTTTTCCTATTGGCACAATAATTTGACTACTTCATATATGCCAACTATCAAACACCAAAAATAGAGCATTTAGTTCCTCTTACACCTAACTGTCATTGGAGATGAGATGACTCATTGACATGGCTAGTTGTCTACCAAGCAACTTGGTATCCATGTGACCACCATCATATCCCCGATTGTGTATCTTCCCATCCTATCAAACCATGTAGAAGATCACCTTTGATGTTCTCCTACTCATAGGCCAAAATTGTGGTAAAGAGTGAAATAGATTAATATTTAATAATGACATTTAATTTGGGGGTGTAAACTTGTGAAAGATGTCATGGCTATATGCACAAGGGTTGTAGGTAGTGAGGTGAGTGTTTATGAAATGAACTATATGAAAATAAACCTATTATAAATTAAAATAACTTATATACTACGAAATTTTAATGACACAATTCTAGTGATAGGAACTCTTACTTTCAGGCGACAAAAACTGTGCAAAAATTATGACTGTGAATTTTGAGAAAAAAACTTAATCAATAAATACCAATCACAAAAATCATTACAATTAAGTTTGAAGCACACAAATAAGACTCAAATCAGCAATACACTTAATTTATTAACACATTTCACTCATATCAATCACAAAAATATCACAACTAATTCTAAAATTCTTCCAACCCGAACCAATATAAGACTTACTCAATTGAAATCATTTAGAAATACGAACTGCAAAATTGTGACAACTAACTCTGAGGTTCGACTAGTCCAAAACAATGCAAAACGTAATTAATTGAAATCATAACACACAAAAACATGCCTTGCAAAAAATAAAATAATTACATTCAATCGGTGACTAAAGAGTGGGCACCCTGCCTCCTAGTCGACCAAAGAATATGAAACTTATGGAAATTTTGAAAAAGACTTCAAAACATTTCTCTCGATAATGATACCAAATATATTTCCTTCCCTTTTCTTTATTACATATGATTGCTTATATAGTTTCAATGCATAAACGAAAATTTCTAAAATATAATTTTGCATTTCACAATTCAGAGGCTGAGGTCTATCAACTAGTTAAGAAAAAATTGTATGGCACGTGGCTAATCTTTCTTAACATACTAAATTGATTTCCTAACAATATACTAATCATGCTTTGCTAACATCAAAACAAAATAATAGATAGTAACCATGGTAATTTTTGCAAAAGATGCCTATGGCTATAGGAGACTATTATTAGTACATCAGATCCAAGAGAGGAGGAACGAGAGATTAAAGAGAGTTTGAGGCTGCAGTAAAGTTCGCTTCCAGAACAGAACATGTAGGAATGCACACAAGTTTGTACAAAGGAATTCAATGAACACATGATGAAACTTGGAGAGGATTGAAATATGAGGAAGATTTTGCTGTGCAAAAATTCAGTTTGTATTTAATTCTACAGGCTACATAACATTTAAAAATCAAGAATGTTTGTTTGATTGATAAAGATCAGTTTTTGCCTCTATTATTCTGTGGAACCGTAACTGGTTAACTTTTTCCAATTAAAGTTGTCAATTTATGTGTTGGTTGATTGGAATTTTGTATTCTATGAAATCATTTGAGATTTTGGGTTGAAGTGTGAGTGTTTGTTTGTGTGCTTGCATCAGTATAGTTGACACTTGAGTTACATTTCAACTAGTGGCATGTGGGTTGTAGCAACTTTTTTTACATCAATATTGAGTATTAAGAAACATTAGAGTGAGCAGTACGATGTCTATGTCATCTTAGCATAATGTATACAAAGATCTTGTAGCAGCAACAGGAGTTCCAATGAGGAGGCATCAGAAATAACTTGTTGCAGGATATATTTTCCAAAGCTAAAACAACAACGTTTATTAGTAAAGACAATCTAATAATTAATTTTCATATTTTATTCCAAAACTATATTAAATACCACTTATGTATATTTAATCATATGTAACATAAAAGTGGTAAAATGATTAGGAAATGGGATATGAAAGTGGGTATGAAGGCATATGAAAAAGGATAAAAAATGGTGTAAGATGGAACGTGAATGACTCTCATCACCTACAATGCATACATACCAATCTCCATGATTTCTTATAAACTGATAGTTACAATTATAATTGAACAATTATTTGTATCACATGGATTGTTTCCATGTTGTCACCCTATCCATATCCATAGTCTAATGAAATTATTGTCAAGGACCCAACATTCACTGTATGAAATTGACATGCACTTTTTAGAATACAACTTCTCTTCAACATAATCTTAAACCTACTTCATCAACCATCTACCATGACTTCAACAACAAAGGATCTATTTTTACAACCACATACCATCTTCAAAAAACTCCTACTTGCTTTAGTAGCCTACCCCATGATTTCATCAATGCACTCATGGCTTCTATAAAAAGTACCAACTTTTATAGCTAAACATCATCTTTTCCAACAAGGGAGAATTGATTGTCATCTTTTCTAGCACTTTGATATTCAAAAATACTTGCACACAGGTGATCCCACAATAGTGGCTTACACTTTTTGGGACATCTTGATTTTTGCTAAAATCACATATTTTTAGAAAATATAATGATTTTAGCCTTCAAAAGTTCCATTTAAAGGATTCCAATTGAAGAGGGTTTGATCAAACCACCTTACATCAAACCCCGCTAGTTTTAAACCATACCTATAATGGAGTCCCCTTTACACCTATCAAAATGCTGATAAAACCACTTTTGATTTACGTTTTGGGGGATCAAATGAATTCATTTAATTTTTTTTTTTGTAAGTATGTAGTCCTTATTATAAGCTTCCCAAAAGTATAATTTTAAAAATATTTCATTTGATTATTATATTTATTTTTTATTTCTTGTGAATGCAGGTTTTTCACTAAAAATCAAGCTCTTTGTTTTGCACATGTGGAAAAATAATAGATTATCAAAAAAAATTCTGAAAAATATCTATGCACTTGATATTGATTCCCTTGGTCAAACAAAAAAAATAATTTTTTTTGATACATACAAAAAAAGTTGTGTTAGCAAGTAAACATATGTCTAAATTGTAATCGGTTTGACTTCAAAGCTTAATTAAGAAAAAAATATTGAATAAAACACTATAAAACCAATTGCATGCACTAGATATCATAGTTACAAATCTAAATTAAAAAAAATAAAAATTATCCTTCATAGAAAAAAAAGTTGTGTTCGCAAGTACACGTCACTCTTTAAAATTGGTGTTTACTATTAAAAACTAGTTTTCGAAGGAGATGGAAAAATAAATATAATTTGATTCCAAATTTTTTTTTTTTTAAATATTTAGAATCTACAGACAAAATATCATAAATAATTAGTTTGCATCATCTTCAAATTCCTCATGGTTTAGCAGCTATAGGTGCCCAAAAGTGAAGATTTAGTTAAAATTTTTTAGTTCAGTGTCAAGTTTGGCCAAAAAGTGTAAACCACTATTGTGGGACCACCCACACTTAAGACATGATCCAATGATCCAACTATCCAAAAATAATAAAAAAACATCTATTTTTGGATTATACCTCCCTAACTAGGGAGATTTTGGTCCCCACAATATTCTAAGTCAACAACAAAGGGTTGATGGGTCCTTTTCCTTACCAAAGCTTATTGTTTCTTGATACCACACAAAAAAATCTAAGTTTTGATGGTTCTTTGCTTCTCGTTGACTTGCTACTCCTTGCAAAAAAAAAAAAAAATCTATATAAACTCCTTCAATTGTGTTCTCTTCTTCCACAAACCTCTCACTTGCATTAATTAATCACTTCCTTTTTGAGGCATTAGTCAAAATAAGACTAGTTTTTACACCATGAGATTTCAAGAAATACTCCTTCCTCTTAAAAATCCAATCTATACTGGTTCCTCCTCTAACGTAGATTTTGTCTCTTTGGTACAAATGCAGGCTCCCAATAATTACTCCACATATATTCAAGGGAACCACATCAAATAGAGCCTGGTCAGTAAAATACAAACTAACCTAAACCATAAGTTACACTATTAAATGAACTTTACCACATCACCCTTCATCCATCCCAACAAATAAGGACATGTGTGGTTACCTCAAAACCAATGTTTTTAATCAAATTATACGAAAACAAATTTATCCATGAACACAAATCAAACAAAACATCCAAGGTTTTATCTTTTGCTTTTACCTTGACATGAAATAGCTCAATGAGCTTCCCTTATCCCCCAACTCATGGATGCAACCCTTTTATTCATGATAGGACACTCAAAATTCGTCCTCATAAATGCAACTGTTTTATTCATAGTGGGAGATGAAAGATGCTTATCAATATTAGTCTTCATGGACTTTTTTAACTTTCTCAATAATTATTGTGTTCAAGAAAATTGGGTCTTGGATCATATACAAACAAGCCAAACTACGTTATCTCATATACTCATAATCAAACACAACACTCAAGACTAGAAAAAAAGGAAACTTAAAACATAAGAAAAAACATGCAATACCCTCACTCAAGCCTCCTTGTTGTACCAACATATGGTGGGCGAGTTCAAGAATTTGAGGTTGGATATGTAGATATGTTAGTGCTCATAGTGGTAGAGTAACATTACATTTATGAGTGATGATAAAAGGGCTTGACTTGAGCTTAGTTTATATTATTTTTGGGCTAGGGGACGGAGGGATAGGTTTTAATGGAAATATCAAATACTCCAATTGAATGATAGCCTTCAGAGGATGAGGGGATGACAAGTGGCTTCACTTGGTTGGTGAGGGTGGAGGGATCCAATATTGATGAAAAATAAATGGTGTGAGATGGACTTTGCATAAAGTGGATGGTGGAAATCAAAAGGAGTACTTGGAGATACCTTTGGAGAATTTAAAAAGTGACTTTTGGATTTATGTTGATATCTCCCCATGCCTCCAAGTACTTTAAGTACCCAAGTGCAATGGCATATGTACCCCAAGTGTACATGAGTTATTATATGTGTACCTACATGGGGGTCTAAGAAAATAAAGACTACATTAATCATTGTTAGTCATGTGCAAATGATTAGGGTGGCTAATAGATTTTATTAGATGGTTAATTAAAAGTGTATAAAATAGACCAATTAAATAAATATTGTTATTTATTCAATTTTTTAGATGGAAAGGGGGTAAGCCTAGATAAATAATTTTTTGTATATATCTAAGGCTATACAATAGAAGGGGAATTTTGAAGAATTAAGCTAGAAAGGGGAACAAATGAATTATGATATGTGCATAGTCTTCTTACTCATACATCATGGTTAGTAACATTTAATCTTGTGTATGATCATTCCTTTTATATGAAAGGTATAATGAAATATATTCTATTTGAAAATAATTGCATTATATCGGTTTTGTATGGAGGGACCCCACATTTAGTTGTAGGGCCAGAGGAACATTCTTAGGCCACACAAACTTTAAGAACTACTTCATCAAAGTTTGGTAGTTTTTTCTCTTAGTTATCATAAGAGAATTTGCTAGAACTATGTAGCCCAAATGAATAGAGACTCATAGGAAATAAATCAAGGCCTCCTCTAGCATTCACCCACTAACCTTGGTGTGTCGATGCACCTAATTAAATCCCATGATGTGAAGAATGTAAAATATGGCTCTTGGAAATACTATATTGAGTACCACTGAAGGAATTTAGAAGAATGCATTCAGTGTTGGCATGGTGAAATAGTTTCAAGTTGATGAAAATTGAGAGTTATTATGGAGGGAACCCACTTCTAGTTATAAATCCATATGAAAAATTCTTAGGCCCCATGAACTTTGATAACTACTCCATCAAAGTTTAGAATTTTTTCTCTCTTAGGTCTCTTAAGAGACTTTTCCCATTTGATTGTGTGACTTGAATGGATCAAGACCCTTGGGTAATAAAATAGAGCCTCCCCTAGCATTCACTTGCCCATTGCAACATGTTGGAGTAATTATTTCAAGCCCATTAAGTGAAGAAGGAAAAATATGGCTCTCAACAATAATACACTAAATGCAATTGAGGTATTTTGTAAGAATGGATTCATTCTTTGCATAATCAAATTATTTTGAGTTGAATTTTTTTGAGAAAGACTATTATGGAGGGACCCTACATCTAGTTGTAGGTCCCAAAAAAACATTATTAGGCCCCCACAAACTTTGAGAACTACTTCGTCAAAGTTTGATTATTTTTTCTCTTAGATCTCTTAAGAGATTTTTTTGGAATTGTGTAGCTTGAAAGGATTAAGACACTTAGGGAATGAAAAAAATATGCTCCCCTAGAATTCAAGCCCATTCCAATGTTTTTGTGCTATTGGTTTGATCACATCACATGAATAACATAAAATATGGCTCTTGGCAACAATACATTGAACGCTACTAAGGCATTTTGCAAGAATGCATTTGTTTTTTACATGGTAGAAATATTTTGAGTTGAAAAAAATGAGAGAATTTATTATGGAGAAACCCCACATCCATCTATAGGTCTAGATAAAATATTCTTAAGATGAAGAACTCCAAGAACTTCTCTATCAAATTTTGACACTTTTTTGCTCTTAAGTCTCTTAAGACACTTTGTTAGAACTATATAGCTTAGGTGGATCGAGAAACCAATGGAATGAGATAAGGTCTCCCCTAGAATTAGCCTACCCACCCTAATGTTTTGGTGTAGTTGGTTCAACCCCATGACATGAAAAGGAAAATATGATACTTGGAAACAATACATTGAATGGAGTCAAGACTATTTACAAGAATGCATTCATTATTTATACATGATTAAATATTTCAAGTTTAAAAACATTGAGAGAGGTTATTGTGAAGGGACCCCACATGTATTCATAGGTTCAGATGGAACATTATTATGCTCCATGAACTCTAAGAATCAATCCTTCAAATTTTGGAAGGTTTTTTCTCTCAATTCTCTTAAGAGACTTTCTCAAAATTATGTAGCTTAAAAGGATTGAAACACCTAGGGAGTGAAGTGGGAATTCCCCTAGCAGTTAAATTATCACCCTAACATGTTGGCATATTTTGTTCAACCTCACAATGTGAAGAACATAAAATATGACCCTTGGCAACAATACACTAAACACAACTTAGGCATTTTGCAAGAATGCATTCATTGTTTGTATGGTCAAATAGTTTCAAGTTGAAATATTTTGAGAGAGATTATTATAGAGGGACCCAAAGTCTAGTTGTAGGTCCAAATGAAACATTCTTAGGCCCCACAAACTCTAAACACTAATTCATCAAACTTTGGAATGTTTTACTTTTAGGTCTATTAAGAGATTTTATCAAAACCTTGTAGGTTGAATGAATAGAGAAACTTTAGGAATAAAATGATGAATCGTCTATAATTAAACCACCCATGCTGATGTGTTGACACATTTAGTTTAGTGCAAAAAATACAAAATATGGCTCTCGACAATATTTTGATGAACACAATGAGACATTATGCAATAATGCATTTTTTATTTGCATGATCAAACAGTTTTGATTTGAGAAAAAGCTAAGATATCTTTTTTAGGGACTGCACATCCTCTTATAGATCTATACAAAATACTCCTAGGCTCTACAAACTTCAAGAACTACTTCATCAAATTTTGATATTTTTTTACTCTCTTAGATACTTTGTTATAATAGTGTATCCCATAAGGATCAAGATGCATGGGAAATGAAAAAGAGCCTCCTCTAGCATTCACTGACCCAATTTTATGTTTAGGCATAATCATTTTGATCCCACGATGTGAAGAACACAAAATATAGCTCTTGGCAACAATACATTGAACTCCACTGAATCATTTTGTAAGAATGCATTCAATTGTTTGCATGGTCAAATGATTTTGATTTGACATGAATTGGGAGATTTTATTATGGGGAGAGCCCACAACCACATTTTTGTATAGATGGAACATTCTCATGCCCCATGAACTTTGAGAATTGTTTCCTCAGGGTGTGGCAATTTTTTTCTTAGATCTCTTAAGAAAATTTACCATAACCTTGTAGCCTGGAAGGATTGAGACTCTTAGGAAATAAAATGAGGGCTCCCCTATCATTCAACCACCCACCTCAATGTGTTGACACCTTTGGTTCAATCCCACAATGTGAATAATTTATAATATGGCTCATGGCAACATTAAGTTGAATGCAAATGAAACATTTACAAAAAACATTTGATGTTTGCATAGTCAAATAGTTTTGAGTTGAAAAAATCAAGAGATTTTATTTGGTAGGCATCTCACATCCACCTTAGATCCATATGGAACATTCCTAGGATCCACAAACTTTGATAATTCCTTTGTCAAAGTTCGGCATTTATTTTCTCTCGAGTCTCTTAAGAGACTTTTCTTGAATAGTGTAGTTTGAAATGATTGAGAAACCTAGGGAATGAAACAAAGTCTTTGCTAGAATTCATTTACCCACCTTGATGTGTTGGCACAATTAGTTTGATCACATGATTGGAAGAATGTAAAATATGGCTCTTGGAAACAATACATTGAACAACAATTGAAAAAATGTAGCTTAGAAGAATTGAGACACTTGGAGAGTGAAATGGATTATTACCTAGCATTTACCAGTCCACTCTAGCATGTTGGCATAGTTTAATTCCACGATGTGGAGAGTTCAAAATATGGCTCTTGGAAACATTATGTTGAACATGAAAATGAGGCATTTTTTAAGAATGTATTTGTTGTTTGCATAGTCAATCGGTTTTAGTTTAAAAAAAATGAGAAAAAAATATTTTGGAGGGACCCCACATCCACTTGTAAGTGTAGATGGAACATTCCTAGGCTCTACAAACTCCAAGAATTGATTCATCAAAGTTTGATATTTTTTTAATCTTATGTCTCTTAAGGGAATTTCTTGGAGCAATGTAATCTAAAAGGAACAAGACACATGGGAAACAAAAGGATTGAGACACATGGAGAAAAAAATAGGGCCTCCCCTAGAATTCACCTGACCACCCCAATGTGTTGGTGTAGTTGGTTTGGTGCTTCAATTTGAAGAATGTGAAATATGGCTCTTGGAAGCATTATGCTAAATGCAAATGAGACAATTTATAAGAATGCATTTTTTGTTTGCACAATCAAAACATTTCAAGTTTCCTCCTTTTATCCTTATTTTATTGACTTATATTTTTTAAAACTAACTATTTTTTTTCCAATTTCATGTGTGCTCTCTATATGTATACATTTTTGTAACTATTGCAAACCACCACAACTAACACATGATCTTATCAAATATATTTTTTTTATAAAAAATTGTCCATCCACACTTTCACATAAGACACTTTAAATAAAATATCTTGACGATTTAGATGGAACTTGTATCATACATTCATGTAAACAATATTAGTATGCAAAGAAACATATATATGATGATAAATATCACAATACATAAAAAATCAATATACACCCTACAACGTAATAAGTAGTGTATACATAATTTATTTTAACATAAAAGGTTTTTCCATTTCAAAATGCCTTTGGCTAATCCTTATTTGAGGATAACTCTCAACAAAATTTTGATAAAATTGTGTTTAAGTCATATCTAAGAAATGTTTAGGATGTGGTTTGTGATTTTGAGATCTAGTTTTCCTTTTTACAACATCTTTATGATTAGGTGAAATTTGTGTTATATTTTTTTAAATTGTTCAATTAATTATCTTAAGGCATCAACAACAATCTTATCTTTGTATGGAGATCTACTTGAGAATGCTCATAGTGGAATATTATTAGGATTGTCAATTGTTTTATGTCGAGCCCAACAAATTTTAATAGCATTTTTCTATTTATCTTTAGTGATCTAGTTATTTTGCTAATTAAATGAGATTTTTTGTTTCATTCCTTACAATAGTTGATGTCACTATCAATATTAGATGATCTTAGACCAAATATATTCACAGTGTCTCTAAAATTAAGATTAAATCTATCATTTCCATAAATAATTGATACCTTCTTGTTTCATATAAGCTTTCAAAAAATAGTTTCCATATTTTATTAGAAATTATTTTACAAGTACATTTGGGAATTTTATTGAACATTGGTTGAAATACTTTCATCAATCTCAATTAGATATTTTGATTTCTACGAATAATTCTAGGAGGTGCTTTTATTGTCATGTATTATCAGTTTGCATTAGGTAAATTTGGTTCATTATTTCTTATTTTAATAGATTTTTTGAGACTTGTTTCTACACTCATATCAATTGGTATTAACAATGTATCTTCTCCTCTAACTCTTCTCATTTCATGAAGTCTTTTAGTGAGACCAAATCATAGGTTTCATGCATCTTTTGCCCATTATGGAGCAAGCTTAAGGACTCTAGGAAATGTGGTTGCATTATCAAAACATGAGTGCTATGTAACACACTCACATTCTATAATGTCAAATATTTTTTACCCTTTAGTTTGAAAAAGGCTTGGGTAATGGACCTAAAGGGTTGAGCTCCTAATTTCCCCCCATTTAATGTGTTTTTCACTTTCAATAGTGTTAAATCCATCTTTAACATTATTAGATTTACTTATTTTGTAATAAGATTTGACAAAATTACCATCAAAATGTCACATGTTTTTTTAAATTTCTAACCATATGATTTTTTTATTTGAAATAAATTAACATAATTATTTTTATTTTCTTTTATTAATATTGTATATTCCTTAGATACATATATTGAATTTTCTTTATACATTTTGATCTTCTTATCAAAATTTAAAAATAAAAATGTAGGGTTGTTCTACACTTCATTCTTTGCACATTAAGCAAATTATTTTTTCAATTATTTTTGTGGAGTTTATGTGATACACACATTGGGTGATGCAATTTTCAAGATGCATCCACTTTGAAAAGTCACAAAAAAGAAATATTCAATAAAAAATACACAACTTCTAGTACTCACTCTTAACTATATTTCTACCAGGTGGTTTTAAAAAATACTAAATGTGACAAAAAATAGGGGGCACACATTGAACACCGTGTCATATTTTATCAAGAAAAATAAGAACACTTTTGTGTGTGCATAATGTTTGATATTTTTAACCTTAAACATTTTGTAAAAAGTTAATAGTTTTGAGACTAGATCTAGAGTACTACAATTCTTGTTCTTGTTGTATCCTCAAATTTTGGGTGCATGCATCTCCAATTATTCATCCAAATTTATGTTTTAGTTGATTTCAAGAAGAAAAAATCATCAAATTTGACCTCCTTTTTGTCCACCATTTCCATGCAAATACCCATGTCTATTATGATACTATTTTTTTCATTATTCAAATATTACATGTCACATGACCCTTAAATCAATAAATGACATAGTTCCATAGAGTCTTAGAATAGGATGACCAAGGGCTTGGATTTCAAGGAAACAAGAGGAAAACAACATGTGGGGATTTGGGAGTGGAGCCCTCAACAAGGTCAAGGGGTAGCACCCTCAACGAGGTTTGGGGGAAACACTCCTCATGGGGTTCGAGGGTATTGCTTACCACCAAGACCAAATTAAGGCATTTTAGACCACATGGATCTTCATGGAATACACTGTCTTTCATAATTTTATCACTATATTTTCAATTGTTTTATAGCATGAAGTTCTTAGTATTTCTATCCAAATCTTCATTCTTCTAGTCCCTCCTCTTAGCATGTTTTTCATGTGGATTCCATAGATTTATTTTGTTGGACAAAATAAGAGCATAAAATGTCAAAAAAATAAAAAATGTGAGGGTTTTTGGTATTTCAACACCAAGCAAGTCTACATTTGAAACTTGTGCATCACCTTGAAAAACTCAATCAAGTTTGTAAAAAAATCATTGTATACTCAACTAACTCAATCCCGGCTTGGCATGTGAGTCTATTTGTGTCAATACAAGTAGAAAAACTTATCAATCATATTGAGTTAGCTAAGTACTTCACGAGCTTTCAAACTATGCTTGTAATGATCACATATTATAGTTACAAGCTTGAACATGATTACATGTTTATTATTTCATGATCTTACATTATGAAAATTACTTGCTATTTAAATCATGCTTCCAATGCTCTTATCTTGTGATGCTAACATTTTGATTTACACTCATCATGTCTATATCACATGGTCTTATGATTATGCTACATGTTAATGTTAATTCTTATCATGTTTACATACTATGATTACAGATGTTTTGTTGTTTTGTCCATGATTTTCATGATAGCATCTAACAAATGTTTATGCCAATATAACATCATATTAATAGAATCTTTTACACATTTAGTAATTACATGCACACAATTGAAAGAGTGATTTCATTGTAAGTTCCAATGCCACCATGTTACTTGAATAACAACATGTCACTTAGTAATAAAAAAACACAATCAAAATGAATATGTATTAAATGTTTCCCTAAAGGGTCAAATTATAAACAAGTACCACAACTATTCCTCTCATTTTTCCTATTATTAGTTCATAACTTGCATTTTAATCATAGATAATTTACCTAATTTCCTTATACTTGTGATGACTATGGGAACAAAATTTGTAAATGAAGGTTATTTGGGTGGATGAAATATTTTTTGAACAAATGGCTTGCACGATATGTTTCAAGATGTTCAATAATAAATTTTAGGCTCATAGAGGATTGTAATACAACAAATTATCTTTGGTTGCAAGAACATTTGTGTCCTAGGTTAATGTTTAGGCAACTAGCATGTCAAAGTACATATTAACTTCATTTGGACCTTATAGTTGTGTTCCTATTTTTGGGTTGTGATCGATTCCTTTAAATATTTTTGACTTTCGGGTTATGTGAAGCTAATGAATTCATAAGTATTCTCACATGCATACATGTCGCTGTAAGTTACTTTTTTGTTGTTGAGAATCTTAAAACTCCAATATTTTTAAAAATAAGAAGTCTTTTTTTGTGGAGCTTATTGTGGATGAAAAAGCTATTCTCATGTGGTCAATATCCTTCTCAATTTTGACCTAAATAAAATACAAGGTCTAGATTTCACATTATCAAGGGGTTTCCAATATGCATAGGATTGTAGATGGGGTCCACCAAATGACTTTGGGTGTAGTTAGGGTGATTTTGGTCAAGGTGTGGTCATGATCTATGAACTACAATCTATTGATGGTGATGTTGTTTGTCTTAGGTTACAATGGTGGGTGAGTAAGAAGTTGTTTTCATTGTTCATGGAGATGAAGTGCAATTTTTAGTTTATGTTAATGTGTGAAGTTCACTCATTGTTTTCTTTCAAGGTCTCACATACATTTAAAAAATAAAAGTATATGCTAAGTTGGTATTTGTTCTCCTTTTTATGTTATTTCAAGATTTCTCATCTTGTTTCAATTTCAAGATTTCTCATCTTGTTTCAATTTCATGATTTCTCATCTTGTTTCAACTTCTTGCAAGGGAAATGGAGCGCTCTAGAATTATAATTACATAAGTTTAAAAGTGATGTTGGCCACATTTATAATAGGAGTAATTGTTTAGACTAGAATTTATTGCATATCCATGTAAATGATGTAGGTATATATGTCCATCCTATTTTCCAACAAATAAAAAGAAGCCACTAGATATAGGAAATAGAGCGCTCTAGAATTATAATTACATAAATTTAAAAGTCATGTTGGCCACATTTATAATAGGAGTAATTGTTCATACTAGAATTTATTGCATATCCATGTAAATGATGTAGGTATTTATGTCCATCCTATTTTCCAACAAATAAAAAGAAGCCACTAGATATAGGAAATGGAGTGCTCTAGAATTATAATTACATAAGTTTAAAAGTGATGTTGGCCACACTTATAATAGGAGTAATTGTTCAAACTAGAATTTATTGCATATCCATATAAATGATGTAGGTATTTATGTCCATCCTATTTTCCAACAAATAAAAAAAACCACTAGATATAGGTCATGAGTTGTGTATTGTAGTTCCAATGATGTGACTGAATTTCCATTTATTAGTCGATAGACTTTAATTGTGAACTCACCAGTCTACAACAAACGCCAAACCTGTTTCACACTCTGAAAACCAGTTTCATTCACCATTTAACCATTTTCAAATACTAGGAATCTGTTCGATTGTTGCATTTAATTGCCGACAGACTATACTTCAAGTGACACCTCATCAAGTGACACCTCATCATTTTTCGTGCCTTTTACTACTTTCCCTGACGCTTTTGGTTTTCGCTCCTCCAAACTCGTCCTCGCTACACACGTGTCTGCCATACTGTATTTGGGCTTCCAACCGTCAGATGGTAAACAAATAAGCTAATCTAACCCCTCCATTCAGAAAATAGACGCTTGAAGTCATCTCCGCCCCTGTTGCCACTGCTTGTGGCTTGGCCTTCTCATCCACCACAACATGGTTTCTACCCATTCTCTGCCATGTGATTTAGGAATAGCCATGGAAAACAAACAGGAGGATGGCCAAAGCTTTAGAAACTTTCAAGCAAATGCAATTGGCAGGTGTAAAGCCACAGTCCTCAACCTTTGCGAGCATCCTCCCTGGTTGTGCCAAAATGGGAGCTTTGGAACAGGCTATGCACACCCATAACAGGTTAAGGATAGAGGAATTTTGTCAGCTGTTGCAGTTGCAACTGCCCTGTTTGACATGTATGCAAAATGTGGAAGCATAAACAAAGCACACAAACCATTTGACAAAATGCCTCTAAGAAATGTATTCTCATGAAATGCCCTGATTGCAAGATATTCACAAATGGATCAGTTGAAAAGGCTTTACAAACTTTCAAGCAATTGCAATTGGCAAGTGTAAAGCCATAATTTACAACCTTTGCCACAATCCTCACAGTCTATGCTGAATAACTTAATTTACTCCAAAAACACACAATATTCAATTTGATTTAAGTAAATAAAATACAAACCATAAGACCAATCACTATGGCAAATTCACTTTTTTGCAAATAGAACACTTACCATAAAGCCAGCCGCTATGGCAGACGGCAAGGAACCAAAATAAACCCAAATTGTGTCAGGTAAACCCAATTTTATCTACAAAATGCCAATTTCTCCCACTCCTAGGCACTCCCAGTTGATGTGCTTCTATAAGAATGACCACTGTGACAGGGTATGCCTCATATCTTTACCAAATCAAAGCCAACATAAAGTCACGTTTGTGTCAAAGCCAACCGATATTATGTTCGGAAGGTACAAATTTATCCTAATCCAGAAAAGGAAATACTTAAGCTCTATGATGTCGCAGATTGCATCACCAATGTTAACCGAAATGGAGTCAAGCCGTTTTAATTTTAAATATCCGCTAATTTATCTCTACATGCATAGCGCATATCCTTCAATCTCCACGTTTTATGCATCTGTCCTATGGCACCTCCGCTTGTCAGCCACTTGTTACTCATTTATTAGCCACCTGACAATGCATGCGGTTCACAAAAGTTGTGCTATTGTCTTGCCTATTCAAAATAAAGACAGGCCTTCGCATAATAAATTTTATTTAAAATAATAGGTAATAAAGTCATTCGAAAGCTTCCTTGTTCAGCAAGGTAACCTTTTGAAAGCTTCCTTGTTCAACAAAACCTTTTTCTATAATTACAATTGTCAAAATTTAGATTCCTGACTTCCCTCAAATTTTAAAGAATAATTGGGAAGATTTCACGAAGTCACATGTCGCTTTCTCACAATCACACAAGCTTGCCCCCTTGTGGTCTCTACGAGTTTCCGAGATGAAGAAGAATTGCGGGGAATAACTTAATTAAGCTACCTAGGCTATGTGAACACAATGAGAAGCATATGTGGCATAAATAAATGAAGATTCATAGACACATGTAAATCTTCCGTGTTCACAAGTTCCACCTACCGTTAGGGACAAGAGCTCATCGAAAAGAGAAATGTTGTGAGAAGAGGCCAACTGGAGCTATCGGGATAACAAGAAACAATTAGAAGTAACGAGGGGGCTTAGGACCTCATGAAGGGTGAACATTTGTCACCTCCCTGCATCCCTACGAGCTTTCCCCATGGGTAGAGTTTGGAACTTGCGAGGTAAGAAAAGGGTTGGGGTGAATAGGACTAGGCCATGTAGCACCAACTATGACAAAATTGGGACCACCAAGCGGGTGCAAGAGGAAATTACTTATGCACACAAGTTGTTTTAGGAGTTTCTAGGAAGCAAGACCAACAACATGGGGCCTTAAGCCAATATACAAATGAGAAGGGGTTAGTTACTAGCAATCGCACCTTGGTGTGCAATAAGAGGTGTAGATGTAGTACATGAGATCAATTGATAAATCATTTTAAAAATATTATTATTATTATTATTATTATTATATTATATTATTTTATTTTTTATTATATAATAATATTTATATATATTTTTATTTTATTTTATTTTATATATTAATTATTATATTCATTTTTATTTTATGTACGTTATATTATACTCTAACATATTAACATACATATTTATATTTATAAATTAAATATAATCATATTAAACTTTAACATTTTTTATAAATTAATTTAATTTGATCTATATAGAAATATATTAATTATTAATTATAATAATTTCATATTTATATTTAATATTTTGTATGATAGAATATAATATATAATAATAATATAACCTATATATACTATTATATATAACAGTAAATATAATTATATTATATATAATTTAATCTCTATTATATAAAATATAATATATAAATATATTTTGTATTAAATAATAATATAATAACTATTAATTAGTAATTATAATATATATATATATATTTAATATTTTTTTAAAGAATATAATATATAATAATAATAAATAACACAATTACATATTTATAATTCTTTTTTATTATATAAAATATAAAATTAACATTATATATTAATTATGCTAATATATACTTAACTACGTGGGGTAAAGGATGCCATAACGTTAACACCTAAGTATGTTCATTATTAAGATCTTAGCCGTAATAAACATACTTTAACACCCTGGTCGAAACTTTATTTTCAGGTTGTAGCTCGCCAAATTGGAGGAGTGAAAGGTCAATACTAGCAAGGGAGAGTTTGGAGGAGGGGAAACCAATAGCGGCAGGGAAAGTAGTAAAAAGCGGCAAAAAAACAACCGATAAATTGGCAAAAAATTATGAATGGTTGAGATTCATTTAACTACCTTACAGAGCCTCTTGGGGATTTTCAACCGTTAGCAGACAAATTGAGTTCGGGAAACTCAAATAGGGACACGTCTATACAAAAGGATATAATTTGCAAAAAACCAAACCAAAAACTCTCCCTAATTGACCTTCCACAACTCTTCAGCGTACCTATTGCACACCAAGGTGCCATTTGTAATACTATGCTTGGTATCTCAGACTTATCCCTAGATCCCATATCTGTGGATTCTTGGGTAGCCTCTTCAACCATCTTGTAAGTGTCACTCTTTCCCAAATCTGAAACTGACAAATTCTTACCTATTTCAGATTTATCAGGTGAATTCACAGGTGGACGTGACTGAAGATCCATACCCATTTGGGACTTCACAGGTGGGTGCGACTAAAAATTCAAAGCCCTTTGGGAATTCACAGGAGGGTGTGACTGAAAATCCAAATCCCTTCGGGAATTCACGGGTGGGTGCAACAGAAAATATAACCCCAATTTTTGGGACAAATTATTGTTCGAATTTGGGCCAAATGGCGACGGAGTAGAACTCAAACTCTGGACATGTGTGATCACGGGATTTGAAAACCAGAGCGAAGTTTCTAATAAATTTATCCATGTCTGATTAAATTGTGCTTGCAGCTAAAGCCAATGCTATTACAAGGATTATTTTTTTCACCATCTTCGACCACCCTTTTAAGTATTCCATGGCAATGAGTCCCCACACACGCAACATCAAAAATAGTGAACATAACCAAAAAAAGGACATAATGAAAACAAAAATGAATAGAAATATAATTTTAAAATAAACAAATTAGAAATATTCACATTAGCACGTTGATTTACCAGTTAACTAACATTTGTTACCTATTAGCAGTTAGTTGTACTAACTTTTCTAGTCAAGAAGTCATTCTCTAGTAGGGGTAGATCTGATCTGGGCGACTTCTGATGTGCTTATACACTCTTTTATGGGAGGCGACCTAACCCAGACTGATGGAAATTTAGGAGATTATTGTTCAAGGTTGCATGCTTCAACTACACCACTGTGAGAAATTAGAAAAATCACTGTCCTATATTGTAAGCATTAATTTATTTTATGGATGTAAGCATTGATTTGCCAATAAAGTGAAACTATGTATTCAGGAGAGTGTTCAAGTAATAGTTTTTTGTGGTGCGAGGGTTTAATTTTTGTTTCCAGTTTACCATAGGATTTTGTCTCTTTGAATTCTAGGCAGCAAGACCTTTCAGTGCATGGCTAGGACTTTCAACCATCTATAAAAGGACATATAGGGAGTGCATTGCAAATCATTAGAGACTCATTGGAATGCGGTAAATAATCAAATTTAAAGGGTAATTCACCTGTACAAAGAGTTTGCATCTTGGCAAGAGAAATTGAAACAACAAATTGTTGTATCCACTCACTGTACTTGTTGTTTTGAATCTTATTGATTTAGTAGATGAGAAATTGTCAATACCAACTGATATTTGCCCACCATGGGCTTTTTCAAGATGAATCCAGTATTTGAGTTTAAACTTGTGATATTTTATTCTACATTTATTTTTGTATTACACAATATTTCCTTACTCTAGATTGTCAATTGATTAATCAAGTAGCACAGTATTAAAATTTCAGTGATTTCATAATTTCAGTATGTCATGAAGCCCTTTTTGAACCAAAATTTCAAATCAATGAATCTGCCCTTCAAAATCCATTGATAAATAGAAGCCCCTCTGGTGTCCCAAACCATCTCATAGGCTTTCTCTACTCTGTGAGGTTTTATACCTCATTGACAAAAAGCCATTTGCATTGATCAAGTATCAAGCACTCTTTCAGTTTCAAATCTAAGAACAATTTGAGTACTATATAATTCTTATTATAGCTTTGGATTTTTGTTCTATTTTTTGTTGTAGCTAGTCTATCAATGTCTCCCTTGAACCCCCTATGGGTGCAAGTGCTAGTATTATAAGTTTTTTATTATATATATATAAAAAAATGTTTCTCCTCCTAATTTTTTATTACCAAAGTCCACCAAAAAATTTGGCAACACCCTATCTATATCCACCATATGTGATTAGCATTAGTAATACATATATATACAAAGTATCCTACCTTCACTTTTTCCAAATTTAGTGGATCCTCTTTCAACTATTTAGTGTTTATGATAAAGAATGTGGCAAATTGTAACTCAGGCACTCCATAACTAATCATTATTGATTTGTTGAGCCATAGGAAAATGGGAAATGCCAAGGGAATGATTAGTTGCATTTCAAATGTAACATTACTATATGCAATCCAACTACATCCTAATATTTGGTTTTCCTTAATACTTCAAACTTTTTTAACATAAAAATTGGGACCCATGGAAAGAAAGGGATGACATGGAATGATTTGACTAGGGTTAATGTAAGAAAAAGATATGGGATTCTAGGGAAGAAAGGGATAAAATGACATAAGATTATTTGATTAGGATTGATGTAAGATAATGGCCTGGTAGGACTTGTGGTAGTGAGGCAAGGAAAGGGACTTATATCTACTCACAAGGTACTAATGTTATACTATATAGTTTATTTAGTAATCTTGTCCATCACTTATACAAGAGTTTTAGATTATATTGTACACCATAAAACTATCACATCCAGGGGTTAAATTTGATGGCCGTATGACTATATTTAGAGATTTTTGCCGTAAAATACAATCAAATTTTTAAGAAGATTGTATTTGATGAAAGGAGAGATTTAGGATAGACTGTCAAAATTTATATAGAATTATAATGATATATATATAATTTTACTTACACTAAGGTATATCATAATGTTTTAAGGGCACCTTTGAATATATAACTGTCATTAAAAAAATTGTTGACATGCAAGGTCGACCATCAAATTTAAGCCCTGTATTCACATCTTTTTCAGCATTTTTATAAAAATACTCACATTTTTTCAGCATTCTTTTTTTTTGATAAATAAGGGACCGAAGCCGAGAAGATTGTATTAAAATTAAAATTATAAGGATTTACAAGACTTGAAGCCTCAACAGAAGATAAAACAAACAAAATCATGACTTAAATTTCTCCTGCTCTTAATAACTCCACAAATAAGAATTCTTCAGGCCTCAAATTCATTGAAAGTGTGACCAGACTATTTTTCAGCATTTTTAAAAGAATACTCCAATTGAACAAAAGGCAGCTTATGTGTTGTAATATAGGAACTTTTTCCATTTACATCATCACTATAAAGACAGCTTCAGCTTATGTTGTAATATAGGAACTTTCCATTTACATCATCACTATAAAGACAGCTTATGTTGTAATATAGGGTTCCAAAACATAAAACAGAACATATCAAGACAGCCCATCACTCCTATAACTACCAGTGGGTTTAAACAACCTTTGGAGTACCCAGCAAAGGAAGCATGGAGCAATTCTTGACTCGACCAATTTCAATACGATGGCGGGGATCATACATATTCTCATCTCTTAAAGCTTGTAATATGGCTTCTGCTGTTGCCTCCCTGCATTAAGAAGTTCACAATGCTCAATCTTCCATAGAATATAGAATGCAAATTATTGCTGCTGCCATTGCTCTAGAACAAGGAAAGCCATGCATTTTTCTTATGTGTTTTACATTTAGATTTCAGACAAGGCCTTTTAGTTCTTCATTGGAACATGGAAGAGTACATAAATTCCATACCTCTTTATAAGAATGTTGTATAGAGTTTTAAGAATGGGACATAGCTCTACAGGAGCGACCTCTTTCTTTCCTTCTGGATGCAAGACGCTCAAACTTGGTTGGCGAAGCAACTCATAGAGTGCTTCTACTGCTGATACACCCTATATATAAAAAAAACAGAGTATCCATTCAGGCTTCATAGTCCTTCAGTTCTGATAGAGAATGTTCAACCATACACAATCTTTGACACTAAGGTCATGTTCCTGCATAACTTTTTGGACTAACCAGATTTTTCTATGTTTATAGCTTGCTATGTTACCTTTGGCAACAGTGAAAAGGCTAATTCTGGGTCTCTTCAGAAAGAGCTACTCTGCCAACTTCTTAAAGTCACTTCTCATTTAAATTATGAATCATATGTTAATCTAGAAAGATATGAAATAAAGGTATGCATGAGCTGACAATTGGATTCAAATTTCACCTGTATTGTTCCTTTCCCCTCTATACTATCTCCCATGTCTGGCCTAAGTTCTCCCTTTGCAACCCTCTGCCCATACCATGCATTTCTCCCTTTGAGCAGTGTAACATATGTATCGGCTAGAAGTGGACCTGCCAACTTTTCTGGTTCTTCGGCCAACAAATGGGTAATGTAGATCATCTCTGATGTTGAATGAGCGAAATAGACAGCCTTGCTTGTAGCACTTTCGTTTGTCAAAGCTGCAACCATGCCTGTATACAAATAGAATATATATGCCATGACTTCAGAACACACTTGGAATCATTAATTTACCCCTTGTTTTGCACTCTAAGAAAAATTCAAGCCAGAAGGAGAACAGCCCAAATTCCAAAGCATATAAGACCCTTAATTAGAAGCTAATTAGTTCCTGAAAATGAGTTCACTTTTATATGTTCACATAAGTTCATAAGACATTAAAAAACAATTGAATGATTATAAGATGAATTCTTTTCAAAATGAAACCAACTCTTATGGATCATGGGCCTCTATAGGTTATCTTTGCCTTAATCAAAGGCCAGGATTTTAGAAGTCTAATTAGTTTTTCAAAATGAATTCACTTTGCTATGGTTCATAGAACATTTAAAAGAATTGAATGATTAGATGAATTCTTTTCAAAATGAGTTCACTTTTCTATGTTCACATCAAGTTCATAAGACATTAAAAAGATTGAATGATAAGATAAATTCTTTTCAAAATGAAACCAACTCTTATGGATCATGGGCTATAGTTTAACTTTGCCTTAATCAAAGGCCTGGATTTTAAAAGTTTGTTTATCTATTAGGACCACCCGACCAAATGGCCATGACTTATCTTCTTTACATTCTTTGGCCATGAATTTATTGTAGTTATTAATTGCTTTGAATGCCTTCTAGTAACCGGGCAAATGAGGTCCACATTTTTTGGAAGTTAATTGTGATATCTTTCAAGAATATGGGCAAATAAAGTAGGACAAAACAACATAAGGAGAAGCACAAACTCACCTGCACCAATTGCATATACATTTTTCAGACCTCCCATGACTTCATGTGTGACAAGGTCTGGATTGTCCCATACCATAAAATGTGGCTGGCGAAGGAACTTTGCCAGAGGCTTTGCCCACTTGTCTGAACCACATATTCTAGCATTTGCATACTCTTTATTGTAAACTTCTGACGCTATGTTTGGTCCTCCCAGATAAAGAATATTAGATATGGGCACCTTTGCTGCATACAACATCAAATGCTTATCAGATTGAAAGAAAAACAAATTTGCATCATTACTCAGACTAAGAGAAAAGCACTCCAGACTACCACAGTATTTTAGAGCAAAGTTTCAAGCATGAATAAGGCTGATGGAGATAAGGCTTCAAACATACAAAGATCTTACAGATGGCAAGTTCTACTATATCAAAGGAAGAATTGTATATATGTTCTAGTTCGATGAATACTATGAAAATGGCCAGCCCAAAACTCTACTTGCGTTAAGAACGATCAGCAGACAAAATAGGTAGGCCACTCCTAGCAGGGTGTTTGGTGATGAATTACTTTTTGTGCACAAATTGAATTCAATATATTTTACTTGTGGTTGTGTAATAGTTATTTTCTGCAAGAATTGCACCTAAGGTTTTTTTCATTTATGATTTTGTTAAAATGAATACACACCAAAAGCACAAACTGAGGTGTTAAGGTACTTAAAATCACTTACAAATTTTGAAAGGCTCAAGTTGAAGCAATATTGACCAAACTAGCTAAAGGATTTTTCAATCCTCAATTTTTGAGCTGACTTTTTCAACTAAAAACAACTAGAACAGCCTAGAAGAAATATGCGTGTGCGAAAAATTAGCTCATTTTAAAAGTTTCGAATACAAATGCAACATTGAAACTTCAATTCATTCCATTTTGTTTATATAGAAAACTAATATCCAAGGTGCTAAAATCCTCAATCTATGTTGCCGTTACTTGATGATTTGTTAGGGGTATTGTAGACATATCATTTCCACGGTTCATAATGTTATTGCGAAAAATTTCTGAATTTAACTGTGGAAGTTTTTTCCCTCTCAATGTTTCGGATCAAACTTCATGATCAATTCAGTACTAATACTTTAGATTGCACTAGTTCAGCCTTTTCAGTTATAAATAATAGCTGTGAACAACAAATATTAACTAAATGTGTGGTTGAGTGTATTAAATTATATTTAATTCAATTGTGTAGTTCTGAATATTTTTTATGGACTTATATTTAATAAATAAATTTATAAGAACCTATTTTTCATGGGTATGAATGGTTTGCTTGGATAAATGACAAGTTAAATGGGCTTTAGCTTGGAGAAAACTCTATAATTAAGTAGGTTTGAATCAGAGTAGAGTGGGATAAGTGGTCTCTAAAGAAATTTCAATACTTTATATAAGTAGGCATCACTTAAATGCAATGAGCTCTATGTAAATCATTCATTTCCATGAGAGATGGGTTCTTGTGAACCACTTCACCTGAAATATAGATTGATAGGTTCTTGTGAACCACTTCTCCTGAAATATAGATTGATAAATATTGACTCCAAACTATAAAGTTAAATCCTGATAAAACATTATATAAATATTAATTAAGTGATCCAGCAAATGCGCAGACGTTATGTCCACTCTTTCAACATACATTCTGCAACAAGTGGGCAAAACAAGAAGTTAAAAAAGATGTAGTTTCAGTCCCTGAATGAGACCCAGCCTACCCACTTCATTAGTTGTTTGTGTTTTTGGGTATGTATAAACAGTAAATAATAATCTGTTTCAGTATCAAATTTTCAGGTTCCAAATATTCATGATGTACAATTTTTTTTGAAAAATAAAAATAGAATAAATGTTAAGTGGACCATTCACAATTTCTATTCAACAATTAGAATGCACATTTGACAGTATTTATTAATTAATATGCTTTCAAATAAATATGCATCCTCCCTAATAGATGAACATTGAGGACCATTCATGCTCATGAATTCTTGTGAACCATTCCTAATAGAATGAGAATCGATAAAGATTAACTCAAAATTATACAAATTTATTGAAAAAAGAAAATAGGAGAAGAATTATAACTTGCTTGATGGATGATTTGGGTGGGCGTAAGAATATGCGGAAGAGGGTGGAGCACGGCCTCCATTCCCTTGGCAAGCGATATGATGACAGGCTGTGAGCGACGGTCATGCCAATGTCTTCCGATCTCCTCAAAGACGGATCTCGTCTCAGTTGAAGGGAGACCATTGACAACAATGTCGGCATCCCAAACGGCCTCCTGCAAGTCGGTCACCACTTCAAGCGGACAGAGAGGAGTGTCGAGCATATTGACGCAGAAGCCATCGCGCAGGATCTCGTCGGCGAAGAGGACTCGATCCCCCAACCTCGCTTCCACGTATTTCAGATACGCGCACTGCCCAATCAACCTCCGCAGCACCTCTTCTCGAGAGTTTATCACGTCGAACAGACTCTGCGCCGCCGACTTCTCCACCGTCTTGCCCGGCCGCCGCCAGATTCTTACCACCAGCTGTTAAATGAATTCAAAGTATTAAAGAACATAAAATATAGCTAACAAACAAATGCATAGTTTAATTTGTTTGTAAGCTCTAGTCTATTATGATATACTCTGTTTAGTTTGTCTTTATTTTAGGAAAGTGAAAAAGCATTTCTAATATAATTAGTGGATAGAGATTTGAAGAAGAAGTTTCAAGCTTGTAAATTTAGGGAAAACAAGTTTTAGTTGTTGTTTAATAGAAATTTTTTCAAAATATCAAGTAAAAGTTTCTAAAATCTCATTTATCACATAAAAGTCAAATAAATATTGATTTGACAATTGGATGGGAACATTTTATTTCTATTTACACTGTTTTTTGTCAATTTGATAGCAACTTTCTTAAATATCATTTGTATTGCTTTATGTTTTAAATTTGTATGCAAATATTTCAGTTTAATCCAGCCACATGCAACTAGAATTTGCAGCACATCCATGCACAAACACATACTCTCTAATATATTAACATACATATAGTTTTCTATCGGCACAATCCTTGAACCTCCTTTAGGTACAAGTGCTAGTATATGCTAGCGTTTGCATTGTCAAAAGATGTATTAAAATGGTTATAGTGTTGTTGGTGTTATTTTTTAATTCAACTGTGTTAAAACTTTTGTATCAATATTTGGGATCACACTTCATGATCTATAATCGAAATAATAGAGTTGACTTTCATCATGTAATTTTTGCGTCAATGTTTAGATTACACTCTCTAATCCATCAAAATAATAGATAATAGATGACAGATCATGGAAACTATGTAAAAATTCTAACACAGTCAAATCAAGAAATAACACTAGACAACATTATGGATTGTGGAAATCTGATATGATTAAATGATTTTGTTGTATTAAAAACAAAAATCTACATAATTAAGATAATTGAATAATATATAACTTTTATGACTTATTGATATTCAAAATTAGTAAATTTTAGTTGGGTAATAATCATATACAAACATATCTAAGTACAAAATAAAATTGACCAAATCTTTTTGCATAGTCAATACAACTATTTACACTACTAATTCAAAACTCACCAAAAAAAACCTATCAAACTATTCAAAGTAAAATTTTGATGAATCAATATTTTTAAATTGATATTGACCAAATCTTCTTACACAATTTTTTTGTCCCTAATCAATACAACTATTTATACTAATAATTCAAAACTCACAAGAAAATTTAACAAAACAAATATTTAAAGAAAAAAGAAAAGAAAAGAAAAAAAAAAAAACTATTCTGGATAACTTCCCATAAAATATTATTTTAATGGATAATTAATTGTTAAGGTTTATTTCACTGCAAACCCTCTTTATGAGCATGGTATAAAGGACTACATGGGTGTGGTATAACTTGGCCCACAAATAAATAACACCAGAGGGAGAGTTTAAACTCTGCTCCATCTTTATCAGTTTCCGGGTAGATGTAATAATGGCTTCCATGTCTGTCTGGTTTTTTTTAATCTATGAAGGAACATTTTTTCTCTATGCATTCAGAAAACTTGATTCTTCTTTCTTGTTGTTTGCATAATCTTAATAATGGATCAATGGATCATGAAGTTTGATAGAAAACATCGATGAAATTCACAATTTCAATCCAGAAATTTTTAACAATTGATCTAAAGAAAACTAAAGCGAAAATTGAAAAATCTACTCTATTAAAAAGTATTCTTAATACCAAAAGAAAATTCTCACAAGTTAAAAAATGTCTAACAATTCATCTAAATCTTTTTAAAGAACAGAACATATAATTCAGACAGAAAATGAGCACCCTGTCTCGCATGGTAGCATGACCATAGGCCTCCTGGAGCATGGCGGCGAAGACACTGCCCCAGGCGCCGGCGCCGATCCCGACTATACGCAGAGGATCGTCCTTCGCTTTGTTCATCACCCGCCGCAGCTCCGCTAATCTCCGCTCCGCCGGCGCCGCCGTTTCATACAGAAGCCGCTGAACACTCTGCGTATTGTCATTAGAAGGTGCCATGTATATACACAGTGTCTATATAACTAGATCTGTACCATTACATGTACACGCGGTCACTGTGTATATATCCTGTCTTATGCTGCACAGGCATGGAAGGAGAGATAATTGTGGCGCAGACTGCAGAAGCGTGAATATATCGTGGGTTGCAATTAATGTAATTGTGTATTTCTTTTTCCTGACTGTGGGCAGTTGGAAGACTGGGCGGTTGAAATAAATGGGGATTTCGACACTGCAAAGTGTCGGCAAGAGAAAGACGGAACCGGCAACCACCGCCGCTCGGAGTTGTCTGCATTCAATTCTCTGAAAATTAGATCTGAAACTCATCACTAATCTGTTTACCCAGAAGAGGATTCTCATTAACTCAACAGTAGAATTCACCATAAAACCTACTTCTTGGGTAGTTTTAGTTGTTCGCCCCCAATCCAAGAAAGTTTAGTTTAACTTCTGTCGTAAAAGATTGTCCAAGAAAGTTTAGTTTAACTTGTCTCGTAAAAAGATTGTGATTTGCTCAGGCTTAATAGTCAATGCCGGTGACCTGCACTCAACAATAATCGTGGCGGCCCCAACCTCATTAAAATCTGGCGCTCGCAACGATATTTTCACTGTGGAAGAGACGACATTTTCGTGTGCAGAGTGTTGACCCTAAGCATATAAAACCAAGAGCCTTGCCTAACTTCATAACATAGATTGTGATGGCGTGTTACATCATTTATTAAATTTTAAACTTTTCATAAATGGGATTGGGTCACAGATCTAAATACCAAACAATTTTGATGATAATGGTATCTTTTATCATTTATTAAAGTTTAAATTTTCGGTGTGATTGAGTTTGATGGAAATTTCAAGTAATTTTGAAGGAATAGATTTTTTGTTTGTGAGACTTTACTATATATTATAATCTACTAAAGATAAGATGATCATAGCAATATAGTCGATTTTGAATTCTTGAAAAATAAATAAAAATTATGACGTCAATTTTATATACCAAATATTTATGTTTAATTAGAATAGTCGTTTTGAGGTCACCTTGTCAAACACTGTGTTGTGTTAAGATGTTTTTTTAGTATTATAAAATACATTTTTAGGTATTGTAGAACAATGATATCAAGTTTACACAATCCATATTATAGTTCAGTATTGTTTTTGGATTTGATCATGTTGGAATTTTTTGCATCAAATTCAACAAATTCCAACACGATCAAATCCAAAAACAATACTAAACTATTGTAGAATAGTTTAATGATTTTAAAGGTATTATAAAATACTAAAAATTAGTTAATAATTCTATATCAAATTATGTTTTCATATAATCATATTCTATTAATGATTTGTTGCTTTTATGCAGTGTGCTTTAAAAGGTGCAACTCATTTAATTATTAATAATGAAAATTATCACTAAAATTTTGAAGTAATTATTTATGTAAACTTTGAACTAACTATTAATGATGAAAGCCATTAATAATAGCTTTCAAGTCAACATTAAAGTCTCTTTAAGTGTTTTCATAATAATTCCATCTAAAGACCAACTCACTTCTTTAATATCAAGGGGTGCATATCTCCAACACATCATTTACTCATATCAAATATAATGTTAAATTATAAAACATTGTTTGAATTAAAGTGAATAATCTTCTCTAATAATTTATGTGAACAAGAAGACAAAAAACAAATAAAATGATTCAAATTATCAATTCAAATCTTATTCTAAGTTTAATTGTAAACTATAGGAGATGAGATATAGCTCTTAGAGCATGTTAGAGTCACTCAAGGACTCAAGCCTCAAAAATCATTTGCAAAAGTCAACAACAACCTTCTACAAGAGGGAAAAACAAGAACATGAAAATGCAACAATGGATGCAAGATGTGGCCAATATGCAATACTCAAGATTGCAATGATATATTGGATTTAAACAACTGAATTGAGATTATTGATTTGTACATATGAAGCCTTGCTTATATATAGGAAACCTGGTGATGATGTACCTACATTAAATGATTGTTTCATAATTAAATGACATGAGTCAATATTAAATAACCTAGGATACAAGCATTAAATAAAAGCCAACTAGATAAGATAAGTGACAACTAATGCTTAACTAGAAAGATACCCTCCTAGGACCTAAGTGGACTTAATAATGTAAATAGGACCTAGATAAGACTAGATAGAAAAAATACCTATTTACACCAACATAAACCCTTGATCAAGCTAAGAGACTACACATAAAAGATGAAAACATATAACAAAACCCTCACCAACAAGTCTCTTATTGCACACAAGGTGTAGATGTGCTCAAGATGAATTGATGTATGATGGAGAAAGTATGTAAGGTGGGCCCAAGGTGATAGCTTAACATTGTATTCCACAAGTTCTTATAAAAATGGATCATATGATGAGTTATTTATAGACTTGAGTGATGGAGTATCAAGTGCTAGGATTGATTTGATAGATCAATGGAGGAGACAATTTGAGATAATTGGAGCCATGAGAAGTCTCCAAGTGGCATCTTATAATTGGTGCATAAGAGGAGTTTCATGATCCAAAGGATTTGGATGACCTACAAAGATTCTTGGAGAAAGATGGAAGGTGAGGATCAAAATGTTATTTTTGGAGTTTTGTGAAGGGTTAGGATTTTCTAAATTGAATGGATGGACAATATTTGATGAGAGGATTTCATGGAGACTTGTGAAGCATGGAGCTATATACATGCAAAAATATCTTTTTGGATTCATGTACATTGTCAAACCTTAAGCAAGATTTGTTTTGATTAATCATGATTTGGATTGTGTAAATGATTAGCGAGATTAAATAATTAATTTTATGAAACTAATGATTTCAAGTGAAAAATAAGAATTAAATAAATAGGTCATATTTATTTAATTTTTGGAATGAGGATGATGAATTTAAATAAGTATATATTAAATTTATTTATTTAAGGTAAGATATTAGAAATTGATTGATCAATTAAATAAAATATCTCAATTTATTTAATTAATGCTAGAGGAAGAGTTAGATTAACTAATTAAATTATTTAATTAATATTGGTAGAAAGATCATGATAATTAACTAGATAAATAAATTTTATTCAATTATTTAGAAGGTGGTGATGCAAAGTGAATAGATGACAACAAAAATGCCAAGAGACAATTATAGGTGTCTATATTTTACCCATTTGAAATGACATTGCATTAGAAGAAGTAATGTTGTTTCAAAAAATAGTACTTTTGAGATTAACATCAATTGGTTAGAAAAATGATGTTAGTAAGATGGAGGCATGATGCTCTCTTGAGAGACCAATTAGACAAAAATAATGTGAGTGGTCTCTTGAAAGAAGAACCAAAGAGAAAATTAGGATATAGAAGGAAAAAAATAGGAGCAACAAATGAAAAAGGCTAAAAAATGGATGAATGGGATGAAAAGAGGTGAAAGGGGTGAAAATTTTGATTTGGGAAAACAATAAGGATTATAAGTGAATAAATAGGGACGTGGGGACAATGGGCAAAATATTTGATTTTTACCCTTAGACTTTAGAGTGAATAGAGCATAGTAGAGCAAGGAGTTGAGGAATGATGGGGAATGTACCACTTGATCAACATCAAGTGAAGTGAGTGAGGCACTATAGATGGTCGACAAAGGCAAGAGCACTAATATGTATAAAAATTTTGATCTTTGGATTTATTTAAATGGGTCATTAATGGAGGATAGAAGAACTAGGAAAACATGTGCACTAAACTACAAAATTCATTTTTTGGCATACATGTTAGGAAATTTAGTGCATTCTTAGGAAGGTGAAATGTATGCCAAGAGTTGTGGCACATGCACCAAAAGCAACATGTGCATAGGGAAAATGGTGTGTGTGGTGATCTTGGAATATTTATGAGATTTGATGCATATGTAATGAAATGGTGTGTGTGTATTAAAAAATATATACATTTCATCCTAAGGCACATGTGTGCTTCAATGTGTGCACTTTTGGTGATACATATGTATTTTATGATATAGTACATGCATGGATAAATTAGTGAACATGTAGAAAATAGAACTATGAGAATTTGACATGGTTTTTGGTCGAATGCAAGAGCGATTACATTGATTGACAGCTCAAGAGAGGTGAAGTTAGGTATTGTAATTTATAGAGCGATTTGATGAGCTCAATTGGGTCTACTTGGAGAAATGTAGTTTATGATACATTGCTCAAATATTAATGGTTAGGGCATATCAATCAATGTTGATGGTGCTTTTAGAGAGGTGAGGTGAGATGAGCATATTTCATCTATTGATGAGGGATATGACCATGACATTGGAGTATGTGTAGAGGATTTTATGGACTCTAACAAATGGATACTTGATAAATTATAGAGTCTAGGACTTGGAGATAGCATTTTCAATATTATTTGGAAGGAAAAATCTACCTTAGACAAGGCTATCACTAGACATTGATGCATGTGAGGAGCTCATAGAGGAACTACCTCTAGCTCTAGCAATCATTGACAATGACATAAGTTATTACCTAGCAAGACCAATGAGTTTTTCATCATTGAACTAGTATGATGTATGGAAATACATGTAGTAAGAAGGGAGATAGTTTGTGTGGGGTCCACACATGCTTGTATAGCTCTATAAGGATCTATACTTGGCTAGCTATAGAGATGGGTGGAGCATAGTGTTCATCTAGTTATTACAAATTTGGGCCTATGAGCATATTTTGGAGCTTAGGATAGTGGGAAATAAGGTAGAGATGGCTAAGGGAGAGACCTACATATTTGTGTGGTGAGGGAGGAAGAGTTACACTCAGTTGGAAAACTTTCCATACTAGAGGAGAGTATCAAGGATGAGCTAGATGTAATTGTATGGAGCCACTGCTAGATTGTGAGGAGTGGTTAGAGGATGCATTCATTTTGAATTTTGTGTATACAAATTGTTACATAATGGGGTGGCACCATTATTTGATTTACAATAGGATGTCCCAATAGATGGACCCCATGTTTTTGCATAAGTGACCCAAGAGGAAGGACAATAGGGCTTGAGGATAGACTTACAAAGTTATCAAGGGAAAGTTAGGGAATGTGGTGTGTATGTCATGGAATGTGAGGGAGGGAGTGGTGGATGCAAGGGTTACACCTTCGTATGTAAGACATGTTAGGACCAACATAGACCTATTATATTGACCATTCCCAAGTAGGAAATATCTCAAGAGAGTGTAATTCCCCTAACATATAATTTTAACAAATACTAATTTGCGGATGGAATTAAAACAAACAAAAAAATAGGCACAATAGTTGTTACTCCAAAATATGAAGATAAATCTAGAATGCATGTATTATATATTGATTGCAATTTAGACAATGATTTAGAATGATTTACAATTGCTTCCACAGATCAAATAACAACAATACCACTTCCTTACCAATCTTTGAAGCTCAGATGAAATCTCTCAATGAGAATTCCCTTAGGAACCAAAGGGGTTTTTCCTTTGATCCTAGCGAACATTGGGTCTTCATCCAATGAACACAACTCCTATGGGTTTTCGTCCACATAAGGAAATAGAGCACGAGTGTCCCAAATTTACAAGAAAATGACATAATATTTTGATGCCTAGCATGAATTGGTTTCTCTAAATTTATATGCTAACATTCCTCTTTGAAGAACAGGTCAACCTTGAGCCCAATTGGCACCAAAGCTCAAAATTTGAATTCCCAACACACTCCATTAGGTTGGCCTTAAGGAAAATGAAGATTCTTTTGGAATAGGTGTGCCTTCCTATGGACCCATCCACATGCTTTCTCTGCTCATTCCATCTTCCTAATTTTTTTTTGTTACTTCTGCATGATCTCGCAATGTCTTATCCTTCAAGCCTGTAGGGGTGGGTGCCAGTTGACTAGCATAGTTGTCTTCTATTAGCGATATCTTTCCACTGCCCAATCCTCCTTTCTTGATTTTTGGATATGATGTGCAAGTTCCATCATAGGTGTTATGTTCCATACTACACACCTAAACATGCTCCTGTGGAGGAATGTAGAGGGATTCCCATAATCGACTCATCTTGGCATAGTGAGCCTGAGTCGATGATCTTCTAATGGCGATATATTTTTGGTAGATTATTCTTTTCCCATGAGCTCTAGATATGTTGTGGGACCTTCATTAAAAATGCTACATCCCAAATCACAGACTGAGATGAGCTCCTACGGAGGAATGCGATAGAATTATCAGATTCTACCCTGTAACTATTTTTCCAGAGAAAGGGACATGACAAATCCTCCATTCCCAAAATTGTTTGTCCGCAAGAAATACAAATTTGGATGCTCTAGGATTTTAGATCCTTCCCAAACTTAGCATATTCAATTAGAAAGTTCTTCCAACAGACAAAACAATCAATTATATTCTTGTTCCTTAGATTCTTGACCCTAGTATCAATCACAACTTTCAAAATAAGGATGAGTTTCCCTTCATCATTAAGGGGTGGTGACTCTATAGCAAGAGATATATTCAATTCTAAAACCTTCTTTAGACATGAAACATGGAAATCATTATGGATTCTACTATCTGTTGGAATTTCCACTCCATAAGCAACTTCTCCAACTTTCTAGATTATCTTGTAATCTATAACTTAGGCTTGAGCTTCTCTGCTCCCCCTTTCTTGATGGAAGTTTGTCTATATGGTTGCAATATTATAAACACCTTTTCTCCTACCTCAAATTCTCTTTTAGTGTGCTTTCTATATGCATGCATCTTTAGTTGATTATGGGAAACTTGCATATGATCCTTGAGAGTTCTCAAGTTGTCTTGAATTTGATTAACCAAATCACTTGTTGTGAAAACCCTACTATCTGTGATGACTAACTCTGCAAAGGTTAATGCATTGTATCCATAGATGGCCTTGAATGGGGACATGCTAGTAGACATGTGATGAGTTGTGTCATAGCAATATTCTCCCAAATGTAGCCACTTGATCCAAACTACCTACTAACTGGTGACATAGTTCCTCAAGTATCCTTCTAACCACTTGTTTACTATTTAAATTTTCTCATTAGTTTGAGGATGATAAATTGTGCTAGGGGTGACTTTGGTTCTTAGCAGATGGAACAAATCCTTCCAAAAAGTGTTGAGGAAATGACTATCTTTGTCATTGACAATGTTCTTGGGCAATCCATGCAACTGAAAAGCTTCTTTGAAGAATAGTTTTGCAACTTGTAGAGATTTGTAATCACTGGAGATGGCAAAGAAATGAGCATTCTTGGTCAAACTATCCACTACAACATAGATGTAGTCCTTACCTTGCACTTTGGGTAATCTGGTGATGAAATCCATGGATATACTTTCCCATTTGTGCTTTGAAATGGGAAGAGGTTGTAATAATCTAGCCAAAAACTCTTGTTCCCCTTTGTTCTATTAGCATGTGATGCATCCCTAGATGTGTGAGAGAACATCCTCCTTAAGGCCCTTCCAAGAAAACCTTTCCATGATCTTTTGGTAAGTTTTGTAGAATTCTAGATGCCCTACTTTTGGTGCATTATGATAAGCTTCCAATATCTTTTCCTTTACCTTAGACATTAGAACCAGGAACACCCTATTTTTGAATAGTATTAGTCCTTCCTCCACTGCATACCAGTCATCCTTCTCTACACCCTCTTGGACACTGATAGCAAAAGGATCCTTAGCATACTCCTCATGGTGGAATCCTTCCAATCATTTGATTTGATGGACACATGGCACAATGTAGGTCTCCTAGAGAGTGCATCCACCATAATATTCTTCTTTCCTTTGATATATTCAATATCAAAATCATATGCTTGTAGTTTTTGACCCATTTTTGCTACCTATCATTCAAATTTTGTTTTCTTAGGAAGAATTTCAAATTGTTATGGTCTATCTTGATCATAAATATTTTGCACACCAGGTATTACTGGAATTTCTCCCAAGCATGCATTATAGCTAGCATCTCCTTATCATATATGAGGTATCTTTTTTCATGATCTCTTAATTTCCTACTTTCAAATATTATGGGGTATCCCTTCTCAAAGGTCCTTTGTGCTTTAGATGTTCATTCAAAGGATCCATCTTTAGTCAGATTGGTGATAGGTGTTGCAGACTGAGAGAATCCTCTGAAAAACCTTTGGTAATAGCTACAAAGGCCAAATAATCCTCTTAGTTGAGACAAATTCATGGGAGGAGGCCAATATAAGATATCTTGGATCTTTTGTTGATCAACTTGAACTCCTTTAACACTTATGACATGTACCAAATATAATATCTTTGTTGAACCAAACTCACATTTGGACATCTTAGCAAAGAGAGACTGTTGTTCCAAAATTCCCAAGACTATATCCAAGTGATTCAAATGTTTTTCCCATGTTTTGTATAGATTAGAATATCATAAAAGAAAAACAATACAAACTTCCTCAAATGATTACCAAAAACATGATTCATGCATGATTGGAAAGTTGTAAAAGCGTTGGTGAGACCAAAGGGAATAACTAAGAACTCAAAATTCCCATAATGACACTGAAAAGTAGTCTTTTGAACATGTTATTCCCTCATTTGGATTTGATGGTATCCATACATCCAATCAATCTTTGAGAAGTATACTACACGATGTAGTTCATCAATTAGCTTATCTATCCATGGTATGGGGTATCGGTTCTTAATGGTCTTCTTGTTTAATGCTTTGTAGTCTATGCACATCCCCAAAGTGCCATCTTTCTTCTTAACCAGCACCATAGAAGATGTGAAAGGGCTAGAGCTTGGTTTGATGTATCCCATATCCAAAGACTCCTTTATTGATTTCTCTATCTCTTCTTTATACATCCGAGGATGGAGGTAAGAAGTGGTCATAACCATCTTTGATCTCGATTCAAGTTCTATGGTATGATGGAAACCTCTATTCGGTGGTAGTCCAAGAGGCATGTCATTGAAAACCAAACTATTCCTATCCAAAATATTTTTTATATCAATATGAACTTGACCATTCTTACCTTTTGAAGAATCCTTTGAAATCACCAAACAACTAGTAGACCAGGCAACTTGGTTCTTCTGGAAGATCCTTTCCATTCTCTTGGCTAATACTACTTGTGGACCACCATTCACCATTCCCTTTAGAATCAAATCCTTCCCATTGGCTTTAAAATTGAGCTAAATTTTTTGGTAGTTTGTAGTATACTCACCCAATGAATGTAACCACTATACACCCAAAATCACATCAATTTCACCCAAACCAATAACATAGAAATCATCACAAATATTATGATCTCCAAATGTTATGTCCAACTTCCAGAATTTCTCTTTATAGGGTAAGTTATACCCATCCTCCACAATGACAATGAATCCTTCAAAATTATCTACATAGAACCTTCTTCTTCTCATGATTCCTTCATCAATGAAGTTATGAGTAGACCTCCATCAATTAGGATAGCCACCCTTTTTTTGGAAAGGACTCCCTAGACCTTGAAAGAATGGTATCTATGTGTGAACATTGATGTTAGACCTGCACAAACACAACAAACAATCACACAATTAGATCATTATGCAAGTTAAATCAACATTCCCCATATAATTCATTTCAAATGCACAAAATAAAAAATGGAAATGAAGAAAACAAACAAAAAATATCAAATCCTATCTAATGCAAGCAAAATCTCAATCCCATGGGGGAATTGGTGCCATTTTGATGTGTAAAATGGTCCTTTCCCAATTCCTTGCAAGCTTGGTGATGATTGATGAATATTGAAGCTCCTTGATGCAATTTTGACATAACCTAGCTATGAAACTTGATAAAAACTATGAAAGTGGATGAACAATGGATGAAGAAAATTCAAAATCTCAAGATAATGTCTTTGCATGAAGTTGTGGATCCAAAATCAAAGTGAGAGCCTCTTATTTATAGATGAGAGTGATGGAGAATGAGGCAAAAGGGATGAATTTGGGATCAAACACCAACCAATGACCAAGTGCCACTTGTCAACATGTGAGTGGACAAAGGTGGAGCACATTTTGGTCATTGTGAAATTAAATGCAATTAGGTGGAATTTCAAAATGGATGAAATGACATGTTGGAGGGAGGAGAAAATGAAGTTAATGCCACTTGGATCAAGGAAAAAGGACATGCAAGAGGTTTAAATGCCTTGTTGGATGTACAAACCCTTTTGGAGGGTTTTTTCAAATTTAGAGAATATTCCAACATTGATGCCTTTTTGAAAGTAATTGAAGATTTAATAAATCAATTGAAATGATTTTCATGAGCAAGTTGCAAAATCTAGAGGATTTAGGTGATTAAAATTAATATTAATCAAGATTTGATTAATTTAAAAGGAGATTACTTGATTTGACCATTTTGATTTAGATTTTTGGATGAATTTAAATCAAAATGAGAGGAATGTGATGTAGACTTAATTAAATAAAGATATTGATTTATTTAATTAAAAGGAGATGTTAGATTAAATCAAATAAAGATTGATTTATTTAATTTAATAGAATGACTTTAGAGATTAATTAAATAAAGTGAATTATTTAATTAGAGGGAGACTATAGGATTAATTAAATAAGATGATCTATTTAATCAATAGGAGATGATGACTTAATTAGATAAATAATCATTTATTTAATTAAGAGATGAAATGTGGTGGATTTAATCAAATACATATTATTCGATTAAACGATTAGCACAAAAGGTGATTCAGGACAAAGCGGTGTTAGTAAAAATCAGGATTAGGTGTATAGGATCAATCGATACATTTTCCATGTCTACACTATGTGCACTAGATAGATATGCTAGAATTTCACCATTGTCCTTCTCCTTGTCTTCTTCCTCCAGAGGGATTTATTTTGGATCCTGAAACTTTTTAGACCCATCTAATTCTAATTCTTTATTAGAGATGACTTCTACATAGTGGACTTGTGCTTTTCCAAGACACATGTGTCTCAAAATCCATGGTTCTTTGTAAGAGAAATAAAGTTTCTTCCTTCTAAGCTCATTCTTGGTCTCATCATCAATATTCTTAGGTGTGGTAGGCGGAGCTAGTTTTTGAGCAGTCCAAAGCTTCTTTTGGAAATTCCCCTTTGTCTTATTCCATATTGAGGGTTTTGATTTCTATTGAGGAACACAATTCTCCAGATCCAAGGCTTTTTGGATAGTCTCCTAAAGTGTTGAGGGGTGGAATGCCTTCACTAAGTCCCTGAGTTATTTTTCCAATATTTCTATGAATAGGACTATGAGTCTTCTCTCTGAAATGTCAATTACTATGACTGATAGCTTTTGGAAATCTGCAACATTTTCTTCCACACTTCCTTTCTACTTGAGGTAAGAAAATTCTCTAAAAATTTCATCTAGATCTCTCCTATCAAATATCTCAACTAGTGTGTTGTAGAATTCATCATAAGATTTGATCAATTTGTGGCCTTGAGTGACTAGACCATGGTACCACCAATCATGAGAAATTTCTTCCAAATGCAAGGTGGAAAATTTTATGGAATCTTCCTCGAACATTGGCTTAAGTGCCAAATATGTACCGAGTTTCTACAACCATATTGTAGCAACACTTTTCTCAGATCCATCAAAAGGGGAAATAGATAGCTTTCCCATTGAGTGCTCCAATTCTTTTGGTTTGAGGGGTGAATGGTAAGTTCCCATTTTATTCTTTTTCATCGCCATGAAATCTGTCAAAGACAAGATCTCTTTGATTGGAGGGTCTAAAGCCCTATATTCTTCACAGGCTCTTGAGATATCATCTTGGAGGATAGTTTCTCCCTTTGAAACCTCTTCCACCTTTTCAATGAGCTTGGGCTTAAGGGTTCTATTACTAAAGTCTATTTGGAACTTTATGTATCAATCACCTTCTCCTTCTCCTTTCTACCACTCGAATCCTTGAAGGCACCAACTCCATTAATGTTATGATTCTCCTTCCTTGCATTAGTGTACATCCACTAAAACATTTGGCAACATGTTGACAAGACAATTTTTCCCTTATATCATTTACTCAAATTTGGGTTTGGCTTCATCATCACCCATCATTTCTTCTTGCACCGATTTCTTCAGTTCTCTCCTTTGGAACCTGATCTCCCTTTCATTTGGCAACATTAAACATTAGGAAACTCAACAAGCTAGCAAAATCTTGCTCTGATACCACTGTAATATCCCTAACATATAATTTTAATAAATACTAAATTGTGGATGGAATTCAAACATAGTAAAGTAGGCACAAAAAATATTATTGCAAAATATGAAGAGAAATCTGGAATGTATGTATTATATATTGACTATAATTCAGACAATGATCCGAAATAATTTTCAATTGCTTCCACAAATCAAATAACAATAGTACCGCTTCCTTATAGAATATTTGAAGCTTGAATGCACTCTTTGAATGGAAATGCCCTCAAGAACAAAAGGGGTTTCATCCTCTGATCCTAGTAAACACTAGGTCTTCATCCAATGAACACAACTTCTATGGGTTTTCATCCACAAACGGAAATAGAATGCGAGTGTCCAAAATTTACAAGAAAATGACATAATATTTTGATGCCTACCATGAATTGGTTTCGCTACATTTATATGCTAACATTATTCTTTGAGGAACAAGTCATCCTTGAGCCCAATTGGCACCAAAACCTAGAATTTGAATTCCCAACATGCTACATTATAGGTCAACCTTAAGGCCAATGTAGATTCTTTTGGAATAGGTGTGCCTTCCTATGGACCCATCCACACGCTTTCCCTACTCATTCCAGCTTCCTAAGACTTTGTTGTTACTTTCGCATGATCTTGCAATGTTTTATCCTTCAAGCCTATAGGGGTGGGTGCCAGTTGACTAGCACAATCACCTTCTGTTAGCGATATCTTTCCACTACCTAATCCTCAGGTTTATTGAGTTTTGGATATAATGTGTAGGTGCCATTGTAGGTTCTATGTTCTGAACCACACAGCTAAACATGCTCCTACAGAGGAATACAAAGGGATTTTCATAATTGACTTTGTCTTCGCATGCTGAGCCTAAGTTGATGATCTTCTGATGATGATATCTTTATTGTAGATGATTATTTTCCCAAGAGCTTTGGATATGTTGTGGGACCTTCATTATATATTCTACATCCCAAACCATAGAATGGGATCAGATCCTATAGAGGAATGTAGTATAATTCTCGGGTTCTACCTTGCAACTATTTTTTAGAGAAAGGGACATGGCAAAGAGGATTAGTGTAGTAATTGTAGAGGTATATAGGAGATGAGAAAAAAAATAGTGGATGGGTGGGGTGCCTAGGAACCACTAGTGGTGAGAGCAAGGTGATATGATCAATAAGGCAAGGATTAGGCACAAGGGAGGTAAAGGAGGAGGCCATGGATGTAGATGACCAATAGGTATAGGGAGCACTAACACAAGGTGAGAAAGAGAATGTAGATTCATTGATGTAACAAGGATAAGAGGGCTAGTAGGAAGTAGATTACCTTAGAGTGAGATTGGTTATAGCCCTATCAGACTAGGATGTTTTAAAATTAGAGCAAGATGACCCAATAGTAGAGAAGGATCAAATCATGGCTAAGAGGGGATAGACTATGTATGCCTTATGACACATTATAAGTATGTATATAGAGGGTGCAACTAGAGGAATAGAGTTTGAGAGGGGAGATGGACCAAGAAAAGTCACTATGAGGCCTCAAGGTTTGAGCAAGGAATTAATAGAGGTTATTGGATCTTCTAAGGAGATAGTGTGAGCATTGATAGAGGAATATTAGTACAAGTAATTGTATCAGTATGAAATTCCAACAATGCAAATGGATTATTATTATGCAAATAATTTAACATCAAGGGCTAATGAGTTAGCCATGTTAGGGAATAGATGCCATTATTGATGCCTCCACCTCCCCTTCCACCTGCAAAGCTAGGAGAAAGTAGAGATTCAAAGGGGGACAATGCTAGTTAGGATTTGTTTAATTAGTTGGAGCATGATGCACATTGTTGATGTGTATAGATATTTTTGGTGTACATATGCATGGTTATGATCTAGGATCTTTGATATACTCCAGATCAATTTTTGATGATATATGTGAGACACTTATTCCATGTGATGTTTATATTGTTTATTAATTATGATTTTATGTGATGGATGTGTGTATGATGTACATGTGATGAGATGATGTTCATGTTATTTATTGTGATATGTATGGAAAATAATATGATTTATTTTGATGATGTAATATGATGTTTATGATATTGACGTATATTTATGATGATGGTTATGCAAATGCTTAATGGTATTATATGGTGAATATATGATATATTTATTGATGATTATACATTGATGTATGTATGGATAATGGATAAATTAGTTGAGATAAGTTATGGTTTTTCCATTTCATAATAGGGAAGAAATAATGATGCTAGATAGATAGTGAACTAATTAGATAATTAAATAATTTAACTAATCATTTGTACAATCTAAATCATGATTTAAAGGACACAGTAGATAATAAATAGTGGATATATTAGATTTTGAGTGGTTCAATGTTTGAATGCATGTATTTGTTGATATGTGATGAGTACCTATTTTGATACAACATTAGGTGCTATGTACTAGGGTATAAAGACTAAGGTGATGATATATTCAATGCATAGAGGACTAACTTACAAGCACAACAAATAAAAAGATTCCATAACATATCACAAGGATTTTGATGACCCTTGTGGGTATTATGATGGGAAAACCAACAACCATAACACACACAAAATAGATAAATTCCAAGTATACCATACCAATCAAGATGCATCATGATAGAAGGATTGTGGTGACATTGTGGAGATATAGTATGGGTTAAATATGGAATGATGAAATCACAAAGTGTTGTTGTGTGCAATATATTTTACCTACTCTAAGATGAAAAAATAAGCTAAATTAAACAAAAGGAAAACACAAAACAAACACTCAGATTAGGCCTAGTTGAATCTAAACAAAGCACAATAAAAAGGAACCTTTTACCTTGTTCAAATTGGTTGTTTTGGTTGGCCCTTTGGATGCTTTATTGTGTGCTCCTTCTTTGGAAAAACAACTAAAATCCTAGCTCTAAAGGATGGTGAGATGATGGGGAATGCAATAATGCAAATGGGTATTGGAATGGATGCAAGATTGTGGCTCAATTTTTTTGCAACAATGGTGATGGCTCAAATGCTTGAAAATTGCTAAGTGTGCTTGAATGCTTGATTCCTAGATTGTGGATGATCAAAATGGAGAAATTTCCACCATTTTTAGGGGAAGTGCCTCTAAAGCAATGGAGGGCTAGGATTGAGCCATGGTGGAGGAGATCAAGGGCTAGGGTGAGTTGAGAACTCACAATCCCTCACAAGCTAACATGTGGCAGATGATGTGGAAAAGAGAGGATGATGTGGAGATGACATGGAGGTACTTTTATGTACCTTGGGAATGGAGAATATCTCCTCATAAAGAAGGTCATTTTCCACATGTGCTTTGAGAGGATATGTGAGGAATTAAAAATTCCTCACAAATCCTCGTGGGGATGGGAGAAGGAATTTAAAATTCCTTAAAATGCCTTGGAGGAATAAATGTGAATTAAAATTTCACATAGGGAAGGGGATGCCTTCTCCAAATAGAGAAAACATTTAATGTAGGTTGACTAAGGAGACATGCCATAAATGGCATGAAGATTAGGTTAGCTTAATTAGGTGATTAAGGTTGTGCAAATGTGGGATTAGGTAGGCTAATGAAGGATTAAGGACAAGTGGGAGATTATGGAGGATGTGACCCTAATGATGATTAGGGGTGTTCACATCCTAACAAAAAATTAATTAAATTAATCTGGATTAAGGAAGATTACGGAGGATGTGACATGAGGAGAGAGAAGAAAATGAATTAAAAATTAATTTAATTCATTTGGGCTAATGACTAAATTAAATAAATTGGTCTATTTATTTAATTTAGAGATGAATAAGGTAAGTTATTTAATTGATTAATTAAATACCTTAGGGACATTAAGCTAAAATAAAATATTAATCAAATAATGAATTATTTAATTAATATGGCTAAGGAATAGAGGACATAGGAATGCAAAGGTGAATTTGACTATATGGGAGTGGTAAAATTTAGGTGTATACATTTTGCCCCTCTTCGAAATACTGTTAGAATAATAGTTTCAAAGAAAAATAAAATACAGATGACTCGATAGAAGAAAATAATGTTAGATGATGCCCCCTGTATCGCAAGAGAATGGATAGAAAGGAAGAATGGAGAAATGGAGGGAAAATGGGGAAGAAAAGGGGCCCCAGATGACTTATCAATATGGAGAAATGGAGGGAACCATGCGATAGAATGCAAAAAACCATGAAGAATGGATTAAACAGAGGAAAACAGACACATGGGGTGCGAATGGCAGCTCTCAGAAGAAAGGGGGAAAATGAATTAATAAAAGGCTAATGAAAGGGTAAAAATTACCCAAAACTTAAAAGGCTAATTAGGGGCGAAAATGAAAATTATAAACAGTAAATTTGAAAAATTACTATTCACCTAATTCTCATTTGCACACTTGGTAGTTGACTAGATGAAAGAGAGAGAGAGACAGAGAGTGACGAGGACGGTTGACAGGTCGAACGATGACGAGGCATTCATTGATGATGAGCTGATTCACCAGGGCGAGGAGGTACGAGCATACTACTACGAGCGGGCAGTACCTCGCCAGGTAGGCTTCTGATCCCAACCTTGTGGTTTCAATTTAAATTTCATGCACATGTTTAATTCCAAGATGGGTAGACTAAGGTAAAAAATCGCCATGGAAGGGCGGATTCGCCCTTCTAGCAAGGCACATTCGCCCATCCAGCGGATTGGTGAGGAAAGGGGTAGACTTGTGCATTGTAGGGGTAGGCATGTGAAGAGAGGGGAAATTGCGAAATAACCTATCTCAAAAATGGGTGAACCTGCACAATGCAGGGGAGAGAAAGAAGTAGGATAGGTGATTGCAAAATTGCCAAAAATGGAAAAGGGCAGAAGCAAATTCACCCAAAAGGGGAAGAGGCAGATGCGAATCCACCCGTTGAGGGAAAGGGTGAATGAAAATTTGCCACTTGGGAAGAAAACACATAGGGGTTATTTTGAAATTTCTCGTGGGGGGAAAGGGCAAATATGAATTCGCCTTTAAGAGAAGGATGGGTGGATTTGCGCCTGGACAAGAAAGGGGTGGGTCCACTTGGAAAATAGGCGAACCCACAAAAGAAAGACATAGGGACAAACACACTAGCTAGATAGGTGAACACATTGGGAAGGAAAATGGGTGAACCTACCTCACACATAGGTGAACTCACCAGATCAGGGTAGGGATGAAAAAGACAAGAAATAGGAATGAAATGTTAGAAAAACTGATTGAAGGGTCTGCATGGATGCATAACTTCGAGATGTTGAGGATGTGTGAGAGGAACTCAACGGTGTTGGAGGTGTTCATGAGAGAGATGAATCCATAGGATCATGGAGCATTATCCCAGGCTGGACTACTCCATATGTTGGGATATCCCAACATCAGAGCACACATACCCCTATTGATAGCCTTGATGGAGAGATGGAGCTCAGAGACCTCCACATTCCATCTCCCAAAAAGGAAGATGACAGTGAGCTTGGAGGACGTCTGGAGGATTCTACGGTTGCCCATTAGAGGGAATTTTATTAGCGCAACAACAAGACAATTAGTTGATAAGAGTGTGCAGGCAGTATTTGGACTAGGTGATCTTCCCATCCGAGGGAAGGAGTTAGATATTGATGCATGTTTGGGACTTGATATGGCGGCGTTACCTCTATACCTATGCTACCTCATTAGTAGGATCCTCCTACCAGATAGGAGTAGACATTTATTTATCCTCAAGATGATTGAGGTGGTTGAAAAATAGTGGAGAGACGAGAGGGAGAGTATGCATGGGGGGTGTCTGTATTGGCATCGCTGTACCGAGACATGCACATCATCTACTATAGATGAGAATTGAGCATTACACGTGTGACTTTGCTCCAGGTATGGGCCTGGGAGCATATTAGTTTTGTGAGACCAAACATTCTAATTGTTGATGTCAGAGATGAGACATTGCTTATAGCATACTGGTGGGGGATAAAGTATGGATGGAGACTACATTTTCAGGAGGTGGGGAGTTTGGAGGAGTGGCGGTAGAGATTGGATGGATTGAGGGGGGAGGATATCACATAGATATTTTACATGGTATGGCATTTCTAGGGATGGAGATGTGATGATAGGAGATGGAGGGGCTAATTTTTATTAGTGTGCTATTTGATCAACTAGGATCCTTTTATTATAGAGTTGCATAGACCAGACAGGGTGAACAAACAATACAGAGTACAACAGGGCATCCCTGTGGGACCCCAGAGGTTTCGACAAATCAATCAAGAGGCAACAATGCTGTGGGGGGAGTAGATCATAGCTGAGTATGCACGAAAGATGTGGGATGCAATTTTTATGACATAGTATCCATGGAGGGGAGGACCAGCTGATGCAAGTACTACAGTATGGTATTCTGCATGGTGGACGAAGCATAGGCCAGGGTGGATTACCATAGTGCACCTGATTTTAGGTGCTCTAGGGTTTGGTTTAGCTAATGAGAGGGAGCTGGCTAGGCCATAGAGGAGGAGGGCCAATAGACAGAGGAGAGGAGATGTAGAGATGGAGGAGGCGAGAGAGAAGGAGTAGGATATGGAGGTGGATGAGCCAATGGTGGATCCATTGGCCATAGTGCCTTATGTACCACCACCACATGAGGACCCTGCAATGTTACTGGCAAGATCCCTAGCCAAGATAGGGATAGTAGAGCATAGACTCAGAGAGTCAAAGGCTGATAGGGACAAATTACAAATAGAGGTGGGGCAACTACAAGCTGAGGTGGAGTGGTTGCAGGGTGTACAGAGAGATGGATACAAAGATTATGCGGCTTTAGAAAATGGTGCAGGGAGGAGAGTATTAGAGATGCAGAGGGAGAGGGATGAGGCAAGGGGTCAGCTGGAGGAGATGTGAAGAGAGAGGGATGCAGCCTAGGATAGAGTTGAGTGTACAGAGAGAACCTTAAGAGATGTAGGGGGATTGTTGGAGATGGCAGAGATAGCGGAGGCACATGTACAGAACCTACAGAGCAAGAGGGATGCAAAAACACAAAGGATATCCCAGCTAGAGGGATAGGTTGAGCAGATGAAGATGGTACAAGAGGCGTGGAAGTGGGAGAGATGGTATATCAGTGGGTAGAGGGACATGTACTAGATAGAAAGGGATATAGCACGATCACATGAAGCAGGGGAGGTCGATGCTAGGATAGAGGCCGGTTATTATATGTTTTCTTACCATCAAGCCATCACAGATCTTGCACAGAGGGTGCCACCATATGTCTAAGCAATGCCATAGATGCCAAAACCCTCACACTCAGGGGCTACTCATACAAGAGGATACAATAGTCATCGTGAGACACCCCCTCGAGGCCGAGGTTCCATGCCAAATTCCCCCCAATGGTCAAATGTCAGGAGCACTGGTTAGAGGATGAGAGGGGATACATGATCCAGGTTTTTGACAAGTGCAGGTGGATGAATAGTATATAGAGGTAGAGGCTACAAATTCTTTGCATAGATTTCAGAGACTAGTTTATTCATTCATTCTTTTATTCTTTATTCTTTAGGACACCATGATGTGTTAGATGCAGTCTCTGTGTTTGATTATTCAATATACTTTCATGGACATTTATGATGGACTTGTTATGTTATTATGGACTATCGTATACTTTACGATCTTTATTATGGACTATGTTGGACACGTGATGGACACTATATTTTGGATATATATATATGATATGCGATGGATATTGTCAACATTATGTGATTATCATGTGATGGATGTTTATTATGCTCATGTGTATGTTGATGATTATGATGTATGCATGATGATGATTATGGTTTATTCTTATGTTTATGTGGGATATATGGGATATATGCATTATGTATAACACTTTGTGATGTAGGATGTGATGGATGATTCATGATTTTATGATATATGCTATGGATGTGATACTAATAGTGTGTGATGCAAGTGGCGATGTTAGTATGATTTATGATGTAAATTCATATGAGATATGATATGATGATTGATTATGCTATGGGTAATCATGTATGTATGATGTGATATGAAAATGCAATGTGATGCAGTGGATAAAAATATGTGATGTATGCATATGTGATCATGTATGGATGGGGGTGCTAAATGTGATGTAACACAATGTATGTGGTGAAATGAACTAAGATGTTTAGAATAATAACTCCAAACAACCTAAAATGATAATGCAATGAAAGGATAATGAAATGGAATGAACTTAATATGCTTAGAATAACCAATCTAGATTAAAAAACTTAAAATGAATATGAAAATGATAATGCAATGGAATGAAAAGGAAATGGAATGAACTTAAGATGCTTAGACTAAAAATTCTATATTAATCTAAACAACTTAAGATGATAATGAAAATGAAAGAATAATGAAATGGAATGATATGAAATGAACTTAAGATGCTTAGACTAACAGATCTATATTAATCTAAACAACTTAAGATGATAATGCAAATGATAATGCAATGAGATGAAATGATATGAAATGAACTTAAGATGCTTAGACTAACAAATCTATATTAATCTAAACAACTTCAGATGATAATGAAAATGATAATACAATGAGATTAAATGATATGGAATGAGCTTAAGATGCTTACACTAGTAGATCTATATTAATCGAAACAACTTAAAATGTTAATGAAAATGATAATGCAACGGATAATGAGCCTAAGTGAACAATGATAGGTGTGACAATGTATCACATAGCTATATGAATGATGATGGGTGTGACACTACACCTATCAAAACCATAGGAATCTTGATAGGAAGAAAAGATGAGGGAAGAACATTTGCACAACCAAGATCACTAACCATAAGCTAGGGAAAGAACAGATGGGGATAAATGCAATGCAAGGGGATGATAAATGAAATGCAAACCTAATGCCATTTTTCCATATTAGGAGAATTGATTTTTTTGCTATAGCATAAGACATAATATGCCAAGGTATAAAGAACCAAGGCCGATTAATGTCAAATGCATAAAACAAACACAACAAACAAGAAGGCTATCCCAACACCTCAAAGTCGCAATGGCTTTGGTAGGACCAAGTATTAGGATAACCACAACCAAAAAGGATGCCCCAGTGTAACATGAGACCATGGGGATCTTGGTGGGTGCTACGTGGGACAACCAAGAAGACAAGAACATGCAAAATCAAGATATGCCCCTATGTTCACCTATCAAAATGCACCATGATATGATGGATCGTGACAACCCGGACAAGGTATAATAGGGAGCTCAAATGACAAAGAAACGTCAAAAGCATCAAAAGATCACAATAAATTTCAAATGTCCTTTTCCATAGGATCAGCAGGGTCGATGAGGTTGATGCAGTCTTATTTAGGAAGGATACATCCTGTCAAGACTGAAGATAGAGGGTAGATTAGGTGATCGACATGACTCAGGATACTCGAAACTGATTGGACCTCATGATACTAATGACTTTTATTTTAAGCACTAGCTAAATAAGGACACACTTGATGACACCACATAAGATTGAAACACACCCTAAAGACCTATGGGCTCGGGGGATGATAAAAGCTTAGCCTTGCCTACGTGAAAGCCTATAGCCCTCATAGTTTGATAAAATATTAACGAATGACCACATATAAAAGAGGAAAGAGGACAATGGAGACCTTGATGGACGACAAAGACAGGATGGAAAAATGCCCCAGGGGTTGTTCAAATGATTATCCTTGCCTACGTGAAAGCGTAGGGGCAATGTAGTTTGATAAAAATGGACAAAGGATGACATGAGACCTAATGATGACCGACGTGGTGAAGGACCCTAGATGAGGACATGAGACTGACAAACGACACCGATATACAAGTGATGGAAAGCTCAAATTAAAGATAAAATCTCAAGATTTTGGATAGCCGATTTGAATCGTCCAATGCTCAATCAAAATATACCTAGTGATGAATAAGTGAATGTCGATGGGAGGATAGGTATGATAGGATGTGAGGATAGGATATGCCAATAGGAAGGAAGGAAGCATAAGGGAAAAAAAGACACCAGGTAGATAATGATTAAGCCCTTTATGAATGTTGCCTGTTTCCAGGTTTTCACCAAACGTACTTATCCAAGGTGCCACCAAGGGTGGTTTTCACCATAGGATGAATTATTTATCTTTACTATTTTTGAATTTTTTTTTTGTATTTTCTATATTTTTTACTTTTTTGGATTTTTCTAGGTAGGATAACCTAGCTGATTTAGGTGTAAAACCTCTTCAGATGCATGATGTTAATAGGCTCTTCCAAGGGTTCCCCCTTAGGTGTTGCAAGCTAATATGCCCCAGAACCATACTTGGTTGTGACAACATAGGGACCCAACCAATTTGCTTCAAACTTTCCTTTCTTGTCTCAATCTTGCTGGTGCATTGATTCTCCTTAAGGAATAGATCACCAACGATGAATTGGTGTGGATAGACCTTCTTATTGCAGCTTCTCCTAAGATGATGCTAGTATGCTTGTAGATGATTGTAGGCCTTGACACACTTTTCTTCCAGTAGTTCCAGTTGATTTAACTGTGTGACTTGAGCATATTTATCCTTGATAAGATTCTTTAGAGAGATTCGAGGTGATGGGATCTCAACCTCAATTAGCAAGATAGCATCAACACCATAAATGAGGGAGTATGGGGTAGTGCTAGTGGGTGTGTGGATGGATGTGCGGTATGCCAAAAGGGATGGATTGAGATGGAGGTTCCAATCACGACCAGTGTTGTTGACAAATTTTTTAAGGATTTTGATAAGAGTTTTGTTGGTCTCTTCAACTTGGCCATTACCCTAAGGGTAATAGGGGGTGGACCAATGATGTTGGATATGAAATATCTCACAAAGTTGCTTCATATATTGGTTTTTGAATGGCTTACCATTTTCAATGATGATGGTGGAGGGGATTCCATATCTATAGAGAATATGGAAAAAGATGAATTTGGAAATATGAATACCCATGATTTGGGAGAGTGGAATAGCTTCCACCCACTTAGTAAAGTATTCAGTGGCGGTGATGATGAAGGTATGATAGGTTGCAAATCCTACGTAGGAGCATGAATTAGATTTGCATGTTGTTGATAGGGTACACATTTCTTCATGAACTCACAAGCACCATGCTCCATGGTGGGCCAATAATATCCTGCTCTTAGAATCTTCTTGGATAAGGCCATTCCATTAGAGTGAGACCCACAGACATCATTATGCACCTCATTTAATGCAACACGAGATTTTGATTCATTGAGACATCAAAGGAGAGTGTCATCATACCCTCTATGATAAGGTGTATCCCCTACGATTATGTAGTGGGAAGTGTGTTGGATAAATGATTTGCGTTGATTTCGGGTAAGGTCAAGTGGTAGGATGTTGTCGTGGAGGTCTAGGTATAAATTTCATGGTACCAGGGTGATTCAGGACCTACGATATTGCACACCATCTCATTATCAGCGACATCATATGTTGGGATTAGTAGTTGTTCAACGAGGAACTCACAATCCATTTGATCCTTAGGCATGTCAATGAGGGAACCAATTGTAGCCATTGTATTTGCTGCCTTGTCTGGACTCTAAGAATATGCTCAAACTAGATAGAGATGAAATATTTCTTGAAGTCATATACCATGCATTTGTAAGGTAAAATCTTATCATCTTTTGTCTAAAACTCATTGTTGACCTATTTGATTATCGATTGAGAATCACCAAAGACACGTAGAAGAGTGATATTCCATTGGATTGCGATTCTTAGGCCAATGATGAGAGCTTCATATTTTGTGATGTTGTTTGTGCATGGAAATTCAAATTTGAATGACTTTGGGATATAATCACCTTGAGCAGTGACGAATAGGATACCTGCACCAACTCCATTATGCGTATATGACCCATCAAAATAGAGCATCCATGTATTTGTTTATGAAACTGTAAGAACCCCTTCATGAAGAAACTCAACTGCTAATGGATATGTGTCCACCAAAGGAGTGTCAACCAACTGATCTACTATCACTTGTCCCTTGATTGCTTTATGATCCATGTAATCTATATCAAACTTGCTCAGTAACATAACCCACTTGGCCATACAACTAGTTAATGACCTTCTGGTTAACAGATACTTGAGTGGGTCGACTTTTAAGATTAGCTTGATGGGATGAATAAGCATGTAATGGCACAAATTTTGTGAACTAAAGACCACTGTCAAGCAAGCCTTTTCCATTGGGGAATAGTTGAGTTCATAACCCACAAGTGTTCGACTGATGTAATAGATTGCACGTTCTTTAGAGAGTTCATCATGTTGTGCTAGTAATGCCCCCAGTACAACTGATGTGGATGAGATATATAAAAAGAGTGGTTTTCCTAGAATGGGTGGATGAGCCAAGTACTCCTTGATCTTTTCAAAGCCTTGCTGACACTCTAGATCTCATTTAAAGGTTATGTCTTTGCACAAGAGGTGTGTGAATGATTGGCACTTATCAAAAAGTTGGGCTATGAAGCATTTGATGGACTGTAGCTTTCCTTGGAGGCTCCTTAACTTCTTGAGATTGCATGGCGAGGGAATATTCATGATTGCTTTGAATTTTGTTGGATCTACCTCAATACCCCTTCTGGAGACTATGAAGCCCAATAGTTTCCTAAATGTGACACCGAACACACACTTCTTTGGATTTAGTTGTAGCTTGTAGTTCTCTAACCACTCAAAGATTTTCTTTAGGATCATGGGATGCTCTTCTCTTGTTTTGGACTTCCCCAATAAGTCATCAACATAATCTTCCATTATGATATGGATGAGGTCATGAAAGATAGCAATCATCACATGATCTGGTGGACATTTTTTAGAGGAAATTGAAGTGTCTTATTTTTCTCTAGAATCTACACCATCAGAAAGATCTCAGCATCCTGATTCCAACGCAACTCGAACGGAGCGAAAAGGAGTCCGTTTGCACGAGTTATGGCCAGTCAAACCTCGGGTCAAACTGGGATCAGGGGCATCCAGAAGGCAAAAAAATGGCATTGTCAAAAATCAATGAAAACAGCGTCATCGCGAAGAGCTCATCACAAGCTTTCCAATGCAACTTGTTTCGTCGAAATCCGACATCGTATGCTCAACTTATCAACGGTCAAAGTTTGCAATTGACTTGTCAAGGTGGACCGTACGGATGCTGACGTCAGCAGTCAATCCGTACTGCACGGAATATAACAGGTGAATTTGGACGTGACACGTGGTGGTACAGTCACTGTACGGAACCATTCAAAATCTGCCACGTGTCCATCTGTACGGGTGACGTGGCATCTCCGTATTCGTCAGCGTACAAGTGGCAGTCGGGTGTCGATCCACGTCAGCGTCCAGTCAGCATGCCACGTCATCAACAGTCCGTAGCACAAGTCAGCATCCACGTCAGTTGTATCAGGCCAGTCAGACTGCACTACGTGGCACCCTCCTGGTGCAGCACGTGGCCTCTCCCTCCTGCATCGGTGTTCGATGTGTTTGTTAACAAAAAAAAATTGTTTGGCCCGGTTGGGGCTTGAACTCTTGACCGATGGTGTGCGAGATTTCCGGGTGGCCGGTAGGCTAAACAGCCGGCCGTTACCATCTATGTTGGCCATTTGATTTTGTTATTTTAAAATTAGCGAATGGCTATTAAAAGCCAGCGGTGGGGGTTGAACCCCCAACCGTCGGCCGCCCAAAAATATTAACCACCACCGAGCCATCGCGAAAGTTTTGAATAGATGTGGCAGCTGTTTGTTTTGTTGAAATCAAAAAACCGAATACCTTAATTAAAAACAAAAAAATCCCTCCTAAATTGAAAATAAAACAAACTATAATCCTTTTAAAGGATTAAATAGAAACCTTCCCAACCATAATAGCCCGAATAATTTTAAATTGAAGGGCTTAAATGAATTTATGGAGATGTATATTCAAATAAGGGAGATTATTATGATTTTCCTATGTAAAATAGGGGATTTAATAGAGATTTTAATGTAAAATAGGGAGATTTGAAGATTTTTGGAGAGATAAGGTGGATTTGGAAAATATTTTGTAAATCAATTGGTTAGTAACCAATTTGAGAAAATTTTATGTATTTAAAGGGGTGTGAGGTGAGAGTTGATATCAAGTTTTTTTTTCAGGTGATGAAGTCCTAATGCTGAGGTGACAGAAGAGGGGTCTTGTTGGAGAGTTCTTCAAACCATTCTTGCATATCAGAGCATCGTTACGCTACCGAAGTGCTTGGAGAATGGTGGTGCTTTTGTAATTGATTTTTGGAGTTAATTGGATCGGTCTCTCTATTGGAGTGGACCCGGAGACGTAGTCACTTTCGTGACGAACTCCGTTATCAATCGTTGTTTGCACTTCTCTTTTTCTCTCTCTTTCTTTCTCTCATTTCCTTCTTTTCTGTTATAATCACCTTGTTAATTCTTTCATTCTGTTATTTTCTTAAGTTAATTTTGATTTAATTAACTTGAAATAATCATTGTAAAAGCATTGTAAAAGTTAAGCATTTAAATACTGCAATCTAGTCTAGATCCTATACTGATCAAGTTGGTATCAGAGCTTTTGGGTGACTATTATTGCAGTTATTTGTTTCTTGAATGCTAATGAGATCCAGGATTTAGAAGGGTGAAGGCAAGCTCGAAGACTTTAATCCTGAGATCGGGAAGCGTAGAACATTTCCAAAGATGTCAGTTTCTGGAATGGAGGTTCCTGAAGAAATCAATGAGCAGGAGTTTCGAAGAGCATTCCTTGAGATGAAGGCAAAGGTGGACATTCTTTTTCAGGAGAGACAAGAACGGAAGGCACATGAAGAAGGTTCGTCAAAGCAAGAAGATCGCAAAGACGAGAAAGGGAAACAACATGGAGATGGTGGCAAGCAACCAGATAATCCCTTTTCTTCTTCTCCCCCCTCTTCTCCTTCCCCTTCTTCTCCATCTTCTCCTCATTTTATTTCTTCTAATCCTTTCAAGAGTGGGTATAAGCCTAAAATAAAACTGGATGTAAAATTTGATTTGCCAAAATATTGTGGTGAACTTAATGCTGAAAAATTGGATGATTGGATTCAACAAATAGAGGTTTACTGTAGAGTCCAAAACTTGTTAGATGATGTTGATAGGATCCAATTAGCTACTCTTCGTTTAGGAGGTACAGCCTTAACCTGGTGGGAGAGTAAGTCTAAGGCAGAAGTTTCACAACATGGTAGAGTTAGTTTAGCCTGGGCAGAATTTATTAATGCACTTAAGAAGCAGTTTTATCCCCTAGGACATATGCAACAGTTAATGATGGACTGGCAAATGTTTAGGCAAGGGAAAGGTCAAACTGTCCAAGAGTACACCCATGAATTTAGGAAAAGTTCTATTGTTTTGAATGTTCCTTTGTATACGCAGGACACTTTGTTGAAGTACATAGGAGGTTTGCATTCCTACCTTAGGCATTCCATTTTGGTTTTGAACCCTTGTAATTTGGATGAAGTGTCTGTTCAAGCTACACACTTAGAGTCAAGGGGTAAAGGATCTTTTATTGATAAGTTTGATAATGATGTAAAGAAATCTTTTAAGGTTGTAGAGACAGGGAAAGGAAAGAAGGCAGCTACAGTCAAGAAGGATGAGAAACTTTCTTGTTCTCATTGTGACAGGAAAGGTCATGATGAAGAACATTGTTGGCAGTTGCATCCAGAATTGAAGCCTAAGTGGGCTCAGAGACGTAATCAGAAATAGAAAGGTAAGGAGAAAGCCATAAATGTTGTTATGGATCTTGGTTCAGATTCAGATGATGAGACTAAGATAACAACGATGGGTCTAAAAGGTAAAGCTCCTATTTCTGGTGTTTCTGTTGCTAGTTGTGCTTCTTCATCTACAGTTAATGATTTCTCTGAAGATGTAAAAAGGAATGAGCTTTTTCATTTAAGGGTTGTTGCTAAGAACAGTAAAATTGATGCACTCATAGATAGTGGTTCTCAAGTGAATTTAATTTCAGAAAGTGTTGTAAGAAACTTGGGTTAAAAACTGCACAACATAGGAAACCTTATCCACTAGGTTGGATTTGTGAAAATGATAAGTTGCAAGTAACAAAACAATGCACCTTAAGATTCACAATCACTAGTAAATTTGTGGATGAAGTTCAGTTTCATGTGGTTCCACTGGATATCTGTGGGATGGTGCTTGGTAGCCCTTATCTTTATGACAGAAAAGAAATCTTCTACAGGCAACAAAATCATTATCATTTGTTTAAAGATGGCATTCAGTATATTGTACATTCTCACAAGATTAAGACTGAACGTTCTTTTGCAAACACAGGGCAGTTAAAGAGGGTAATTAATGCAAGTAAAGAGTTAACTCTTATGTCTGTCAGTACAGGTGGTTCTAAACTTGAACTTGGAGTAGCTAACCAGGGTCAGATGTTGCAAGATGCACTTGCAGTACAACATGAGAAAAGGATGCTTGAAAGCATTGACGAATCCTTGGGTAAAAATGTTCCTGTTGTAAAGGATCGAATTGTTGTTGACTTATTTTCTTTCATTTCTGCATTGATATTCAGCTTGATGCTATTCAATTTTTGTTGGTTAGTGGCTACGACATTTGATGTAGATGCTTATGGAAGTGATAAAGTTATGTTTATATTCAACAATGTTGTTGCAGTCTTCATTGTGCTTGTGAGTCAGGTTTTCAGATGTACAGAGGATACAGGACAAGTGGGGAGGCCAAGTCCTCACTTAATGTCAAAGTAAATGCCACTTTTGGAGGTCCAAAAGGTCTTCAGTGGGGAGCCCTGATCTGGTGGACATTTTTCAGAGGAAATTGAAGTGTCTTATTTTTCTCTAGAATCTACACCATCAGAAAGATCTCAGCGTCCTGATTCCAACGCAACTCGAACGGAGCGAAAAGGAGTCTGTTTGCACGAGTTATGGCCAGTCAAACCTTGGGTCAAACTGGGATCAGAGCATCCAGAAGGCAAAAAAAATGGCATCGTCAAAAATCAATGAAAACAGCATCATCGCGAAGAGCTCGTCACAAGCTTTCCAACGCAACTCGTTTCGTCGAAATCCGACATCGTATGCTCAACTTATCAACGGTCAAAGTTTGTAGTTGACTTGTCAAGGTGGACCGTACGGATGCTGACGTCAGCAGTCAATCCGTACTGCACGGAATATAACAGGTGAATTTGGACGTGACACGTGGTGGTACAGTCACCGTACGGAACCATTCAAAATCTACCACGTGTCCATCCGTACGGGTGACGTGGCATCTTCGTATTCGTCAGCGTACAAGTGGCAGTCGGGTGTCGATCCACGTCAGCGTCCAGTCAGCATGCCACATCATCAGCAGTCCATAGCACAAGTCAGCATCCACGTCAGTTGTATCAGGCCAGTCAGACTGCGCCACGTGGCACCCTCCTGGTGCGGCACGTGGCCTCTCCCTCCTGCATCGGTGTTCGATGTGTTTGGTAACAAAAAATTTTGTATGGCCCAGTTGGGGCTTGAACTCTTGACCGATGGTGTGCGAAATTTCCGGGTGGCCGGTAGGCTAAACAGCCGGCCGTTACCATCTATGTTGGCCATTTGATTTTGTTATTTTAAAATTAGCGAATGGCTATTAAAAGCCAGCAGCGGGGGTTGAACCCCCAACCGTCGGCCGCCCAAAAATATTAACCACCACCGAGCCATTGCGGAAGTTTAGAATAGATGTGGCAGCTATTTGTTTTGTTGAAATCAAAAAACCGAATACCTTAATTAAAAACAAAAAAAATCCCTCCTAAATTGAAAATAAAACAAACTATAATCCTTTTAAAGGATTAAATAGAAACCTTCCCAACCATAATAGCCCGAATAATTTTAAATTGAAGGGCTTAAATGAATTTATGGAGTTGTATATTCAAATAAGGGAGATTATTCTGATTTTCCTATGTAAAATAGGGGATTTAATAGAGATTTTAATGTAAAATAGGGAGATTTGAATATTTTTGGAGAGATAAGGTGGATTTGGAAAATATTTTGTAAATCAATTGGTTAGTAACCAATTTGAGAAAATTTTATGTATTTAAAGAGGTGTGAGGTGAGAGTTGATATCAAGTTTTTTTTTCAGGTGATGGAGTCCTAATGCTGAGGTGACAGAAGAGGGGTCTTGTTGGAGAGTTCTTCAAACCATTCTTGCATATCAGAGCATCGTTACGCTACCGAAGTGCTTGGAGAATGGTGGTGCTTTTGTAATTGATTTTTGGAGTTAATTGGATCGGTCTCTCTATTGGAGTGGACCCAGAGACGTAGTCACTTTCGTGACGAACTCCGTTATCAATCGTTGTTTGCACTTCTCTTTTTCTCTCTCTTTCTTTCTCTCATTTCCTTCTTTTCTGTTATAATCACCTTGTTAATTCTTTCATTATGTTATTTCCTTAAGTTAATTTCGATTTAATTAACTTGAAATAATCATTGTAAAAGCATTGTAAAAGTTAAGCATTTAAATACTGCAATCTAGTCTAGATCCTATACTGATCATCACATGATGATAAGTTGCACCTATATTTTTGAGACCAAAGGGAATGACATTGTAGCAGAAGGTTCCCTAAGGGGTAGCAAAGAAATTTTTATGCTGATCTTCAGGTGCGATTCTAATTTGATTATAGCCAAAAAGGCCATCAATGATGGATAACATAGCATGTCCTACTATAAGATCTACCAACATGTCAATATTTAGAAGTGGGAAATCATCTTTTGGGAAAGATTTATTAAGATCTCAAAAAACTATACAAATTTTGATGTTCCCATTTGGTTTAGCCATAGGTACTATGTTGGATATCTAGTCAGAGTAATCAATAGGTTTGATGAATCCAGCCTCCAATAGTTTTTCTAGCTCTTTCTTAACGAGTAGAGCCACTTGAGGATGCATTTTCTTGAGCTTTTGTTTAGCTAGTTTTGTATCCAGATGAATGTCAAGATGATGTACAACCAATGCGGGATCTAATCTTGGCATATCTAAATAGGACCATGCAAAGTTAGTGATCCCTTCCTTTAGCAGGTTGATGATGATAGGGTACTCTTCTTTTGACAATGACTTGGACACAAGTGATTTTGGGCTCTTCTTTTGTTCCTAAATTAACATATTGCGTCTCTTCGATCAGAATGGAAGACCATTCAGATAAATGAGTTCCAACAAGGGGAAGATGAACATCCCAATCCTCCAATGCCTCATCAAGGTTTTCACTATCAAATACACCCTTTTTTTTTACTTTTAACAAGTTAGAAAGTGCCTCGGGAAGGTTTTCACTAGATGACCCTTTTTTGTTTTGTTTCTTTTTTCTTTTGCAGTTAGGGTGTTCATATTCCCCCAATCCCATTAGATGTACATAGGTGTCCACTAAAGGAAAAGTGTCGATAGGTGTACTACCTCATAGGTCCCAATCAATAAGGTCGGGGTGACAGAGGGAAAGGCTGATGGTAAGGATTGATGTGGAGTCGAAGAGGGAAGGGAGATCTACATCATCGTATGAGAGTATGATGGCTTCTTCTTTTGGTATGTATTCGAGGAATTCATTATCTAAATTGACATTATTTGAGGTGCTAGTGGATTTTGCAGGACCCTTTTGCTTTTTTTCATTTCCTAAGCCCAAATTTCTAGTTAGCATAAGTGTCTCAATAGGTTGCATTCTTCCCTGTTCCTCTACACCAAGTCCCCCCCTAATAACTATATTTTTCTACCAACTTTGATGCACAGGGATAAACCTCTTGGAAGTATTCATTGAGAGGGGGTGATGGCTTAGGTTCTTCCCTATATGTCCATTGATTGATATCATTCTCTGCCTAATCTTGTTGTGTTCCTAGGGACCAAAAAGTGGTAGAACCCATGTTCTTAGAGCTGAGAGTTTTTTTCTTCTCTTCTTCCTTTGGTGCAGACTAAGAAGGTTGGCCATAGGTGTGAGGAGATGGAGGAATGGTTGCCACATTTAGAGCCGTACACATCTCATATTCTTCGTAGCCTTTATCTATGATTTGGACCTTGGTGATGGTGGACTTAGATGCAGTGGATGGAATGGATGATGTGGTGGATGATGAATTGAAGGATGGATTGGAAGATGATACTTGAGGTGCCCCCACTTCTACTCCTGGACAATATCAGGAGTGGGGTAAGGAAGCTTCTAGAGCATGATAGTACTCAAAGGGTTGAGGGTTTGCATGGATAGTTACTTTGACCCCACTGTATGGAAATTTCAGGCATTGGTGGTAGGTGGACGGAATGGCCTGCATGGCATGAATCCATGGGCGACCAAGGAGAAGGTTATATGGGAGGTCCAAATCAAGGATGTGGCATGTGGTGTATTGCACAACAGGGCCAACCTGAATAGGAAGACAAATAATTCCGCTAGAGTCCCTTTATGTGTTATCATAAGCTTTGATGGTGATTGTATGATTATTCAAGTTAGCATGGGTATACCCTACCTATTTTATGAGCTTTAGCGTATAGAGGTTGAGGGTAGATCCATTATCTACCAAGACCCTTTTCAATTTATGGAGGGATACAAGGACTTCAATGTGTAGGGTGCGGTTATAGTTTGAGCAAATTGATGATATATCATTCTGACTAAATCCTAGTTGATATGTGGATGATAGATCTCCTACTAAGGCTTGAAATTGGGTAGGATCTATATCATTAGGAACGTGTGTATCCTGAAGAGCTTTGGTGAGGATTTTTTGATGGATGGGGGAAGACTTAAGTAAATCCAAGATGGATATTTGAGTGGGACTATTTCCAAGATGATCAAGAATATTGTATTGGGAGCTCATTGGAGCTGGATGGGATGACGTGGAAGGCCCAGGAATGGATTTGTGGTTGCAACGCATAGTAACAACACATTGTGAGTCTTTTCCTTTAACACAAATCATGGACACATGCGGCTCTACCTAGCTAATACACATAACAATACCATCATAGTTATAGGGAACATTCTTGTAGCTAACATTGTTCGTGTTGTTCTTTTGGCTATTGCTATTGCTACGCTCAAGATTAGCATTTGAGGTATGGGGACCTTGATTGTGCTTAGGGAAGGAATTTTGATATATTTGCAGTTGGGCATTGGATGATGTTGCCCGATTCACATCCACTACTATATCCCCTTGATCTATAAGATCTTGGATATACGTTTTAAGTCCCTGACACTTGTTAGTGGAATGACCTTTAATTTCTTGAAAGTCACAATACTTGTTTGCCCTATACCAGGCGGGTTTTGGTTTTGACTCATCAAAAGGATTTGTCATCAAATAAGTGATTGGGTAGCTCACTTGTAGCAACCTCTTGAAAATAGCATCTAAAGGTTCTCCCAAAGGAGTGAATGTATGCTTGTTATTTCCTTGATTGAACTATTGGGGAGGATGGGGTGCACCAAGCGGTACAAATATGATGTGGGAAATTAATTGCGGATTGGGGACATTGCGACCTTTGAAAAATGTTAGCTACTTGGATGTGTTTGGTATCACTGACACCATCGTTGATAGTGGTTTTTTTCTTGTTCCAGTAGTGGGACTTATCTCCAAATGACCTATCCTTATCTGAGTTAAAGATTTTGATTTGTCCCTTAGAAATGAGGGCCCTCTCAATGGTAGTGCCTTTTTCTATGACCTCTGAAAAGGTGGTAACATAATGAAGATTAAGATTATGTGCCATGTATGGATGGGAATTTGAAATGAAAATGGTCACCATTTCCTTCTCATTGAGGTGGTATTTTAGACGACTAGCAAAGGTGCGCCACATTTGTAGGTAGCTTGCAAAAGTTTCTCCCTCACGTTGTTTTTCTTTCAGGAGATCTAAAGTATCAATGTCCTTTTCCAAGTTGAAAGAGAAGTGTATAACAATTTTTTCTAATAGATCCGTGAAAGAAGAGATGGACCCCTTTGGAAGACCCATAAACTAGTCTAGAGCTTGCCCCATTAGACTCCTAGAGAATAATTGTAGGAGATAATTGTCATTATGCATGAATTATTGGCAATGTGTGTAAAATTCCTGTAGGTGGTTTCTTGGGTCACTCTTTCCTTTGTATTTATTGAATTTCAGCATTTCAAAGTGCTTAGGAAAGGGGACAAGTGAGATGGAGGGATCAAACAGATAAGGAAAAATCTCTTCAAAATTGAAGGTCTTCTTAGATGTCCCCGCTTGCAGGTCCTTTAGGGTGGCTTTTATCTCCTCCCACTCCTTATTGATAGGTGTCGATGGAGGAGGATTGGTCGGATTGGACTGATTGTAAGGGGCATATTGCTGATATGATGAGGATGGGGTTAGGATGGTTTGATTGTACGATTGCGAAGGTGGATATGAAGGGGTTTCTTGATATTGGTTGGGATATGTGGATTGGGGATTGGCATAAGATTGTTGATATGATGGCAGGGTTTGATAATATGAGGAAGAGGAACCCTATTGATATGATGGTTGGGCTTGGTAATATGAGGAGGAGGTACCCTATTGATATGATGGTTGCTACTGGGAGTAATATGGGTTAGATTGGTAATTGTAAGTAGTTTGTTTTTTGGAAGCACGTGGAGGTTGTTGCATCTATTGGATTGCTAGTAGTAGATGTTTTGTTGGGATTGTTGGGGATTTGTGTAAGGAAGCTGCTGTTGGGATTGTTGTGGATTGTAGTGAGAATAATTGGGATTGGGGTTGGATGTTTTGGCTTGTGCATAATACATGCTTTGGGGATGGTTTAGGTATTGGGTAGTAGGGTTTCCTGGCATTTGTTGAAAGGATTGTTGTGATTGTGTTAGGATTTGTGTATGCTGAGGGGGTTGTTGGTAGGATGGTGGTTGTTGGTAAATAGGTCAAGATGGGATTTGGGGTTGTTGAGGGACTTGTAGTTGGTGCTAAGGTAGCTGATAGGATGATGTTGGCTGATGAGAAGGGACCTGCGATTGGTGTGGGGGTTGTGATGGAATACCTTACAGCTAGTGTGGAGGTTGTTGTTGATGTTGTGACAAAATTTGTGCATGATGTGGAGGTTGCAAAGGAACTGGGGTATACTCTGGAGGTTATGATGGGGGTTACTGTGGTGGTTGATGATAAGGTAGTTGCGATGGTGGTGCCTAAGGTGTCGAGATGTTTGATGTGTGTGGAACTAGGAGGTGGAGGTGGAAAACAAAAGGATTAGGAACATTGCCCCCTGTATTACTTGGTATCTAACCTAGTTGATTTGGCGGTAGAGGTGGTGCAGACGGTATGGGGATTGAGCTTTGTAGGATGTTCTTGCCTTGCAGATTCAGTGGACCCTGCAATATGTTTGTTCCTTGTAGATTGAGCGGACCTTGCAGGATGTTTGTTCCTTGTAGATTGGGAGGACCTTACGACATGCCAAGACCAAGAGGATTATTAGGGTTAAGGCCTTAAGAAATGTTAGGATCAGGTGCCGCACCCATCACTGAAATGTGTGGTGGAAGCTGATAAAGCACAACATTTCCAAATCCTATTTGATACCATGTATCCTATGGCATGACTTTGGGGATTTTTTGAATTGATGAAATGGGATTTAGATCTTGTGATGGAGCTAGGGGTGTAGGAGGTGTAATGTTGATATATTTTGATAAGTCAAACCCTGATGGTGGATTGATACCTTTCAGGAGTAATGTGGCAAGGATCTTATCCCCACTCTCATTAAGGAGATGATCCATCATTTGCACATTTGTGGGATTACTAAGATATTCATCAACTGTGAGCTCGAGTTGGCTAACCATGCTTTCATCAGGAGGGGATTGATTGTGAACCTTAGTGTTACATTGTGATGAGCCACCATTGGTGGGTTGGTCCTGAGGGATATGAGGTTGAGGACCTTGGGACTGTTGTTGTTCCATGAGCTTCTTTGCTTGCGATTAGGTGGTAACGGGCATGAAAATGCAAAATGATTAGGTGGCTAAGATGACACTACTCCCTAAGATGCATTTAAATGATGACCTAAATGATGACTAAAGGATTGATTGGGTTAAATGATTGATTGATTGAGTTTGATGTGATGATTTGGATAAGTGATTGGATTGGATTCAACTAGGTTGATTGATTGGATTGGATAATTGGTAAGTTTGGGTGATTGATTGGATTAGATTAATGAAATTAACTCTAAAACAAGTTCAAGGGTTTAACTAGATGACATATGATGTTGATGATCATATGGGATTACAAAAAGGATGATTACAACACTGAATCTACCTAAAGATGGATGTAGATTGATTGGGCCATGAGTGATTATTGACTCAGGATGGATAACAATCCTAAGTACGTGTGAATGATGATGATCAAGATCAATCACCTAATCCAACTTGGATAGAAACCCCTAAAATGAAGTCTAAGAGATTGAGATTGATGAACCGATGATGGATATGCAATATAAGGATGTCCTACAATGAACCTATATGATTTGATGACTTTTGAAAAATTTAGACGGACTAAAATGATGATTACGGGTAGATAGATGGTGATAAAAAAATTCAATCACAGGAATGGACTCGAAAAATAATAGGATTTTAGCGATCCAAAGGATTAACTCTCATGAGTTTTGTATGGGACACACATACGCCTTTGTGTGTGACAGGATTGCCTCTTCAAGTGGTGGGATCGCGTATCTAAGGTTAATGGATTCACCTCTATGTATGATAGAACCGCCTTTCTAGTTGGTAGGATCACCTATATCTTGGACACTAAAAAAAAAAAGGTAGGCACATGACACAAAATTGCAACTAAGGGAAAGAAATACTAGACATTTTGGCTGGTCCCCATGCTCACACATAGCGCAAGGAGAGAGTTTAGATGCAATAGCACTTCCTAGGTAGACTGAACTAGATTGGAATGAATATTGATTTCTCATCACCCAGAATCACTAAAAGGTGCAAGGGGAGTGGATATGTCAACAATTTGATCCCAAACATGGAAAACAAGTTAATTGACCCTTTAATTAATTTATGTGTGTCTAAATTAGTGTGAAAATAATAACAAACAGAGCTAACTAAAGGGGTATTTGACTAATCGTCCTGCAAAAAATGAATTAGTAATTTCAATCTCTGGTCTTAGACAAACTATTTTTTGCAAAAATGTTAGTAAAATCACACACTCATAGATAAAAAAGTTAGTTGGTTAGTACCCAAAACCAAAATCAAATTGTAGCTCAAATTAAAAAATTGAAGGTTCTAGATTACCACAAATTCACCCCTGTGTGAAATGAGCTTGTCATTGTCTATGAGGAAAAATCCCATGTTTGTTGAAAAGGTGGGAACATGTTCACCTTTTGGATGGAAAGGCGTATGTGCTTTCGCCCCTATGACTTGTGCAAGTTTTCCTCTATCTTTAGCAAGTTCATTTGTTCAGGTTGTTCTCTACGTATTCGCCTATGTACTCAGTAGTTGGGATCAATGGTTGCAAATCCACCCCTTTTATAGAAGGGCATAAGCAATTTTTCTTGTCTTCAGTGTAAGTTTTCCTCTATGTTCAGCAAATTCTCCCTTCGAGGGTGGATTGGCCCTTGCATGTAAAATTTGAACCTGCAAAAATTCAAACAACAACAAAGATAAGCTAGACCCATGACGTGGGTCCCACCAGGTGTGCCAGGAATGTGTGCAATGTGTTTTACCTACTCCAAGATGCAAAACTAAGCTAAATGCAACAAAAGGAAAACACAAAACAAACACTCATATTAGGCCTAGTTGAATCTAAACAAAGCACAATAAAAAGGAACCTTATACCTTGTTCAAATTGGTTGTTTTGGTTGGCCCTTTCATTGCTTGATTGTGTGCTCCTTCTTTGGAAAAATAGCTCAAATCCTAGCTCTAAAGGATGGTGAGATGATGGGGAATGAAATTATGCAAATGGGTATTGGAATGGATGAAAAATTGTGGCTCAAAAATGCTGCAACAATGGTGATGGCTTGAATGCTTGAAAATTGCTAAGTGTGCTTGAATGCTTGATTGCTAGATTGTGGATGATCAAGATGGAGACATTTCCAAAAAATTTAGGGGAATTGCCTCTAAAGCAATGGAGGGCCAGGATTGAGCCATGGTGGAGGAGATCAAGGGCTAGGGTGAGTTAAGAACTCACAAACCCTCACAAGCTAACATGTGGCGGATGATGTGGAAAGGAGAGGATGATGTGAAGATGACATGGAGTTACTTTTATGTACCTTGGGAATGGAAAATATCTCATAAAGAAGTTCCTTTTCCACATGTGCTTTGAGAGCACATGTGAGGAATTAAAAATTCCTCACAAATCCTCATGGGGATGGGAGAAGGAATTTAAAATTCCTTAAAATGCCTTGGAGGAATAAATGTGAATTAAAAATTCACATAGGGAAGGGGATTCCTTCTCCAAATAGAGAAAACATTTAATGTAGGTTGACTAAGGATATATTCCATAAATGGCATGTAGATTAGGTTAGCTTAATTAGGTGATTAAGTTTGTGCAAATGTGGGATTAGGTAGGCTAATGAAGGATTAAGGGCAAGTGGGAGATTATGGAGGATGTGACCCTAATGATGATTAAGGGTTGCACATCCTAATCACATATTAATTAAATTAATCTGGATTAAGGAGGATTATGGAGGATGTGACATGAGGAGAGAGAAAAATGAATTAAAAATTGATTTAATTCATTTGGGCTAATGACTAAATTAAATAAAATGGTCTATTTATTTAATTTAGAGATGAATAAGGTAAGGTATTCAATTGATTAATTAAATACCTTAGGGAAATTAAGCTGAAAGGAAATATTAATCAAATAATGAATTATTTAATTAATATGGCTAAGGAATGGAGGACAGAGGAATGCAAAGGTGAATTTGACAATACGGGAGTGGTCAAATTCAGGTGTCTATAGTTGCAACTCACCACCCTTCAATGGCTTCCTTGAAGGTTTGAAGTAATGCACATCACCTCAAGGTCTTGGATCTTGCTTACTTTATTTTCTTGAATTCTTTGGATACCTACAAAAGTATTATCCTTCACAAAACAATGATAACATGAACATACATAAACTGACATAGAATTTGACATGATGTTAGGATCTTGAATTGCTGCAATAAAGCTCTAAAAATGCTGCTCCTTTCTATCTTGATAGTGCTCTTGAAAATAGTAATTTATCATAAATTCTCTTTAGTGCTTGTTAGATTTCAAATGATGCAATAACTAGGTATTTATAGGAATTTATCTAATTTCTTGAGAATTAAATCCCAATAGCCGACATTTGTAATTTGAATTTTGAATGTTAAAATGTTGACTTTGACATATCAAAAATTGGTCATCGACAAAATAGGAGAACCCATATGCCCTAGGGAAAATGGGTCTTGGCCCTATTCTTTAGGACATTAAGTTTCTGGGTCAAAATAATAGGTGGATGCATTTGTTCAATGTTTGCAATTTCTTGGAAAGTGGTACAAATGGGTTATAGAATGCATAATTTAGGAAATTAGGGATCCAATTAGGATCAATAATTTAGTGGGAGAAAAACACAGTGTGGAATTGTCAAAGGTGACAATTTACAACGCTACAGTAGGATCCTATATTTTAATTGATCATGGATTTTTGTTTTTTTTTGTTTTTCCTATCCATTATCATTTTATCATTGATATTGTCATTGTGGAAGTGGAAAAAATTACATGGGGTTTGATTGAGGAAAGCCCCTAAATGGAACAACATATCTTCTCATTGTGAATGTGAAGATCTTAGGTTTGAAGAGGATTGAAGAAATATTGAAGAAAAATTGTTCATTTTTGCATTTGAAGCCTTGCATCTTATCAACTCATAGAAAATTGCTTACAGAATTATCCAATAGTGTTATGATAATTTTGTAATCAAAGGACCTCAAAAGTAGAGAAAAAGTATCCTACAAGGACCCATACACCCTTGGGAGAATCAATCCTCCTATGCACATTGAAACCAATCTTTCTGGATAAGTACACAACACTCTACCCTTTCCAAATCTACCAACAAGTGGTTGCTTCAGTATGTTGTTTGTTGGATTATTATGTTTTTCATATTAGGTTATATATTCTAATTAGGTTAATCATAGAAAATTAATTCCAAATCATTCCAATTCCCAAATTTATGGAGATCTAGGTATGATTGACTCACCTTCATGGTTGATAGTCAATCTATACACCTTGTTAATCTCCATCTCAAGGAGACCCTAGGAAAAGGACTTGAATCTTATTATTCTAAGCACTTAATCCTTAGGATCACCTTTTTATATGTTTTATCTTGGTGAAATCGATGTTTTGACATCATATACCTTATAAAAATTAACCCTAGATCTAGGTTTTTCATTACATTGTTTTGCATCATAAAAACATAAAAAAACTAAAATCTTTGCATCTCATATTGCCTCATAGGTTGCATTAGGGTTTATTTTAGTCATTTAGGTCAGGTATACATTCAAAATTTCTCTTTATTGTTGCATACTTGTATTTGAGTCATATTGTCTTAATTGTGAAAATTATAGAAACACATTCACTTGCAATCCTGTTTGCACAAAGAAGCAAAACCTTTAGACAGTATAATAAACATTCAAATTTTGAATTTTTAGGACCCCTATCAAGGACTCAAACACCCTAGGGAACCTCTATCCTTGTACACTTGCATCAAATTTTTTTTACACAATTTGTTGTCTCTATCTGCTCAGTCTATTGGTGCTTGCAAATCTTTAAATTGGAATTTATAATTACATCTATTTAGGCATCTTTGATATAGTTCATAGGAGTGAAAGAAAGTGCATTGTGTAGTTTCAAATTTGCATAAAAACTCATCATTTTTAGGTCTTGGCATCTTATAATTAGTCATTTAATGCATTTCAAATCTAGAAAATAATTGCATCCAAACTTGTTCAAACATCTTCCACATTGTTGCACACTTGCATTTTGCATCACATTGGCATAAATTCAACAAAATCTAGAAAAATATGCACTGTTGAATCTGTTTGCAAGTAGACCTAGAATCCTTTAGCAGTGCCTTACAAAGTTAAACTTTGAAATTTCAAACACCCTATCCAAGAATTAGATGCCCTAGGGTGCCTCTGTCCTGCTACTGGTGGCTTAGAAAAAATTTGCACAGATCTTTGACTCTATATTTTTGGTCTATTTTTGTTTGTTGATTTTTGATTTGAAATTTTGAAAAGGTTTTATTGCATGTGCAAGAAAGGTGTCATTTTGCTTAATTTGTAGAAAATTTGAATTTTTTTTTTGTATTTCAGTAGGACAATTGTTTACATCATGTTCTCATTGCAAAAATATTTTGTTGTCATAATTAATGTTCTTTTGTTAGATCTTATATTAAGTATTTCAATTTTTTTTGTTACAAGCATGTGAAAATGAGTTCATTTCTCCATTTTTATTATTTTTATTGATCCATCTCCCTCTGTCTATCCTATGTGTGAGGTTATCTTGGTGAAAGAGAATGCAATTATTGACAATCATTAAAATCATTTTTTTTCTTCTCTCGATATCTTTCCTCTTTGTGAAAAAGTTATCTTGGTGTTAGAAGATCCAATCATGGAGCATCTTGAGAATCTGGTTTGTTCCTCTTCACCTACCTCCCCTACTTGGGAAGATATTGTTGGAAAAGAGGATGACATCATTCATACATGTATTTCAAAATATAGTAAGAAGGCTTGCTTAGATGAAGATGCTAAGGTGACATTAGATTCCCCCTCGATAGACGATCATCAATAAAAAGTTAAATCCATTGAGGTTATGAATGCATAGTTGGCCATTAGATCTCATTGGATTGTTGGACCTCCTAAACCTCCTTTTGGACCTTCTAAAAACCCTTTAATTATTGGACCTCCTAAGTTGCCTCTAATTATATGACCTCCTAAACCTCATGGCCATATCCTAATCTTTACAAAACAAATTACTAGTAATCATGTGTCGCAACAACCAAGTTATCATATTGTAGCTCACACATATAACACTAGAAATAATAAGGAACTGAAATAAACTCCAACATCCATTCCATTTCCTCAACCATACCTCCCACCTGCACCTAACATCCTATAGCGTAGTTGTAAAGAATTTGATCTTATTGAGCAACTTCATAACACTCCTGCTAAGATCTCTTTGTAGGATTTGATTCAAACATCACTTGTTTACCATGGCATTCTTCAAAGTGATTTACAAAAAAATGTGATCCCTCCTAGTGTGCAACCAAATGATGTGGTATCTTTGATTGAGAATATTAATTCACATAATTTGGACATTGTCTTTATCAAAATAAATGATCTCCTTTGGAAATGCAAAAACAAAATGATGCCTTGATGATAATGGCTATTATTAACAAGGTTGGGATTAGAGGCACCCTTATTAATAATGGTTCAAGGATTAATGTTTGTAGTTTAAATATTTTGGATAAAATCAGAGCGAACAAAACTTTAATACAACCCATTGATTTTTTAATCAAATTTTTTGATAAAATGGAAAGAAAACCACTTGGTGTGATAATGTTACTTGTTAAAGTTGGCAAGTTTATGTTGAAAAATCCTAGCCAGGTCATGCCCCATGATATTTCATATAATATTATCTTGGTAAGACCATTGATTCATGAAATGAATGGAGTTCCTTCAACGCTTCATCGTGTAATGAAGTACATATACAAAAATTAGGTCTACGCAATAAAAGCTAATCCAAAATCTAGAAATAGTTTACAAACTAAAACAAGCATGAAGGATCCTCTTAGAACATTGATACCAAATACAAAAGTGCAACCTTTTCAAGTTGAGAATAAAGATAAGTGTCTTTTATCGGTGAAAAAGTTGTTAGATGATGATTGGGTTTCATTAGATTTATCACCTACATGCATGGGGGAGTACAAGATTATACAATAATGAAAGAAAGAAAAAGAATCCACAATGATATCAACACAATCCATCACTAAATCACCTAATTTTTTTAGAAAATATGAAAACACAAATTACACATCCACTTATCATGAAGATGATCATGAAAATCTACCCTCTTTGAAAGAAATGGAAGCCATTTATGGAAGAGGTTATGAACTTTTAAAACAACTTGGCTATAATAGAAAAGGATGTGGTGTTAAAGAACAAGGAATTCGTGTTCTCGTAGAGCCCAACATGTAATAAATAACTAAAGGTCTTGGCTATTGTCCTTAAAAAATAATTAAAAACAAAAAAAAGACCTTCACTTAATCAATAGCATTAGTTGTTGCTCCTTGCCATGTAGTAGTGGTAGTATCACATAATGCTCACTATTATGTGTGGGGGTATAAAATTGGCTTTATGCAATCATATTTCATTATCACAAGGAGCATAACATCATAATTTATTTGGCTCACCTTTTTCCTTATACTTGGGGGTAAGGGGTTAGGTAGCCTTATGTTCCCTTGCATTCCTTATAGAAAGGGATCCCTTCTTTTCTCCTTAAAATGTTAGTGTAGCAATTACACTAACATTTTAAGAGGGGTAATATTATCCCCCACTTATCATTTGCATGTAGAAATGGTCCCTTCTTAGTGATGATATCATACATCTCCTAGGAAGTGTGACCTTCTCAACCAAAGTGTGGCCTTCTTGATCTATGCAAGTGTCTCTCTTTGGTGGTGATATTGGGATTGATGTCCTCTAAGAGTGTGACCTTTCTTAGTGCATGATATTCACCTTAGTGGTAATGATATGGCCAGTATTCCCTAAGGCGTGAATTTCTTCTTCCATGACTTGTCCTCTCTTGGTGGTGATTTCGTGTATGATATTCCCTAAGGTGTGACCTTTCATGTATTAAGCAAAGTCCCTTTTTTGTTTTTGTAAATCACCTCTTGTGGTGGTGTTGTTATAACACTCCTTGAGTTTTTGCCTTATCCTATCATCATTTATGCACCCCTTGAGGTGAGTTTTGTTCATCCCCTAAGACATTAAACCTTGTGCACCCCCTAAGGCAAGTTTTTTTATCCCCTAAGATGTTAAACCTTGTGCACCCCCTGAGGTGAGTTTTGTTTGTCCCTCAAGATGTTAAACCTTGTGCACCCCACTGAGGTGAATTTTGTTCATCCCTTTAGACTTTAAACCTTTTTCACCCCTAAGGTGAGTTTTTTTCATCCCACAAGACATTAAACCTTAAGCACCCCCTCAGGTGAGTTTTGCTTGTCCCCCGAGACGTTAAACTTTATGCATCCCTTAAGGTGATTTTTTGCAAGACAATTCATGGATTCAACATAATGGAGCTTGTTGGGTCATGAACTTGAGCATCCCTTTTTAACATGGACACCTAGAATAACAAAACTTGCTTGTTAGTGGAGCCATGTGTTTCATGAGTGATGTTGCATAACATAAATTACTAGTCCTCATGAGAGCTAAGATTTATTTGATGGATGAAGTTTGGTATTTGAAACAATTTAAGACTAAGGTCTCTTTGCCTTACTGACTTGAATCTTTTAGTACTAACCTTGTGTTTTGTTGCATGTCTTTTTGTAGAGAAGGGGGACCTGCTGCTCATGAGTCTCTTTGTTTCCAAGAGAATCCAAGGGATTAGACTGCTCTAAACTACCTCATGTTTCACTTAATAGGATTAGAAGGAATAATGAAGAAATCTCAAAGAATAGTTTGAAGGTGGAATATCAAATAAAGTGATCAGATAGATAGATTTAGAAACTGAAAGAGTGAGATATCAGGATCTTTGTCATAGGAGTAACTCTCAGCCAAAAGATGATGATACAGTATCAGGATGCCAGTGTGGTGCACTGGGGTTCGAGAGGCACACTGGCATCTTGTATGGATGAAGCATTGAACCTTTAGACATAAATACTATTGACCCACTAACTAACTCAGATTTGAGATATGTCTATTCAACTAAATTGATAGAAAGAAGAAAATGCAAGAAATACACAAAGGAATGGAGAACCAACTTACAAAAATTCTTATGCTTGAGATCTTCCAAGCTTCACTCAGACAATCTACACACAAAATGAACAAGGAAAAATTTTGGGGTTGTTTTGGGGCTTGTTGCAGTCAAACCCCCATTTTGGTGTTCCCACCTCCACAGACATCTAGATAGATAGAAAAAAGTGGAAAAATTAAACAAATGAAAAGTGATAAAATCACATCTCACTCAAGGAGGAGAACTCGTATCACAAGATAGAAAAGTAGCAAGTTATCTATTCAAAAATAGACAAGAAGGAAGAGAGTGTTACCAATAGTTTACGACTCCCTCTTGACTGGATGAACACACCATTGAATGCTTGCAAGAGAGCTTTGGTTATTGGAGGGACCCTAGTCCAACCGAGCTTCATCATAAAAGAAAGATTGAGAAGAGAATGAAATAAAAGTGAGAGAGAGATAAGTTAGAATGAGATAACCCCCAAAATGAGAGAAAAAGAGAGTTTTTTTTTGTTTCTAGAAAAATGTAGGGATGCTAGCGCACCGCACAAGTGTCCAACTCATCATTTTTTGAGAAATGAGGTAGTGGACTATTATCACTTCGTCATTGGTCCTCATGGAGTTGAAATAATGAAATTTTGACCCATAGGGTTCTTGTCATAAATGTGACTAGGTGCAATAATTGCAAGGTCAAATTCGTAAATGTGAAATTTCCCCCATGGTGTAATTCTATGACATTACATTTTTCCACCACTTTAGTGGGCTTGATTTTGGGAAAAATCAACCACACTAAAGTTGAGAAGAGACCCCACAAAGAAAACACATTACAAATTTTCATGCCAAAAGGATACTATAGAACCCATAAAGGTCAAGTAGGCAGGTACCGATGATGCACCTAATGATTGAACTTAGTGAAAAATTATAGCATCTGATGTGAAAGCTCGTGCAAAGTTTTGTTTTGTAAAATTCAAATTTTTAGGTCAACTTGAAATTTGGAAGAAGCTACCAAGGCAAGAAAGATGCTTAAGAAAAATTCAGTGGTTCGAAAGAAAAATATGATGGAGTGAGTATATGCCCCCTCCTAGTTTTTCACCCAACTTGATGGGGTAAAATCAGGAAAAAATGGTAGGATCACGATCACCAGGAAAAAGTTTTCCCCAGGGGGCCTATATATACTCGGGTGGGCCCCGAGGAGGAACATTTTCACTATTCACTATGTGACTTTTGTTATCTTTTGTGAGAGAAAAACTAGCAAAATGTGGCATAGATGAGATTACGCAGAGCCCAAGATCTACCAGCTATGATAGGCAGTTGTTGAGGGTGGCGAGGTTGCCCAGGTGAGTCCAAAAACCTCAAATTTTATGTGTTTTTAGGAATTTTTAAATATTTTTTTGCATTTAAAGGAGTGAATGCATCCTAGCAATGCAAATGCATCACATTAGTGCACTAGGGAGCTTCATCCGCATTAGAGTTAACCTAATGCAATAGCATCCATCTAGCCATTAATGGCAGACCTTGGGGGAAGTCACGACATGTAGATGTTGGAATGTGATGCTATTGATTATTATCATTGATGTCAACATATCTTGATTGATTGTATGTGTAGCGTGATTTCCTACCCTAAATGATAAAAAACAACCGAAAATGCAAAAGGGGAAACACACACAACACCACCTCAAGATAAGCCTAGTTGAACTTGAACAAAAGAAAGATAATATAAGAGATTTACCTTGCCCAAGTTGATATTTTTGGTTGGCCCTTTGATGAAGATTGATTGTGTGATCCTTGATGGAAAATAAGCTACAATGATATGCAAAATTCTCTAAATTGGATGGTGAATGCAAAGAGGGAAGTGGGTGTTTGGCTAAATGTGTGAGATGAATGCAAAGAGAGCTTCAAAAATACAACAATGGAGGATGAGAATGCTTGTATGCAAGTGTTGAGTGCTTGAGCTTGAGAGTTTAATTTTTTTGAATGCTTGAATGTGTGTTATGAGAAAAATGAGACCAAATCCTCTATTTTAGGGGATGAATCTCTAGAGAGTTGAATGGCTAGGATTTAGCCAACATGGACAAGATGAAGGGCTATGGTGAGTTGAGGACTCACAAGCCCTAACATCTTGCCATGTGGAAAGGGAGGTGGAAAAGGTCATGTGAGATGGAGAGAGGACATGTGAGGTGGAGGTACTTGCAAGTACATTGGGATTAGGGGAATATTTCCTCAAAAAGGAAGTTCTTGTCCCCATGCGGGAAGGATGGTGACAAGTGAAGAATTTTAGAATTCCTCACTAATCGTCATGGGGAAGAGAGAAGTGGTTGGGGGAATAAATGTGAATTTTAAATTCACATGATTAGGAGTACCTCGGGGATAAGACAAGGTCCTCATAAAGGAGGTCCTTGTCCCATGTGAATGATGTGAATTATGAGAGGATTTTGAATTTCCCAACAACCTTCATGGGGAAGAGGGGATCATTGAATGAATAAATGTGAATTTCTAATTCACATGGGGAAGAGGTCAAGGCCAAATAAAGAAAGTACTTATGATAGGTTGACTTGGAGGACATACCAAAGATGGAAAGAGGATTAGATTAAGGTTGTGCAAATAGGTGATTAAGAAGACTAATGAAGGATTAGAGACAAGTGGCCAAATATGGAGGATGTGACATTAATCCTGATTAAGGGTGTGCACATCTTAATCATGGATTAATTAAACTAATCCAGATTAGAAGAGGGTTATGGAGGAAGTGACAAGGAGAGAGAAAAGAGGGAATTTAAAATTGATTTAAATTCAAAAAGGCTAAATGACTAAATTAAATAAATGGATATATTTATTTAATTTAGAGAAGGGATGAAAGATAAAGTATTTAATTTTTAAATTAAATACTTTAGAAACCTTAGAGGAAGGGGAAATATTAATTAAATAAGTCATTTATTAATATTGATGAAATAGACGAATAAAGGAGACATATTTGACCATAAGGGAGTGGTCAAATTTGGATGTCTATAGATTGATTATGATGCTTTGGTGATCCAGATTGGCATGCCCTGGATGTTGTGCTATGATGATCCATCTTTAGTCATTCTTGTCCTCGTCCCATTCATTTTGCAACATAATGAGACACACACTTATGGGTCCAAACTGATCTAGAAATTGGTTAATGTGTTCTAGAACATTGTTTGCATTGTAACATGTATATTCTATTTCTGGATATCATGGTAGTGTGTTGATTTGAGCAAGGAGTTTTTGATTGGTCCATGTTTCATTCCTCTCCACTGTGGGAATGTTTTTTGGTGACCTAATTCAAATTGTGTTTGGCCGACTTAGGAGATTATGAAGACATTATGTTTGGTTGACTTAGGAGTTTATGGAAGCATGGAATGGTATAAGAAATGTTGATTTTGTTCGATGAAAGCAAGTGTGATGAATGCAAAAATCCAGACATTGTGAAGTATACGAAAGTATATGACCGGAGGTAGCAAACAGTAAGATTCTATCCACTGTCATTGTTGGTGATAGTTATTTTAGCGATGGATTCCCTTTCATCATTCTTCTGGAAGTGAGTTGTTTTCTATTGGAAGTGAGCCCTTTTTCTGTACGAAGTGAGCCTTTCTCTTTTGGAAGTGAGCCTTTTTTTTTTTTTTATCTTTGGCTATAATAGCCAGGTAGTGAGCCCACTAGTAGTGAACCTTACCTATAGTGAGAAACTTTGCAGTGAGCCCTTTGAAAAAATCACCTTAACTAGTGTCACCTTAACCGGTATTTTATAATTGAGAATTGGCATTCTCCATGGCTTTTTCCATCTTGGATTTCCACATAAATTCTAGTGTTTATTGTGCATGGTGTTGTGTGCTTTCATGTTCATATCTATTAGATAATTATCTGATTAATTTAAGTTTGCTCTGGATTAATTAAAGTCAAGAATTTTTTTTATAATAACTAATTCACCCCCCTCTCAGTTATCCAGACTATTCAACAATTGGTATCAGAGCTTTGGTTCCTTGAAGAAGACCTTAACCACTTGGGGTAGATCCGATGGTGCAAAAACTGACAATTCCTTTGTTTGATGGATCTGACTATAGTTTCTAGAAAGTGTAGATGAGAGGTTGCCTGATCTCTTTGTTGCAAATGTGTCTAAATGGTGTTGAAATTGATGTCAACACAATATAGGTTTTTGTAGTGAAAGGACACAAGTGATTGTAGGTTCAGAATGTACTCCGGTGTGTGTGCTCCGCATTTCTATTATGTTGATCCTATGTGTGAGCAGCGTTATTTTACTTATCCTAAATGATGCAAAACAAAATTCAAAAGAAGGAAACAACACTTCAACACCTCAAGATTGGGCTACGTTAAACTCAAACAAAATAAAGATGAAAAACATATTTATATCTTGTATGAGTTGCTCCTTGGTTGGCCCTTTGATAGTTGATGAATGTGTGCTCCTTGATGGAAAATGTGATGAAAATGGATGCAAAATGATCTAGGTTAGATGATGAATTCAATGAGCTATTTGGGTATTTTGATAGATGAATGCAAATGCAAGTGATGAGAGATAGAAACATGCAACAATGGAGGTTTGTGGGTGCAAAATGCAAGTATGCTTGAGAGCTTGAGCTTGAATTGCAAAATGTGATGAATGAGAAAAAAAATCTTCCATTTTAAGGGAAGAATCTCTAGAGAATTGGATGGTCAATATTTTGCCAACATGGGCAAGATGAAGGGATATGGTGAGTTGAGGGCTCACAAGCCCTCACATCTTTCCATGTGGAGGATGATGTGTCACAAGGAAAAATGAGTTGGAAAGAGGACATGTGAGTTGGAGGTACGTGCAAGTACCTTGGGATTAGGGGAAGATCTCCTTAAAAAGGAAGTTCTTGTCCCCATATGAAGGTGATGGTGACAAGTGCAAAATTTTACAAAGTCCTCTCTTATCATCATGGGGATGAGAGAAATTGTTGGGGGAATAAATGTGAATTTAAAATTCACATGATTCGGAGTTTCCTAAAGGATAAAACAAGGTTCTCATAAAGGATGTCCTTGTCCCATGTGAGTGATGTGACACATGAGACCCACATAAGGAAGAGTAGAATCTTGGATGAGTAAATGTGAATTTTTAATTCACATGGGGAAGAGGTCAAGGCTAAAAAAGGAAAGCACTTATGAAAGGTTGACTTGGAGGACATGCCAAAGATGGCATGTGATTAGATTAAGGTTGTGCAAACAAGTGATTAAGAAGATTAATGAGGGATTAGAGGCAAGTGGACAAATATGGAGGATGTTACATTAATCCCAATTAAAGGTGTGCACATCCTAATCATGGATTAATTAAACTAATCCAGATTAGAAGATGGTTATGGAGGATGTGGCAAGGAGAGAGAAAAGGAAGAATTTAAAATTGATTTAAATTCAAAAAGGTTAAATGACTAAATTAAATAAATTGATATATTTATTTAATTTAGAGAGGAAAGGATGAAAGGTAAAGTATTTAATTATTAAATTAAATACTTTAGGAACCTTATGCAAACAGTGAAATATTAATTAAATAAACCATTTATTTAATATTGATGGACTAAACGAGTAAAGGAGACAAATTTAACCATATGGGAGTGGTCAAATTTGGATGTCTACACTATGCATATGTGGATCTAAAGTGTTGTTCAAGGAAATCCATGGGTGATATATCCTGGATCACAACTGCTAGTTTGATGAAGAGTGAAAGTTGAGTTCACCGGTCTGTGAATTGATTTGGTAGAGTTGGTTGCCTGTGGACTAGGAGAAATGTATCTACTCCGCAGTCCTCCACTAATTTGCTTTAGGTTTTGTGGATATGGAAGAAGGTTTATAATGGGGTTATCTATGTTTCATCAAGATTTCTCATGGTCTGGTGCTCCGGTATGAAGATTTGAGTGAGCCTCCAGTATGCTATGATCCAAGTTTTAGCCTCTAGTAAGAATGGTCTAGTAGCTTGCTTCACATTTCTTGCATATTGAATATCTTTATCTACAGATTGGAAGTTATTTAGAGGCACATCTAAATATGGTATGTTTCAAGATTGGAGCATCCGGTATGAAGAGTTGAGTGAGTTATATTCACCAAAGTGAAAACTACTTTATCTGTACATTTGGTGGTGATAGAGAGAAAGTATTCTGCTCCACATTCCTCCGCATTTACATCTTTTGATTTGAAGTTTTGGAATTAGGTTTGTAATATTTTTATGGCCCTCAACTCAAATGATTCTTGATTTGGTGATATGGAAGTGATCTCTTCTTTATGACGGTGTTGTTTAAAATGCCCCAGTTTGATAAATCCTATCGATAATGCTGTCAGAGCTTGTGTTGAGTTTCTTGGTGATTAGAATGAGCTTGTGGATGTCTCCTAATTGTGTTTCTACCTTTTGATTAGTCTGCAAGAAGATCAATGGCCAATTTTCACACTTGATGGCTTGGTCCATGTAAATAGGGGTTTCAAGTCGGTGATCGACATGTGAACAAAATTAGACCGCCTAACTAACTAACACGTGAGCATTTAATGAAGACGACACCAAAAAGGTTACATGCTCGTTCAAAATAAAATCTGATCAAATGAACAAAAGAGGAAATTAAATACATATTGGATGTTGAGGTTGAAAAGAGAGCTAAATTTGGTAAATTCCTGATAACGAGGATTGATTGGTGTGTAGCCTGATGATTGGTGTGCAACCTGATATGAGATATGGAAAATTTGATTGGATGCCATCAGTAATGGATAAAACAGTATGTGGGAAGCTCGATGATCTAATGTTCTGATGTATGTTGCAAATGAAAAACCCTAACAAGGGTTTTTGATGCATATGAAATATACAAAGGAGTGAGTTAGGAAATAGAGTTAGAAAGTGTGTGTGCTTGAATGAAGAAGTGAGTGTGAACTATAACAAAAAAGAAGAATCATAAGAATAAAAGAATCTGATTACAGTTGTGTGAGAGAAACAGAGAGAAGAATATAATGTGTTGAATTGATGCATCATAGGTTGAGTAGAACCATGTTATGCATAGTTGATTGAAAATCCTTGTAAGAGGTTGTAGCCTCCATTAATACTGAGTTTTAGCTCAATTCAAGGTGTTGCACCATCCTTGAAGTTGATGATTCTAAAAATACGGAGTCAAAACTTCCTTAGGGTTGTAGCCCTTAAAACCTGTAATAGAACTTTGATGCTTGTGAAGCTGGATTAAGATGGTAGATCCTAGCAACATTTCTCACCATGGTTTTTCCATGTACATTTGGTGTTATGTGTTTGTCTCTCTCTTGATTGTGACTGCTTTAGTTGTTTATGCTTTGAATTCCTCTTTTGAGTGGTTAAGTTTAATTCTACTAAAGGTCACTCTAGGTTTAAAAATTTACAATCTACTGATTCACCCCCCTGTCAGTAGATCATTTTGTTCTAACAATTGGTATTAGAGCCCTAGGTTCCCTAGGAGAAGCTTAACTAGCTTGGGTTGATCTTGGATATGTGAACACAATGGCACTTCAGGAAGGTTCAAACAAGCCACCTAGGTTTGATGGAGAAAACTATGCTAAATGGAGCTCATTGATGGAAGGATACTTAATGTCTCTTGGAATTGAAGTCTGGGCAATTGTGGAGACCCAATATACTATTCCTGCTACAACTCCTATTGATCCGGAAACAAAGAAACTTCATGAGGACAATATGAAAGCTTGGTTCATTATTATGAATAATTTATCTGACTCTATACATAGCAAAGTTATGCATTGTAAAATTGCTTATGATGTCTGGGAAAAAATGAAGATCTATGAAGGTGACACCAAAGTGAAGTTAGCAAAGTTACAAGTGTTGAGAGAAAAATTTGAAGGCTTGACAGTGACTAAAGAAGAGAAGATTGCAGACTATCTTTAGAGAGTTAATTATGTAGTAAATGTCATAAAAGGATTTGGTGTAGATCTGAAAGAAGAAGATGTTGTGTTGAAAGTTCTCAAGTCTATGACAACTAAATATGATGCCAATATTTCTACTATAGAAGAAGGTAGAGAAATTGATAAACTCACTCTTGATGAAGTGCATGGGATAGTTACTGCATATGAGATGAGAATGCCTAATTTTGAATCATCTTGCAGAGAAGTTGCATTTAAGGTGGTCCAAAAAGAGAATGATGAAGTTGATAAGAAATACTAAGCCATTGTCATTGCATTCGATCATGATGAAACTAATGAAGAAGAATCCAACTTCATAAGAATATTAAGGAGAGGGTCCAGTAAGTACAAAGGTAAGCTTCCATTTAAATGTTTCAATTGTGGGAGAATAGGGCATTTTGCTTCAAAGTGTCCATATGGTAAAGAGGATAGTGCCAAGCAAGAAGAAGGTAGCAAAATGAAGAAAATGGCTTATCCAAAAAGGAATAATTTTGGAAAGAAGAAGAAGAGCTTGTATATCAATGAAGAAAGTGGAGTTTTTGATGCTAGTGAGAGTTCAGAAGAGGATCATGACCATGCTCTTGTTATGAGAGAAAACAAGAAAGAGTTTTTATTTATGGCTAAGGAAACTAAGGACCAGAAAGATATACCAGTTGAAGACTTACATGAGGAGGAATTTGAAGTGGTTGTTGATCTTGAATGATAATTAATTAGTGCCCTTGAAGACCTTGAGGAGTTAAGAGATAAATATGATGATCTCAAGATGGAAAACAAGAAAATGAAAAAGAACGGTCAAAAGGAGATTAACAGAGAAACTCAAGAACTTGGGGAATCTAATAAGGTGATAGTTGGTCTAAAATTTCAGATACAAGAACACAAAAGAGTTGAAGATGTTATGAAGTATAAGCTGCAAAAAAAGATGGAGAGATGCTCAAAACTGGAGGTAGAAATAGTTTCCATAAGAAAAGAGTTGGAGAAAGCTAATGAGCAGGTCAATAAAAGTCTTAAGTTGAAAGGTGGTACTAACATTCTAGATGAATTGCTAAGTACACAAAAGCTAGCTAGTAAAGAAAAATATGGTTTGGGAATTGAAAATGGAATGAGTTCATTTGTTGATACTTTTGCAAAGCTTTATGAAAGATTTAGAGAAGAAGAAAAATTAGTTTCCAAGGATGAAAAATCTAACAAAGAAGATGCTTCTGGAGATGAAGAAAAATTAATTATGGTTGAGAAATCTATTAAAGAGAAAGAAATAAGTGAAGACGAGAAGGTTAAATGGAAACATTTGGATCAACAAAAGAAGAAGCAAAATCCTAAGAGAACTGAAAATGATGGTTTCACAAGATTACACTATCCAAGGAAACCTAAACAAAGAAGATATCCTAATCCATCTGTAAGATACACCATGACCAGGTATTCATCATACTTTAATGGTTATTGCTATAATTGTAACAATTTTGGTCATAGGGCTAGAGAATGCAAAGTTAATCTAAGGAGAAATATAAATTTCATGAGTAAAAATCCATTTGCTCCTTTAATTTATTTGGATGTAGTATGTTTCAATTACAATAATTTTGGTCACATAGCTAGAGACTGTAGAAAAGATTTTAGAAGACAAAATACTCAATTTGAGAAGAAGAAAGTTGAAGTCATTGATGAACAAGAAGAAAAGGTTGAAAATAAACCTAAGAATGTATGGAAGGAGAAAAGGCAGATTCCTACTAAGTCAATGATTGCTTAAACTGCCTTGCATGCAAAAGAACAAGACTTGTGGGTAATTGATAGTGGCTGCTCCAAGCACATGACTGGAGATAAAAAGAAATTCATCCAACTTGAAATGAGAAAAGGAGGTTCAGTGAGTCTAGGTGATAACACTACTATCAAGATTCATGGTAAAGGAATTTTGAGCTTAGATGGAAAGAAAAAAACTAAAGATGTGCTATGTGGAAGGCCTAAAACATAATCTTCTTAGTGTCAGTCAAATGTGTGATAGTGGATACAAAGTTGTGTTTGATTCTGAAGGCTGCAAGATAAGGATGAATGGTAAAAAAATTGCACAAGGGGTTAGGAATGATAGTAACCTCTATAATTTATGTGATGTGGAAGGCCAAACATGCCTAATCAGTAAAGAAGAAGAAAGTTGGTTATGGCATAGAATATTAGGACATGTAAATTTTGATAACATGGTATAGATAAGCTCAAAGGGATTGGTTAGAAACATGCCTAAGATTGCAAATCCTGAAAATATCATCTATCAAGGATGTCAACATGGAAAGCTAACAAAGTTTAAATTTCCTATGAAGGAATATTCGACCACAAAACCTCTAGAGTTAATTCATACTGATCTATGTGGACCAATGAGAACAAAGTCATTTCAAGGAGAAAGATACTTTATGATGTTGATTGATGACTATAATAGAATGGAATATGTCAAATTCTTGAGGGAGAAGGTTGAGTGAGGCCTTTGAAGCATTTAAAGGTTATAAGATGCTAGTAGAAAATGAGACCTATAGAAGGATCAAATGCCTCAGATCAGACAGAGGTGGAGAATTTATGTCAAGAGAATTCATGGAATACTGTGAAGACCATGGAATCCGACGCTAGTATTCATCCCCAAGAACACCATAGAAAAATGGTGTGGTAGAGCGAAGAAACCAGATTGTGAAGGAGATGGCTAGAGCCATGTTAAATGAGGCAAACTTAATGTATACATTTTGGAAAGAAGCAGTACAAACTACTGTATATTTTCAAAATAGAGATCTTATCAGATTTAATAGTGGTAAAAATCCATATGAATTATGGTTTGGTAGGTCTGCCTCAGTCAAACACTTTAAAGTATTTGGCAGTAAATGCTACATCAAAAGAGATGTTGAGGATTTAGGAAGTTTTGAGTCAAGATGTGATGAAGGGATATTTTTGGGGTATTCATCTCAAAGAAAAGCTTATAAATTATACAATAAGAGGCTGCATAAAATTGTAGAGAGTGTACATATCAGGGTTGATGAAAGTGAAAATCAGGGTTAGCCTAGCAGAAATAATCTAGAAAGTGAGTCAGATGAAGATGACTTAGGTTAGCAGGCTGAAGAAGAAGAAGAGAATAAGCCAAAAGTTAACCAGGCTCCAACAAAATATGTTCAAAAAGATCAATTGGAAGATCATATTATTGGTGACAAGAATGATGGCGTGCAGAAAAGAAGAAGGCTTGCAAAGAACAAAGAACAAGTAAACTTTTCCCTCTTATCTCAAATTGAACCTAAAAGCTTTGTTGAAGCCAAAAATGATGAGAACTAGATAGAAGCCATTGAAGAAGAATTAAATCATATTGAAAAGAACAAAACATGGGAACTAGTTCCTATTCCCTTAAATAAGAGTGTAATTGGCACTAAGTGGGTGTTTAGAAACAAACTAAATGAAGATGGAATAGTGGTGAGAAACAAAGCAAGATTGGTGTGCAAAGGTTATGCACAAGTAGAAGGGATTGATTTTGAGGAAACATTTGCCCCTGTTGCAAGATTATAAGCAATAAGAATGTTTCTTGCATTCTCAATATACAAAGGCTTCAAGGTATATCAAATGGATGTTAAATCTGCTTTCTTGAATGGAAACCTAGAAGACGAGGTATATATTGAGAAGCCAGAAGGTTTTCAGCTATTAGATTGAAAAAGACACTGTATGGTTTAAAGCATGCTCCAAGGGCTTGGTACTCAAGGTTGGGCCAGTATCTACAACAACAAGGATTCAAGAAGGGTTGTGTTGATAGCAATCTATATCTCAAATATGAAGGTATGCATATGATCATTGTTGTAGTATATGTGGATGACATTATATTTGGTGGTAGCAGTGATGTAATGTGTAAAATATTTTCTACAACCATGCAAGATGAGTTTGAAATGTCCATGATTGAAGAACTAAGTTTCTTGCTTGTTTTGCAAATTACACAAGTTGATAAAGGTATATTTATATCTCAAACCAAGTATGTAAAATAAATGCTTAAGAAGTTTGGCATAGAGGATTGTAAACCAGTGAGTACACCCATGATCATAGGCTACAAATTGAGCAAATATGATGAGTCACCAGATGCTAATTAGACTACATATAGATCTATGATTGGAAGTCTACTATATTTAACTGCATCTAGGCCTAATATAATGCAAGAGGTTTGTATGGTAGCTAGGTTTCAAGCAGAGCCTAAAGAATCACATGTTAATGTAGTCAAGGGAATCTTTAGATACATCAAAAGTACTATTGACTATGGCTTATGGTATCCCAAAAGCAAAAATTTCAATCTTATAGCATACATTGATATAGATTTGGCAAGAAGTATGGATGGCAAAAAGAGTACAAGTGGAGGAGGTTTATTTTTGGGTAATAGGCTAGTCTCTTGGGTGAGTAAGAAGAAAGATTATGTCACCCTTTCTACTGCAAAAGAAAAATATGTGGCTGCAGTTGCATGTTGTACTAAGGTCTTATGGATGAATCAAAAATTAAAAGATCTCAAAGTGGAATACAATGAGCCTATATCCATTCTTTGTGATAGTTCAAGTGCCATCAATATCTCAAAGAATCCAACAATGCACTCCATAACCAAGCATATCTCAATCAAATATCACTTCATTAGAGAAAAGGTTGCAGACAAGGAAGTCAACATGGAGTTTATTTCAATCAAGGAACAAGTGGTTGATATATTTACCAAGCCTCTTCCCATCGAATAGTTTGAATACTTGAGACAAAAATTGGGAGTGATTTCTCTCACTTCATATCACTAAACTCTAGTGATAGGGCATGTTTCCAAAGGGAGTTTCATTGCTCATTCATTTGACCCTAGTTCAAGACTATGTGATCAAGTCATGCAAAATCTAAGTGATGCAGGGATATTTGGAAGATCCCAACCTATTGAGATTGTGAACATTCTATGGAAGAGTACCAGAGTGAGCAACATTGAAGAATACCATATTTTACCGCATTTACATGATAGAGGCTACGAAACTAGGATTAGCATCTAGACATATCCATCTACAACATCCAAAATTCAAAGAATTTGGTTTTGATTTCAGAGAGATATTGTCTGCAATAGATTACCTATTTTCACATTTGAGAAGTGGTGGCTACCCCTTAGGGGGAGTAGCTAGATATTACTGACATGGGTCTCGGATCAAGGACAACAAGTGCATCTCCAGTCTATTTAGAGTAGTAGAGTGCAAATATGTGCCCATTCTCATTGATGTCAAAGGGGGAGAGACATCATGTGAAAAACTTAGGGGGAGAGAGAGTGCAGGGAATGTTGTGTAGGTTGTCTAATCTAAGAAAAAGGGGGAGAGACAACCACGTGAAAGAGAGAATATTGCAAGGACAAATAAGTTCAGGGAAAGTTGTGTAGGCTGTCTAATCATAAAAACAACAAAGGAGTATGTTGGAATAGAACAAATGTTATCTTTGATGTATTTTCACATCATGTGTTGTCATCAATGACAAAGGGGGAGATTGTTGTAAATATGTGTCTAACCGATGCTGTCATTGATGTCAACATAGTATAGGCTATTGTAGTGAAAGGACACAAGTGATTGTAGGTTTAGAATGTACTCTGGTGTGTGTGCTCCACATTTCTATTATGTTGATCCTATGCATATGTGGATCTAAAGTGTTTTTCAAGGACATCCATGGGTTATATATCTTGGATCACAACTACTACTTTGATGAAGAGTGAAAGTTGAGTTCATCAGTCTGTGAATTGATCTAACAAAGTTGGTTATTTGTGGATTGGGAGAAATGTGTCTGCTCTATAGTCCTCCATTGATTTGCTTCAGGTTTTGCAGATCTGGAAGAAGGTCTATAATGGGTTTATCTATGTTTCATCAATATTTCTCATGGTTTGGTGCTCCGATATGAAGATTTGAGTGAGCCTCAGGTATGCTATGATCCAAGTTTGAGTGTTTGGTAAGAATGGTCTAGTAGCTTGCTCCACATTTCTTGCATATTGAATATCTTTGTCTATGGATTGGAAGTTATTTAGAGTCACATTTGAAGATGGTATGTTTCAAGATTGGAGCATCCGGTATGAAGAGTTGAGTGATTTATGTTCACCAAAGTGAAAACTTCTTTATCTATACATTTGGTGGTGACAAAGATAAATTATTTTGCTCCACATTCCTCCGCATTTACATCTTTTGATCTGTGGTTTTGGAATTAGGTTTGTAATATTGTTATGTTCCCTCAACTCAAATGATTCTTGATTTGGTGATCTAGAAGTGATCTCTTCTTTATGACAGTGTTGTTTAAAATGCTTCAGTTTGATAAATCCTATAGATAGTGTTGAGTTTCTTGGTGATTAGAATGAGATTTTAGATGTCTCCTAATCATGTTTCTAACTTTTGATTAGTCCACAAGATGATTGATGGCCAGTGTTCACACTGGACAGCTTGGTCCATGTAAATAGGGGTTTCAAGTCAGTGATCGACATGTGAACAGAATTAGATCACCTAACTAACTAACATGTGATAATTTAATGAAGAAGACACCAAAAAGGTGACATGCTCAATCAAAATAAAATCTGATTGAATGAAAAAAAGAGGAAATTAAATGCATATTGGATGTTGAGGTCAAAAAGAGAGCTAAATTTGGTAATTTCTTGATAACGAGGATTGATTGGTGTGTAGCTTGATGATTGGTGTGCAACCCAATATGAGATATTGAAAATATAATTGGATGCCATCATTAATGGAAAAAATAGTATCTGGGTAGGTCGATGATTTGACGTTTTGATGTAGGTTGCAAAAGAAAAACCCTAAGAGGGGTTTTTGACGTGTATGAAATATACAAAGGAGTGAGTTAGGAAATAGTTTTAGAAAGTGTGTGTGCTTGAATGAATAAGTGAGTGTGAACTGTAACATAAAAGAAGAATCATAAGAATACAAGAATATGATTACAGTTGTGTGAGAGAGAACAAAGAGAAGAATATAATGTGTTTAATTGATGCATCATAGGTTGAGCATAACCATTTTATGCATAGTTGATTGAAAATACTTGTAAGAGGGTGTAGCCTCCATTAATACTGAGTTGTAGCTCAGTTCAAGGTGTTGTAGCATCCTTGAAGTTGATGCTTCTAAAAATAGGGAGTTGAAACTTCCTTAGGGTTGTAGCCCTTAAAACCTGTAATAGAACTTTGATGCTTGTGAGGCTGGATTAGGATGGTAGATCCTAGTAGCATTTATCACCATGGTTTTTCCCATATTGGGTTTTCCACGTACATTTGGTGTTATGTGTTTGTCTCTCTCTTGATTGTGACTGCTTTAGTTGTTTATGCTTTGAATTCCTCTTTTGAGTTTTTAAGTTTAATTCTACTAAAGGTCAGTCTAGGTTTAGAAATTTACAATCTACTGATTCACCCCCCCTCTCAGTAGATCATTGTGTTCTAACACTCGCTAGGCTACAAGACTTGGAAAGCAGTTGAGAAAAAATATGTTCAACTACCAGCTGGTCCTAGTTCTATAGATGAGATTTCAGTCTATGAGGAAAATGAAAAGCAAAGGTATGCAATCTTTAGTGCTTTGTCTAAGATTAAGTTAACAAAAGTTATTTCATTGGGAATTGCTTATGAATTTTGGGAAAAGTTGAAAGAAATATATGAAGGAAATGATAGAGTCTAGCTATCAAAGAAGTTGATAGCTAAGCAAAGATATGAAAACTTGAGGATGGAAGAAGGTGAGGATATAGCAAGCTACTTTTAGAGAGTTGACAGTGCAGTAAATGAAGTCAAAAATCAAGGAGGAACTCTGACAGATGAAGATGTTATGGAGAAGATTTTGATGACCCTACTGAAGAGTTACAGTGACAAGATCTCAACTATTCAGGAAGTTTATGATACAAAGAAATTCACCAGAGAGCAACTATTTGGCACCTTGACTAGATTTGAGATGAGGAAATTTGGAAAAGAAAAGGAGAAATCTGAAACAACCTTCAAAGCCACAGAGATAGAAGATGATCCAGATGATGAAAGTTTAGATGAGTTGGAAGAAAACTTCACAAGGAAACTGAAGAAAGGTACCGGAAAACAAAGGTATGTTACCTCTTAAATGCTTTAGATGTGGAAAGATTGGTCATTTAGTAGATAAGTGTCTGAAAAAAGGAACAAGGAAAAAGTTTAAAAAGATCAATAAGAAGGCCTATTATGTTAATGAGAATGTTGACATCTCAGGTGATGAATAAGATCATGAGGATTGTTTTTTTTTGGTGGAAAAGGATGGACGTAGATTTGATATCTCTAATATTTATCTAAAATATGATGATAAAATTGAAGCAACATTATTTGTTTAAAAAATGGAGATGAATGGCTGATTGATAGTGGATGTTCGAATCATATGACCAGTGATAAGAGTAAGTTTGTGAAGCTTGAGAAATATGATAGAGGTTATGTTAGATTTGGAGATGATAAAACAACATAGATTGTTGGAATTGGTTCTATTACCTTTGATGGAAAACATAACACTGACAATGTTTACTACGTGAAGGGTTTATATCATAATATTTTGAGTGTTAGACAGATGTGTGAAAATGGCTATATTGTGGTGTTTTAGGATGATGGTTGTGAGATCCAGAAGAGATCTAGAACTGTTATTGTAGATGGAAAAAGACCAAGTGGGAATATGTATCAACTAGAAAGAGATACAAAGAGATGCTTATTTTCTCAATCCAATGACAGCTGGCTTTGACACTAGAGGTTGTGTCACATCAACTTCGACAACTTGGTAAGGATAAGTTCAACAAGAGTAGTTAGAGATTTTCCAAGAACAACCAAATTAGACAACACTATCTGCAAAGGATGTCAAGAAGGAAAGTAGACCAAAGAAACATTCTGAAGAAGAGAAGAATCATCTACCACTTTGTTGGACCTTGTACACACTAACCTTTGTGGTCCTACGAAAACAAGAAGTCTACAAGGTGAGAGATATTTCATGATTTTAATAGACGATTATTCCATATTAACTTGGGTTGCATTTTTAAGAGAAAAAATAGAGGCATTAGAAAAATTCAAGATTTTCAAGGAAAAAGTTGAGAATGAAGTTGATAGAAGAATCAAGTGTTTAAGATCTGACAGAGGAGGAGAGTTCAGTTTTGATGAATTCAAAAAATTCTATGAAAAACATGGCATCAAAAGACAACTATTAGCCCCTAGAACCCTACAACAGAATGGTGTAGTGGAAAGAATGAACCAGACAGTTAAAGACTTAGCTAGTACAATGATCAATGAAGTAGTTTTACATGTCTACTAGAGAGAAGTGATACACAAAGAAGTATACAATCTTAACAGAGTACTATTCTAGAGGAGGTATGGAAAGACATCATATGAGCTATGGAATGGAAGAGCTCCCATAGTAAAGTACTTAAATTTTTTTGGAAGCAAATGCTACTTCCGAAGAGATGAGGACAATCTTGGAAAGTTTGAAAATAGAGCAGATGAAGGCATATTTTTGGGTTACTCTACAAGGAACAAAGTGTACCGGTGTTACAACAAGAGAATGAACAAGATGGTTGAAAGTGCAAATGTGAAAGTAGATGAAGATGTTCAAAGAAATCCTAACAAGCATATTGAATATGAATCGGATGACTTAGATAACAAAGAAGAAAAGGATAAGAAAGAAGAAGAAGAGACAAAGGAAGCTTCGACAACTACAACTAAAACCCCAAAGTATGTACATAGAAATCACTCAGAAAACTAGATTATTGGAGATAAGAATAAGGGAATCATCACAAGAAGCAAAGTAGCTCAAGAGTAGGTATTATTGTTTCTACTCTCGGAAACTAATCCAAAGACTATGGAAGAAGCATGCAATTATCAAAATTAGGTGAAGGAAATGAAAGAAGAGCTTGATTAGATAGAGAAAAATCAGACTTGGGAACTTATGCCCAGACCGATAGTAAAAAATGTAATTGGAAAAAAGTGGATATTCTGGAACAAGCTGGACAAAAATAGAAAGGTAATGAGAAACAAGGAAAGATTGGTTTGCAAAGGTTACACTTAGGTTGAAGGTATTGACTTTAAAGAAAAATATTCCCCTATTTCCCGAATGGAAGCAATTTGGATATTCTTAGCTTTTGCAACTTTTAAGGATTTCAAAGTCTATCAAATGGATGCAAAATCTGCATTCTTGAATGGAGAACTAAAGGAAGAAGTCTACATTGAGCAACTAGAGGGGTTTAAGTCTGGAAGTGACCTAGATGTTGTTGCAGTTTGAAGAAAGCTTTATAGGGATTGAAGCAGGCACCTAGAGCCTGGTATGGAAGATTAGACAAGTACTTGATTGGACAAGGATTTCAGAAGGGATATTATAATAGTAATTTATAGTACAAAATTCACTCAGATCAAATGTTGATTGTTGTGGTCTATGTTGATGACATAATTTTTGGAGGAAATGATGATATGTGCAAAAAATTTATAGATGAAATGTAGAAGGAATTTGACATGTCTATGATAGGTGAGTTAAATTTCTTCCTTGGAAAACAAGTAAATCAGAAAAACAAAGGAATTTTCATTTCTTAGTCCAAGTATACCAAAGAATTATTGAAGAAGTTTGGGTTGGAGAACTCCAAACCAATTTGTACACCTATTTTTATTGGATGCAAGTTGACAAAAGAATATGATTCACCTCAATTTGATGCAAGTATGTATAGGTCAATGATTGGAGGATTGTTATATTTGAATGCTATCAGATCGGACATTAGATATGCTATTTGTTTAGCAGCTAGATTTTAGAAAGAACCAAAGGAATCACATGTAGTAAAAAGGGTCTTTAGATATTTGAAGGGTACATAAGATATGGGGTTATGGTATCCAAAGGACTTAGATTTCACTTTGACAACTTATACTGATGTTGATTGGGCTAGATGTGTTGATAATAGGTGAAGCACAAGTGGTGGAGCTTATTTCCTTGGCTCTCGATTGGTTGCTTGGTCAAGTAAGAAATAAGATTTTGTATCTCTATCTACTATTGAAGCTAAATACATTGCAACATCCTCATGTTGTACTCAGGTACTGTGGATGAAACAAATGCTGAAGGACATTGGAAAATCATTTGATGAATCGATCTCAATTATGTGATGATACTAGTGCAATAAACATTTCCAAGAATCTGGTACAACACTCCAAAATAAAACATATATCAATTAATTATCATTTCTTGAGGGAGAAGGTTTTGGAAAATGATGTAAAACTTGAATATGTACCTACAAAAGAGTAGATTGCAGATATTTTCACAAAATCATTGAGCAAAGATACCTTTGAGTATCTCTGGCAGAAGTTAGGGGTTCTTCCCCCTCCTAATCTACAATAATGTGCATTATGGTGTACATTGGTCTAGGGAATTACATGTTCACTCTTATCTAGATCAATGCTTGAAGGCTTCCTCATAGGGGGAGCAGAGTAAGTTTTTCAGGGGGGGATTTTCACTTTGTCCTTGATGTCAAAGGGGGAGAATAAAAGAAGACAAGAAGATGTTGAGATTTGAGTTGTTTGGTTTGTTGTTGATGGATGTTGCCATCAATGACAAAGGGGGAGATTGTTGGAATGTGATGTTGATTGTTGTCATTAATGTCAACATATCTTGTTTGATTGATTCTAATGCTTTGGTGATCCAGATTGGCATGCTTCGAATGTTGTGTTGTGATGATCTATCTATGGTTGTGATTTTCTTGGTCCCATTCATTTTACACCATAATGAGACACACTCTTATGGGTTTGGACCAATATGGAAATTGGTTAATGTGTTCTAGAACATTGTTTGCATTGTAATGTGTATATTCTATTTCTGAATATCATGGTAGTGTGTTGATTTGAGAGAGGAGGTTTTGATTGGTCCATGTGTCATTCCTCTCCACCATGGGAATGTTTTGTGGTGACCTAATTCAAATTGTGTTTGGCCGACTTAGGGGATTATGAAGACATTTTGTTTGGCCGACTTAGGAGTTTATGGAAGCATGGAATGGCATAAGAAAAAGTTGATTTTGTTTGATGAAATAAAGCGTGATGAATGCAAAAATATAGACATTGTGAAGTATGCAAAAGTATATGACCAGAGGAAGCAGATAGTGAGATTCTATCCAGTGTCATTGTTGGTGATAGTTATTTCAGTGGTGGATTCCCTTTCATCATTCTTCTAGCAATGAGCCATTTTCATTTGGCAATGAGCCCTTTTTTTGTAGGTAGTGAGCCTTTCTCTTTTGGCAGTGGTCCTTTTTATCTTTGGCTATAATAGTCGGGTAGTGAGCCCATCGACAATGAGCCTTACCTATAGTGAGCAACTTGGTAGTGAGCCCTTTGTAAAAATAACCTTAACCGGTGTTTTATAATTGAGAATTAGCATTCTCCATGGTTTTCCCCTTCTTGGGTTTCCACATAAATTTTGGTGTTTATTGTGCATGGAGTTGTGTGCTTTCATGTGCATATCTATTAGATAATTATCTGATTGATTTAAGTTTACTCTGGATTAATTAAAGTCAAGAAAATTGTTTTATAATAACTAATTCACCCCCCCTCTCAGTTATCCAGTCTGTTCAACAAATGTCTTCATGACATGCTTGCATCTCAAAGGCGTACATTAAATTTTTGTGATCTAAAATGTGGTTCTAACTGGAATTTTTTTACCATATTTGTAGGATTATCTAAAGATCAAGGAGCACCTTGAAGGATGGTTGCTATGAATGATACAGGATCAGGCACAACATATGTACGAGGAGGAGCAATGAATCTATATGGTCATTGATTGCAAGTTGATCAAGAATGATGAATCCCCTAAGACTGATTAGAGAACATACAGATCAATGATTGGTGGACTGCTATATCTAACTGCTACTAGACCAAATATCATGCATGCAGTTTTTCTTGTGGCTAGATTTCAAGAAGATCCTAGAGAGTCACATGTTGCATTAGTAAAGAGGATATTTATATACTTGAAGGGTACTTCGGGTCATGGCTTGTGGTATACTAATTTCACATTAAATGCTTACACAGATATAGATTGGGTTAGTTGTGTGGATGAAAAAAAAGTACAAGTGGTGATGCATTCTTTCTTGGATGTAGATTGGTATAATGACTAAGTAAGAAACACGATTCAATTTATTTATCTACTACAAAGGCTAAGTACATTACAAAAACATCTTCCTACACACAAGTGTTGTGGATGAGGCAAAAATTGAAGGATATCAGAATGGTGTATGATGAGTCCTTTTCTATCTTTTGTGACATTACAAGTGCAATAAACATTTCAAAAAAATTAGTGATTATTTCAAGGAAAAAACATATTTCAATCAGATATCACTTTCTAAGAGAGAAGGTTGTGGAGAATCAAGTGAAGCTTGAATATGTGCCTACAAAGGATTAGATTGTTGATATATTCACTAAGGCTCTTCCTAAGGATACTTTTGAGTATCTTCGAGAGAAATTGGGGTTTATTTCCCCTCCTTTGAACTAGATGCATAAGGAGATGCATCAGTCTAGTTGATCTCAAGATTCATTCTTTGTTATGGACTGATTCTCTCAGGGGGAGTACGTAGTAGCATTGTTGATATGGTACAGGTTGGTTTGTGCTCCTAAGGGGGAGTATTTAGAGCAGTAAAGGGAAGGTGTTGCAAAGCAGTTGTAAGAAAGTTTTTTGATGACAAAGGAAAAGAATAAAATAGTACAAACATTATTTCCTTTTTCATTGATGTCAAAGGGGGATAGAGAATCATGTGAAAAAGTTAGGAACACAAAGGGAGAGAGAAACATATGAAAAATAATAAGGAATAATGGAGAGAGAGAGATTCATGAGAAGTAATGTCAAAGGGGGAGAGAACAATGCATAAAGAATAAGTTATTCAGGGGGAGAAAAGAGAAAAGGAAATTGGTATAGTATAAAACTATTTTGTCTTTGGTGGTTTTTCACATCATGTGTTGCCATCAATGACAAAGGGGGGGATTGTTGAAACTATGAGAAGTTGGTATTTTTATTGATGTCAATAATCTTGTGTTGTTATTGATTTCTAAAGTTGAGTGAGGTGATTGCAAGAGTGCATTTGATGCTTTGATTACTTGCATTATGTTGTCATTAGTAAAGCTATTGGTGTCTACCTTTGTTGTTTATTTGATAAGCCTTTGTCTATGGTTGTGGAATTTTTGAAGATGATGATTATGTGTCTATGGTGCTTGGTTTCCAAGTTATTTTGAGAAAATTTAATAAAAAGATGAAACAGTGTGTTGAAGTGGTATTCTGGGTAACAAAATTGTGTTCTAGTTTTGCTCCGCATTTCCTATAGGTTGAAGATATGCCTGTGCAATTTGGATATGTTCGAGATAGGTTTTCAGAGGTGTTATATTCAAGATATGGTATGTTGGATCATAGTACAATAAAATTTGTGTTCACTAGTGTGTGACTATGCATTGTAGAGGTGTCTAGGAGAAAATTTGTTGCTTTATGTTTCTCTACATTTATGCTTTAGGTCTTGCAATTTTGAAGGTATGTTGATGGTGTTGGTAGCTGATATCTGTCAAGAGGATTTTTGGTTTGGTTCTTGAGAATATAGTTTTTCAAGTAATAGTGCATGGAAAAATTGTTTGAGTGTACACATCTATACATTCATCAAGTGGAAGTTGTTGTGAAGGAGTTTGTTGGATTTTAGAGTGATTGAGGAATATTCTAGATCATGTTCAAGAATGGTGTGTGGTTCACAAGTCATCCTTGGGTTTGAGGAAGTGTGTACTTCAAATTTTAATGGTGTTTGCACAGGTAATGACTGACCTGGTGTTTACACTACATGCAAAGGATACATATTGTTTGTGGTAGCGTGTGGTTGAATGGTGTTGATTTATTTGGGTCCCAATTAAGTTTTGATGTGGTTCACATTCACATCCATCCACCATGAAAGTGTTTTGGCTCTGACCTAATTTGAATTCACATGTTTGAGGTGCATATCCGACCTTGGAGAGGGTTTTAAGGTTGAGGATGGTATAAGTATGAGTTGAGTTGTTGAAGGATTTCAAGATAGATGAAAGATAGATGTGTGAGATGTGAATAATATGAAATGTAGTGTGTTAGAGTGTGAAATTGAGTTGTGCAGTGCAAGCTTTCAAGTGTTAGTTTACTAGATGTAATGAGCAGAAGGTGGCTAAAATTATTCAATCAGACTATGAAGGTGTATAATTCATTGTGGTGGATTCCTTGTTGCATTGAGATGATTTTCTTTGCGTAACATTCCTTCTCTATCTTCTTTTCTATTATGGTAGCGAGACTCATGGAATTGACCCTTTCTTCTTTGGGTAGTGAGCCCTATTGTATTCAGTGTTGATATTACTTATATTGTGAGCTAATCTTCACTGTGGTTTTTCCCTTCTTGTATTTTCCACGTAAATCTGGTGTTCTCTTGTGTTTGGTGTTGAGTTGTTTAAGTTTTTTTATTTTCTTTTCATGCTAATTCATCATAAAAAATTTAAGGTTTTAATGAATGAATGTGGATATGAATGTTAATAAGGGTTTTGAAGTTTTAAGTTACAACTGATTCACCCCCCCTCTCAGTTGTCTTGTGCATTTCAACAATTGGTATTAGAGAAAGGTTCCTTGGAGAAAATATTAATCACTTGAGGTAGATCTTGGATGGTACATAAGAAGGAGATCCCTATATTTGATGGAATTGACTATGCATTCTGGAAGACAAGGATGGAAGGCTTTCTAGAATACATTGGATATGATATTTGGAGATTAGTTCAGACTAGATACATTATGCCTACAAATGGTTTGAGCATTGAAGCTGAACTTAAGGCCCATGAAAGCAATAGTAAAGTGAGGTATGCTCTTTTGAGTAGTCTTACAAATTATGAATTAGTGAAAATTATGGATCTAAAAAATGCTAAATAAATTTGGGATAAGTTGGAAAGTATTTATGAAGGAGATGATATGGTCAAACAAGATAAAATGCAAACTTGAAGACCACATTTTGAGAACTTTTGGATTTCTGAAGATGAAAACATTACAAGCAATATGCAGAGGGTAGATGAAGTGGTGAGCTCTATTAAAGGTCTTGGAGGAAAAGTCAAAGAACCAAAAGTGGTGGTGTTTGAGCATTTTTGAAGCTCAGGATTTTAATGTTTATTTTGACCTTAGAAGGTCTGCCTAGGATGAAGTTCAATTAATGTTGCTTCATTAAACTTAGGACTGCATAGGTTAAACATTATGTATGTGTTAAGTTCACATCCACTTTGTTAGAGAAAGATGCTAAAAGATAGCTAAGTAGCTAATGGTTCGAGCTGGAAGAGCTAACATTCCTAAATTGAAGGATAATGGCAGAGTGGTGTGACTGCATGATAAATTGTTAGTTTGCATGCAACCATTTGTCTTTGAACAACCCTTGAAATCAGGAAAAAAAAATATCGAGCCACTGCCCTTAAACTATGCAAATGGCATCAAAGTGGAAGTAGGGGCCCGTGGAAACAGTTAGAAAAAGATCATTGTAAAGAAAGATGTTGTGGAAAATAGAAGACAGCGCAGAAATATAATAATTCTCTGTATTTTTCTGTTTTTTACAGAAAACTCAATGTGTTTTCAGAACAGCGCTATTTTCTATGTAAAAGCATAGTTTTGGAATCGGTTCAGAGATTATTTAACATTTTATAGCCGCTTTACCCTGTAAATAGTTCATAGAATAGGATCTCACGCATTGTAGTGGAGTCTTAGTTGGCAAACAATAGTTAAAAACTGTCTTTTCTTGTATCTGCCACGCATTTTTGAGAAACAGGGGATTTGTTTTTGCTGTGCACGTGGATTTAACATTGTATATATGTTTGACAGTTAGTCCAGCGTGAGTTTCATCACTTGTTCAAATTGTTTGGTGCGGATTTATGGTTTTAAGGTCATAGTTTAAAGTTATTGTGTGTTTTTCAGAATTTCCACTGTGTTTTGCAACAGCGTTCCAAAGGCATTGAATACTCATATCTAGCGCTGTATTCAGGTTGTTAAAATAGATTTAACTTATTTTTCATTGTGTGTATTAGTCAGGAAGAGAAGAGGTCTTGATTTGTATCCCAAGGTTAGCATTTAGAGGGTTTATTAGCACAGTTTTAAAACAGCCAGTTCATAAATGGCTTCCCCATGAAATCTGCCGTAGAGTTTTCCTGTGGTCGATGGAAATGACAGGGGAGCCATGTTTTTGTAAATATTTAATTATAGGAAGCTTAAAGAACTAGGCAAGAAGTTATATCACCAAACCCTAGGCGAGTTTCAGACACCCGGTTAGGAGTTTGGAATTGAAAAGCTAAGAATTCAGGCAGGGAATAAAAGGTTGAGTATCAAGCAAGATAGACCAATTTGTATGAAGAAAGCATGGAGATAGCATCTTCCAATTCCTTGCCAGCAAATCAAACAGATTGGGAAATGTTGGCATCTAGAGTCTTCTAGGTGCAGAGATAAAGATTTCAAGTGCAAGAAGGTGATTGATTACCCGAGGTAAAGCACAAATTGGAAACTCTTTGAAAAGAGTTGGGCAGAGTTTGGGCCATCTCCAAGCTCAACTGGAAACCATTAGAGACAGGTTTCAGGCAGTAGACAGTGGGAAGACTTCCACTAGGCAGTGCAAGCAACCTTGGGTTTTATCATACACCAAGTGGTAAAGAAAATTCTTAGAACCCTTACTAAAGCTTACAGTTATAAAGTTGTTGCTATTGAGGAATGTCAAAATCTAGATCAGTATTCTAGAGATCAATTGTATGGCTCTTTAACTGCATTTGAAATGAGGGATTTTGGTACTAACAATGGTGCAAAAGTTGAGATTTCTTTTAAGGCTAAAAAAGCATAGAAGACTAAAGAATAAGATCAAAAAGATATTGATGATGTGGAGGCTAACTTTTTGAGAAGGATGAGAAGAGGTACTGGTAAGTATAGAGGTAAATTTCCTTTCAAATTTTTTCGCTGTGGAAATATAGGTCACTATGCTTCAAGATGTCCAAACATACTTGTGAATGACAAAAACAAGGAGAACAAAGGTAAGATTATTAATAAAATATATTATGTTAGAGAATATGCAAGTATTTTTGATGATGAATCTGATTATGGAGATGATGATGATGAATTCATGTTCATGGCTTTAAAGATGAATTTTTTTCTACTAACTCTGAAATATGTGTGAAAGAATATCCTCCAGAGAGAAAAGATAAAATTGAAGGTACTTTGGTATCTTCTTTTCATGCTAGACAGGATAAGAACTATTGGATCATTGATAGTGATTGCTCTAATCATATGAACGGAGACAAGAGTAATTTTGTTAAACTTGAAATTTATGATGAAGGACTGTTAGATTTGGAGATGATTCAAGAGCTAAGATATGTAGAATAGGTTCAATCAATTTTGATGGCAAGCATAATACTAAAGATGTTTACTATGTTTAAGGTTTAAGGCATAACCTCTTGAGTGTTGGACAAATGTGTGGCAAAGGATACAATCTTATGTTTTAGGATGATGGATGTGAGATTAGAAAAGGGTTCAAAATTGTGATTGTTTCTAGAAAAAGGATAGACGGAAATGTCTATCAGCTTAAGGGTTCCAATGGTCACTTTTTATGACTCGTATTTATGAAAGTTGGTTATGGAATAGGAGGATGTGTCACATTAATTTTTATAATTTGGTAAGAATTAGTTCAGGTCAAGTAGTGAGAGATCTACCAAATATTACAAATCCTATCAATGTTTCCTGCAAAGAGTGTCAAATTGGAAAGCAAACAAGAAGTTTTGAAGGAAAAGAACAATCTTCTACTAGATTACTAGAATTGGTGCATACAAATATTTGTGGTCCTACAAGAATAATAAGTCTTCAAGTTGATAGGTATTTCATGATTTTTATTGATGATTATTCAAGAAATGGCATGGGTAGTCCTTAGAGAAAAATTTAAATCCCTAGATAGATTCAAAGAATTTAAAGTTATGGTTGAGAATTAAATGGATTTGAAGATCAAGTGTTTAAGGTTTGAAAAAGGTGGAGATTTTAGCTCCAATGAATTTAAAATGTTTTGTGAGAATCGTGGCATAAAGAGGCACTTGTATGACCCTAGGAATCCTTAGCAAAATGGAGTGGTTGAAAGGAAAAAGAAAACTATTCAAGAAGCTGCAAGGACTATGATAAAAGAAGAAAACCTATCTGAAGTCTACTGGAGAGAATCAATTCATACTATTGTTTGCATACTTAATAGAGTTCAAGCAAAAGAAAACAACACAAAACCCCCTATGAGTTATGGTATGGAAGGTTACTGCTAAATACTTCAAAGTGTTTGGAAACAAATGTTATATTAGAAGAGAAGAAGAGAATTTGGGAAATTTTGATGCAAGGTATGATGAAAGAATATTCCTTGGATATTCTACCAAAATTAAAGTCTACAGGTGCTACAATAAAAGATTGAGAAAGATTGTTGAGAGTGCAAGTGTCAAGGTTGATGAAGATTTTTGGAACTCAATGGTGATAGATGGATATGAATCAAATAAACCTGATTGTAGAGAAAAAGAGAAGGCTAAGGAAAAGGAAGTATAGTTTGAAGAAGATGAAGAAGCTCCAAAAAAGACCCCTAAAACCCCTAAGTATGTGCAGAGAAATCATTCTAAAGAACAAATCATTGGAGACAAAAGAAAAGGTGTACTGACAAGAAGGAAAGCTACTGAAGAAGTGATTAATTTGTGTCTACTTTTTGAAGTTGAACCTAATACAATGATTGAGGCATGCAAAGATGAACATTGGATGAAGGCTATAGAGTAAGAACTACATCATATTGAGAAGAATCAGACTTGGGAAGTTGTCCTGGAAGACCTACAAACAAGAATATAATTAGATCTAAGTGGGTGTTGTTGAATGAACAAGACAATTGAGAGGGGGTGAATTAGTTGTATCCAATTAAAATATCAAGACCCTCAACAGTAAACAAATCCACAAGATTTCATTAAACCCTTATTTTGTTAAAGTGATTAATCATGAAATATAGATAACAAAAAAAAATAACATACACAAGAGAAAACTAGATTTACGTGGAAAATCCAATGAGGTAAAATAATGGTGAGGATTAGCTCACAATATAAGTAATTGCAAAATTGGTACAAGGGCTCACTACCAAATAGGACACACTATTCAATAGGGCTCACATCTAGGGCTCACTTCCATAGAAAGAAAAAAAAGAAAGAAGAGAAATGTTACACAAAGAACAACTTCTCAATGCAACAGAGAATCCACCACAATAGCTCCAACACCTTCACAATATTGTTTGAATGATCGCGGACACCTTCAACTCACTACATTCATAAGTCCAAGACTTTGAAGTTTGTACTACTCTTCTCAAACTAGCATCTATACTTCGACAACTTGCATAGTTTGCATCACACACATCTATCTTTTCAACATTCAACATATCAACTCATATTTATACTATCCTCAACCTTGAAAACTTTCTCCAAGGTCAGAAATACTCACTTCACACTTTGCAATTTCAAATTAGGTTAGTACTAAACATTCCCATAGTGGATAAGAACGAAAGTGGACCAAAAAATTACTTAGCTAGGGCCCAAATTAAATCTCGCATACCACGGTACACCTTCATTAATACTTGAACATCTTCGAATGTAGTGTAAATACCAAGTCAGTCATAACTCATGAAAATGCATTAAACTTTGAATTACACACTTCTTTTGATCAATCCAAAACTTCGAGACAAAAAAAATCACCTAAATGTGATCCAAGAACATCCTGGAAACTAACAAACTCCTTCACAACAAATCTCACCTGAAGATTATAAACATATTGTTTATATAGACAACACTGCTAGACATTGCAATACTTTGAAACTCACAAGACCTTCTGATATACCTAACCATGAATCCTCTTGACACATAAAAGAGAACAACAACATAAACTCTATTTCAAAACCATGAGTCCTGAAAAATAACTACGGAGAAATGCGGAGCAAATACATTTCTCCTAGACACCTATGTACAACACTGCAAAACTAGTTCACACATTGGCGAGCATAAATTCCTCTAACCAACGATCCAAAATCCAAAATTATGGATATAGAAACTTTAAACATCTCTAACTAGCATATCTGAACTGGAAAAGCATATCTTCACCCTAGAAGAAATGCAAAGCAAAACTAGAACACCAGAACACACCTCTACAACACCATGTTTCCTTATTTTATCCAATTTCTTAGTATCCTCGACATTTGAACCATAAATAGAAGCTTATTAAATCAAAAATCTCTTCTCAACCACTATACTACTATCATCAATGAAAACACAAGCTTGTTGACATCAATGACAACACCTTCATACTTGCAAAAATCTCCCCCTTTGTCATTGATGGTAACACAAGATGTGAAAAACCATCAAAGACAACAACTTTGAACATACTTATTTCCTTTTCTCTTTTCTCCCCCTTTCATGACTATCTCATTACACTTTCTCTTTCATGATTTTCTTTCACTTTCTCTCCCCCTGTGTAGATAGACGTTTTCACATAATTCTTTCTCTCACCCTTTGACATCAATGGAAAAGGATAATGTATTTTGCATTGTTCTCTCCCTTTGAAACTGAACCAAGATACTTACAACTACTTTCAATACTCCCCCTTAGGATTACACACCAATCAAATCAACAACTTCTGCATCATGACAACATAAAATTCATACTACAACAATGTTACTACCTACTCCCCCTAAGAGGTAGCCACCAACATCAATCCAAACAAGGAATGAATCCATAGATCCACTAGATTGATGCATCTCCATATGCATCTAGCTCAAAGGAGGGGAAATAACCCCCAACTTCTCTTGAAGATACTCAAAAAGTATCCTTAGGAAGAGCCTTAGTAAATTTGTCAACAATTTTATCCTTTCTAAGTACATATTCAAGTGTCACCTCATTCTCCATAAGCTTCTCTCTCAAAAAGTGATACCTAATTGATATATGCACTATCCTTGAATGCGTCACTGGATTCTTTGAAATGTTAATTGCACTTGTATTGTCACAAAAGATAGAAATAGGCTCATCATACATCACTCTAATATCCTTCAATTTATGTCTCATCCACAATACTTGTGTTTAGCAAGATGCTACTGCAATATACTCAGCCTATGCAGGAGATAAAAAATTGAATATTTCTTCTTAATTAACCATGACACAAATCTACATCTAAGAAAGAATGCACCACCCTTGTACTTTTCATGTTATCAATACAACCAACCCAATCTGCATCTATGTATGCACTTAATGTGAAATCAATATCCTCAGGATACCATAAGTCATAATCCAAAGTGTCTTTTAAATATATGAATATCCTCTTCATCACTGCAACATGTGTCTCTTTAGGGTATTCTTGAAATCTAGCCACAAGAAAAATTGTATGCATGATATCCAGTTGATGGGTAAAAGAAAAAAGTTGGGTCCACGAAGAGGGGAAGTTTCAGCAAAACAAATCCTGCAGGAAATGCATATGCGTTATTAAAAAAATGTGTATGCATTATGCTTTGGGTACCCGAGCCTAAATAAAAAACATGTATGTTTTATGCTTCGGGTATGCACAAAAAAATGCGTACATGTTTTATAACACGTACACGTTTTATAACACATATGAGTCATTTATTTAAAAAACCAAATACCTTTTAGAAATGCATATGCGTTATAATGCGTATGCATTTTATAATGCATAGACATTTTGTAATGTGTATGTGTTATAACGCATACGTGTTTTATAACACGTATGCATTTCTAAAAGGCATTTAATTTTTTAAATAAACGAGCAAATAAAGAATGCATATGTGTTTCATAATGAGTATGCGTTTTTAAAAATTTGAATTCCCAAACCACACACTACCTCAGTTTTAGGCTCGAGAAAGGCTTGGCAACCTAACCCTTAGCCTTTGACTTGTAATTAAAAAACTAAGGCAAGTTCAAGAGAAATGTCCAACTTTTGCAATATAGCAGATGGAATTTTTTCCTAAATTAATTTATGAAATTAAAACCCATTATAGAACATGATGTCTAGCTTCCAAATATATATTTTTTGATAATATTGGATTATATTTTTAATTTTTTAATTGATTTCTAAGCAAACTAGTCCATGAACTTGAAATATCAAGCTGTTTTGTTTTTTAATAAGTTTTTTTGGTTAATTTTTTTTCAAAAAAAAATTATATGACATCAATCTTCAGAAAATTCTCTACATAATGAAAAAAATTCAAAAAATGTTTAGTTTAGGTCCAATTATGTTGTTCATACATGTTAATTTTTTAAAACAACAATTAGGGCCAATAAAAATTCAATTAGAAAAATATTTACAAAAAATTTACAAAAAAATATCCTCATCAATCTTCATGTTGTTACATATCTTTCTCCAAAAGGAATTAGAAAAATAATTTTATTTAGGTCAAAAAGTGGTGTTTGTACACATGCATGGTATGGTAAAAAAATGACTTTTAAGAAGTGTTTTTTATACACGTCTATCAAAATTTAATTTATATCATCTAGGTATTTGAATAAATTACATATTTGGAAACTAGATTCAAAATACTAAATTTCATAATACTAACTTTTTATAAGATTCATTGTGTAAGTGCTTCAAATTTTCAGTCTAAGTGTGAAAAATTATGAAAAACAACAAAAACACTTCCACTTTTTGAGCATTTTGTGGACCCAACTTCTTGCATCAACCCTAATATGACAACTGAAATCCTTTCTATTGTTCCATGTAAACCTCTTCTTCCAATTCACCATTCAATAAAGTAGACTTCGCATCCATCTAATAAACTTTAAAGTCCTTGTATGCTGAAAATGCAAAAAACATCCCGATTGCTTCCATCCTTTCCACTGGGGCAAATGTTTCCTCAAAGTCTATACCTTCCACTTGTGAGTAACCCTTACACACAAGCCTTGCTTTATTTCTTACCACTTCTCCATTCTCATTCAGTTTGTTTCTAAATACCCCTTAGTTTCAATTATGTTCTTGTTTTCTAGTCTAGGAACCAATTCCCAAGTTTGAGTTTTCTCAATCTGCATAAGTTCTTCCATTTCCTTCATCCAATGCTCATCTTTACATACCTCACTGTTTTAGGTTCAACTTTAGAGAGTAAACACAAATTTACCTCAGCTTCAGTACCTCTACTTCTTTTCAATACTCCTTTCCTCTTATCTCTAATGATTTGCTCTTCAGAATGATTCTTTTGCACATACTTAGGGTTTTTAGGGGTCTTTTTCAAAGCTTCTTCCTCTTCATTTTGCACTTATTTTTCCTTAGCTTTTTCTTCTTCTTCTTCTTCTTCTTCTTCTCTACAAGAAGGTTCATTTGACACATATCGATCTATAGCAATTGAATTATGTAAATATTCATCAACCTTAACATTTTCACTTTCAACAATCTTTCTTAGCCTTTTGTTGTAACATTTGTAAGCTTTGCTTTTAATAGAATATCCAAGGAAGATACCTTCATCAGACCTTGCATCAAACTTTCCTAAGTTTTCTTCATCTCTTTTGATATAACATTTGCTTCCAAATACTTTAAAGTACTTGATAGTAGGAATCCTTCCATACCACAACTCATAGGGAGTCTTAGTGTTGTTAGCTTTGGCTTGAACTTTGTTAAGTATGTACACATCAGTATGAATTGCTTCTCTCTAGTAAACTTTTGATAGGTTAGCTTCTTCCATCATAGTCCTAGCAGCTTCTTGAACAGTCTAGTTTTTCCTTTCAACCACTCCATTTTGCTATGTTCTAGGGGAAAACAAGTGCCTCTTTATTCCATGAACTTCACAAAAGATTTTAGTTAACCTCATTGAAGGTAAATTCTCTACCTCTATCAAACCTCAAACATTTTATTTTCAAATCCATTTCATTCTCAACCATAGCTTTAAATGCTTTGAATCTATCTAGTGTATCAAATTTCTCTCTAAGAAAACTAACACATGTCATTCTAGAATAATCATCAATCAGAAGCATGAAATACCCATCACCTTGAACACTTCTCACCCTTGTAGGACCACAAAGATCTGTATGTATTAATTCCAGTAGTCCGATAGTAGATTGTTCCTTTTGTTTGAAACTACTCCTTATTTGTTTTCCAAATTGACAATTTTTTACAAATGACATTGATAGGATTTGTAATTCTTGGTAGGTCTCTCACTACATGAACTGAATTGATTCTAACCAGATTATCAAAGTTCATGTGACACATCCTCTGGTGCCATAACCAACTATCCTTAATCTAAGACATAAAGCAATGACCATCAGTAGCAATCATAGTTCCAAATCCTTTTTTGAGCTAATAGATATTTCCATCTATCCTCTTACCAACAACAATCATAGTTCCTGATCATTTTCTGATCTCACAAATTTCATCCTTAAATACAAGATTATATCCTTTGCTACACATTTTTCCAAAACTTAAAAGATTATGCCTTAAACGTTTAACATGGTAAACATCTTCAATATTATTCTTTCCATCAAAACTGATTGAACCTATTCCACAAATCTTAGCTCCTAAATCATCTCCAAATTTAACTAATCCTCCATCATACTTTTCAATTTTATCAAACTTAATTTTGTCCCCAATCATGTGATTAGAGAAGCCACTATCAACAACCCAATAGTTATTATCCTATCTAGCATGAAAAGAAGATACCAAAGTACCTTCAATCTTATCATTCTTTTCTGGAATAGTTTCCTTCACACAACTTTCAAAGTTAGCAGAAGTAGATTCATCTTTTATAGTCAAGAACAAGCATTCATCATCAAAAATACCAACATCTTCTCTAACATAGTAACTTCTCTTAATCATATTTCCTTTTTTCTCTTTACTTTTATTGTTCACAACTCTGTTTGGACATATTGAAGCATAATGACCTATATTTCTATAGCTAAAACATTTGAAAGGTAGTTTACCTTTATACTTACCGGTGCCCTTTTTCATCCTTCTTACAAAGTTAGCTTCCACATCATCAAGATCTTTTCCATTTGAATCTTCAACCTTTTTTGATTTTCTAGCCTTGAAAGCAGTTTCTACTTTTGTACCATTTTTCAGACCATGTTTTCTCATCTCAAATGAAGTTATTGTACTGAGCAACCGGTCTCTAGAATAAGTATTAAAATTTTCAACCTCCTCAATAGCATATAACTTTTCAATGTAAGAATCAAGAAGAGATCCAAGAACTTTCTCTACCACTCTAAGTTCTTTGACTTGCACACCAAGACCTCTCATTGAACTTACCAACTCATCAACTCTTTGCATGTAGATTATAATTGTTTCATCTTCAAAAATTCGCATGGTCTCAAATTGTGCCTTCAGATTCTGCAACTTCGCTTGTTTAACCTTATCATCTCCTTCATAAATGATCTCAAGCTTACCCCAAACTTCTTTAGCATTCTTAAGATTCATAACTTTTGCCAATTCATAATTTGAAAGTATTTACAAGAATAAATCTTGCCTTAGCATTTACCTCATGTGCCTTGATCTCATCACTTGTACTCAAACCATTCGTAGGTGCAACATATTGAGTCTTTATTTCCTTTTCAATCACATACCCATGAGATGCTAGATATATTTCCATATTTTTCTTCCAGAATGCATAATCTTTGCCATCAAACTTAGGGAAATCTATCTTGTTCACCATGCCAAATCTACCTCAAGTGATTAAGCTCTTCTCTAAGGAACCTTGCTCTGATACCAATTGTTGAATAAACAAGACAACTAAGAGGGGGATGAATCAGTTGTTTCCAATTAAAAAATCAAAACCCTCAACAATAAACAAACCCACAAGCATTCATTAAACCCTTATTTTATTAAAGTGATTAATCATGAAATGTAGATAATAGAAAATGAAATAACAACACCATACACAATAGAAAACTAGATTTATGTGGAAAACCTAATGAGAGAAAAACCACGGTGAGGATTAGCTCACAATATAAGTCATTACAAAATTGATACAAGGGCTTACTACCAGAATAGGACACACTATCCAATAGGGCTCACTACCACATAAAGAAAAAGAAGATAGAAGAGAAATGTTACACAAAAAATAACTTCTCAATGCAACAAATAATCCACCACAATAGCTCCAATACCTTCACAGTCTTGTTTGAATGATTGTAGATACCTTAAGCTAACTCAATTCAAAAGTCCAACACTTTTAAGTTTGCACTACTCTACTCAAACTCGCATCTATACTTCAACAACTTGCATCATTTCATCACACACATCTATATTTTCTATCTTTTCAACCTTCAACATCTCAACTCATACTTATACCATCCTCAACCTTGAAAACTTTCTCCAAGGTCGGCAATACACACTTCACACTTTGTAATTTCAAATCAGGTCGGCAATAAACATTCCTGCGATGGATAGGAATGAAAGTGGGCCAAAGCAATACTTAGTTGGGACCTAAATTAAATCTCGCATGCCATTCTATTCCTTCATTAATACTTGAACATCTTCGAATGTAGTGTAAACACTAGGTCAGTTGTAATTGTGAAAACATATTAAAATTTGAATTACACACTTCCTTTGATCAATCTAAAAATTCTAGACAACAAAATTCACCTAAATGTGATCTAAGAACATCCTGGAAACCAACAAATTCCTTCGCAACAGATCTCACTTGAAGATTATAAACATACTATTTATCTAAACAACATTACCAGACACTGTGATAATATGTAATTCAGAAGACCTTCTTACGATACACCTAACCAAAAGTACTCTTGACATAGACAAGAGAACAACACCATAAACTCTATTTCAAAACCAAAAGTCTTGAAAAATAGCAGCGGAGAAATGCGAAGCAAATACATTTCTCCTAAACACCTTTGTACAACACTGTAAAACTAGTTCACACACTGGTGAACATAACTTCCTCTGACCATTGATCCAAAATCCAAAATTCTAGATATAGAAACTTTGAACATCTCTAACCAACATATCCAAACCAAAAAAGTAGATCTTCACCCTAGAAGAAATGCAAAGAAAAACTATAACTCCAAAACACCTTTGCAACACCCTGTTTCCTTATTTTATCAATTTTCTTAGTATCCTCGACATTTGAACCATATAAAATAGAAGCTTATCAAAGAAAAAATATCTTCTCAACCACCATACTACTATAATCAATGACAACATAGTATTTTTGACATCAATGACAACAATTTCATACTTAGAACAAGTCTTTAGAAACAAACTAAATGAGAATGGAGAAGTGGTAAGGAACAAAGCAAGGCTTGTGTGTAAAGGCTATTCACAAGTTGAAGGAATAGATTTTGCAAGAGACATTTGTCTTGGTGGCAAGAATGGAAGCTATCAGGATGCTTTTGGCTTTTTTAGCACATAAGAATTTCAAAGTTTATCAGATGGATGTGAAATCTGATTTCTTGAATGGAGAATTGGAAGTAGAAGTATACATGGAACAACCAGAAGGATTTTAGTTATTAGATAAACCTAATATTGTCTATATATTAAAGAAGGCATTGGATGGATTGTAGCAAGCTCCCAAAGCTTGGTATGCAAGGTTGGATAAGTATTTAATACAACAAGAATTCAATAAATGTATTGAAGATAGTAATTTTTACTTTAAGGTTGAAAAAGATCAAATCTTGATTGTAGTTGTGTATGTTGATGACATAATTTTTGGAGGAAATGAAGCTATGTGCATGAAGTTTTCAAAATAGATGCAGAAAGAGTTTGAAATGTCTATGTTTGGAGAGATGAATTTCTTCCTTGGGCTACAAATCAATCAAACAAACAAAGGTATATTCATTTCACAATTAAAGTATGTCAAAGAGATTTTGAAGAAGTTTGGAATAGAAGACTCTAAACTGGTATGTACTCCTATGGTCACTGGTTGCAAGATGAGAAATGATGAACCCTATAAGGCTGATCACAACAAATACAGATCAATGATTGGTGGACTACTATATCTAACTTCTACTAGACCGGATATCGTGCATGTAGTTTGTCTTGTGGCTAGATTTCAAGAAGATCCTAGAGAGTCACATGTTGCAACAGTGAAGAGGATATTTAGATACTTGAAGGTTACTTTGGATCATGGCTTGTGGTATCCAAAGGATACCAATTTCACATTGAGTGCTTACACAAATGTAGATTGGGTTGTTTGTGTGGATGATAGAAAAAGTAAAAGTGGTGTGCACTCTTTCTTGGATGTAGATTGGTATCATGGCTAAGTAAGAAACAAGATTCACTTTCTTTATCTACTGTAGAGGATGAGTACATTGCAGTAGCATCTTGCTACACCCAAGTGTTGTGGATGAGGAAAACATTGAAGGATATCAGAGTGGTGTATGATGAGCCTATTTCTATCTTTTTTGACAATACAAGTGAAATAATTTTTTTAAAGAATCCAGTGATGCATTCAAGGAAAAAACATATTTCAATCATATATCACTTTCTAAGAGAGAAGGTTGTGGAGAATGAAGTGAATCTTGAATATTTTCCTACAAAGGATCAAATTGCTAATATATTCACTAAGGCTTTTACTAAGGATACTTTTGAGTATCTTTGAGAGAATTTGGGGGTTATTTCCCCTCCATATTTGAACTAGATGCATAAGGAGATGCATCAGTCCAGTAGATCTCAAGATTCATTCTTTGTTATGGACTGATGTTGGTGGCTACCTCTCAGGGGGAGTAGGTAGTGGCATTGCTAATATGGTATAGGTTGGTTTGTGCTCCTATGGGGGGTTTTTAGAGTGGTAAAGGAAATGTGTTGTAGAGCAGTTGTAAACAATTTGTTTGATGACAAAGGAAAAGAATAAAATAGTACAAACATTATATCCTTTTCCATTCATGTCAAAGGGTGAGAGAATCATGTGAAAAATTTAGGAACACAAGAGGAGAGAGAAACATATGAAAAAGAATAAGTAATAAGGGAGAGAGAGTCATGAGAAGTAATGTCAAAGGGGGAGAAAACAATGCATAAAGAATAAGTTATTAAGGGGGAGAGAAGAGAAAAGGAAATTGCTATAGTATAGAGCTATTGTGTCTTTGATGGTTTGCACATAATGTGCTTCCATCAATCAAAAAGGGGGAGATATTTGCAAGTATGATCAATTGGTGTTTTCATTGATGTCAACAAGCTTGTGTTGTCATTGATTTCTATAGTTGAGTGAGATGGTTGCAAGAGTGGAGTTGATGCTTTGATTAGTTGCATTATGTTGTCATTAGTAAAGTTGTTGGTGTCAACCTATATTGTTACTCTGATAAGCCTTTGTCTATGGTTGTGGAAGTTCAAAAGATGATGATTATGTGTCTATGGTACTTGTTTTCCCAGTGCTTTTGAGAGAATTTGATAAAAGGAGGAAATAGTGTGTTGTAATGGTATTCAAGGTAACAAAGTTGTGTTCTAGTTTTTCTCCAAATTTCTTATAGGTAGAAGATGTTCTTGTGCGATTTAGATATGTTGGAGAGAGGTGTTTAGAGGTTTTATATTCAATGGGTGGTATGTTGGATCATCATACGGTAGAATTTATATTTTCCAATGTGTGACTGTGTATTGTAGAGGTGCTCGAGAAAAATGCTTTTGCTTTGCATTTCTCCGTAGTTGTGCTTCAAGTATTGCAATTCTAAAGGTGTGTTGATGGTGTTGGTAGTTGATCTTTGTATAGAAGATTTGAATTTTGGTGCTTTAGAAAATAGTTTTTCAAGGAATAGTGTATGAGAGAATTGTCTAAGTGTACACATTTGTACATTCATCAGGTGGAAGTTGTTGCAAAGGAGTTTGTTGGATTTCAAGGTGATTGAGGAATATTATAGATCATGTTCAAGCACCGTGTGTGGTTTGCAAGTTGTCCTTATGTTTGAGGAAGCTTGTACTTCAAAGTTTAATTGTATTTACACAAGTAATGACCAACCTGGTGTTTACACTACATGCAAAGGATAAATATTGTTTGTGGTAGTGTGTCGTTGAGTTTTGTTGATTGATTTGGGTCCCAATTAATTTTTGGTGTGGTCCACATTCACTTATATTCACCACGAAAGTGTTTTGGAATCGACCAAATTTGAATTTGCATGTTTGAGGTGCATAGCCGACCTTGGAGAGGGTTTCAAGGTTGAGGACTGTATAAGTGTGAGTTGAGTTGTTGAAGGATGTCAAGATAGATTAAATATAAATGTGTGAGATGTGAATAATGTGAAGTGAAATGTGTTAGAGTACAAAATCAAGTTGTGCAATGTGAGCTTTCAAGTGTTAGTTTACTAGATGCAGTGAGCAGAAGGTGGCTAAAATTATTCAATCAGACTACAAAGGTGTAGAAGTCATTATGGTGGATTCCTTGTTGCATTGAGATGATTTTATCTATGTAACATTCCTTCTCTATCTTATTTTCTATTCTGGTAGTGAGCCTTTGTTCTTTGGGCGGTGATCCCTATTGTATTCGGTGTTGATATTACTTACATTGTGAGCTAATCCTCACCGTGGTTTTTCCCTTCTTGGATTTTCCATGTAAATATGGTATTCTCTTATGTTTGGTTTTGAGTTGTTTAAGTTTATGTTATTTGTTTTTCATGCTAATTCACCATAATAGATTTAGGGGTTTAATGAATGAATATGGATCTAAATGTTAACAAGGGTTTTGAAGTTTAAATTTATAACTAGTTTACCCCCCTCTCAATTGTCTTGTGCATTTCAACACATAGTTCTTGTAAATTTATAGAGGCATACCAGTTAGTTTCAGCAGGGTGACATGCCCACCTTTTTGAGCTGGTTGAGCATCTGAGGATGGCCTACGAAGATTAATAGGTCAAGGTTTTACAAAGGACCATTGATGCTACTATTGTCATGGGATAGAGGATCAAATATTCACAGAGCTATGAACTACACTCTTTGAGAGAGACAAGCTCAGGATGATTGAGAGGGTCGAGGAGGCACGTGACACTCTTTAGAGCCAACTCGATGACCTTAGAGGGAAGGTAGCAATTGTAATGCCAGTAGGTGATCCATAACTATAGGAGGCCTTGAGGAGAATTGAGTTGTAGATAGCATCCATGCAAGGAAAGATCAAAGGATTATAGGCAGTAGTATTAGTCTCCTCGATCACATAAATCTCGAGTTCATCTCTATGTCTAGCCTCGGCACACTCACCACCACACTAGGATTGGAGGGCTCGGGGAGCCATGCACCCAAGGGCTGGATGCCTATTTTGATGCATATCAGTTTTGTAGAAATGACACATGATTTGTATAGCATTATTTTGTATAGACATTTGATACACATATATATTCGCCACTATTTTTTTATGATAGTGGTGTGATACATGTACATGACATACAGTTGATATATATACATGAGATTTTGATTTTGACATTGTAGTGTTTATTTTTTTATGTGTAAGCTTTTTACTTTCATGTATGGTGATGTAGTGAATGTTATACTTATGGATGTATGTTTAAATTAGATGCTATCATGATCTAATAAACACATATGGTTGTATGTTAATTAAATACAATGATGATTTAATTTCCTAACCAAAATATGCAATGTAATGCATGAATGCACAACATAGTAAAACACATGTATGTATGCTTCTCTCATACACACACATGGTCACATTATAACAAAAACATAATAATGTGTTAATGAATGAGTTTCAACATATGATACGATGTTACACACGCGACACATAAACACTACACATAGTATCGAGGAAGGTGCATTGCATTAACATGTTTTTTTAGAGGCGTCCCATCCATAGATGACAATCCATAAGCATTAGAACCATACAAAGAGATGACAATGTAAGGAACCAACCAATTAGGATTGAATTTTCCCCTTTGATTAGGCAAAAAATTTACATTTCTCTAATTCTCATAAAGAACCAGGTCACCTACCTTGAAAGTTCTAGGAAGAACACCTTGATTATATTGTCTAGATAGCGATCATTGATAAGATTTAAGATGGTCGAGGGCTTGTAATTAGCGCTTATCGAGCAACTCAAGCTGATGCAAATGATTAGACTAGTAAGTTTCATCATCAATTAACCCTTTAAGGGAAACTCACAAAGACAAAATTTCTAAATCCAAATGCATGATAGCTTTAGTGACATACATAAGGTTGTAAGGCATCATTCATGTTGTCATATGAACACTTGTGTGATAGGCCCATAAAGCGTATGTTAACTGAATATGCCAATCTTTATTGTGTTTATTCACCATTTTTTGAAGAATGAGCTCAAGATTTTTATTAGACACTTCAGCTTGGCCATTGTACTGGGGATAGTAAGGTGTAGAGAATCTATGTTGAATATGAAACTTCCTCAAGAATTGCTTCACCTCTTTATTCTTAAATGGTGTACCATTGTCAAAAACAAAGGTGGAACGAAATCCAAAGTGAGCAATGATATTGTTTAGAAGAAAGCTGCATATGGCTTCAACGTTTGTTGATCGAAGTGGAATAGCTTCAACCCATTTCATAAAGTATCCGTAGCGGTGATGATAAAGACATGTCCTTTAGAAGGAGGTGATATTTTTCCAATAATATCCAACCCCCATTTTTCAAATGGCCAAGGAGAGGTCCGATTCTAAAGCTCTTGAGTAGGTGCATGAATACGATGGCTATGTTGTTGACATTGTGAACACTTCTTGAAAAAAGTGAAGGAATCTTGTTCCATTTTCTACCAAAATTATCCCACGTGAATTAGTTTCTGCACCAAGTATTTACTGCCAAAATGTCCACCCCCAAAGCTCAAATGGGCTTCCTTAAGGGCAAGTGGTATTTCCACTTTAGTGAGGCAACACAAGAAGACCATTGTAGGAATTTTGATAAAGGAAATTTGATAGTACAACATAGCGAACTAAAAGTTTTTGTATCTGAGTGTGATCATTTTTTGTCACATCATCAAGAAAATTTTTAGTCTTCAGATAGTTGTAGATGTTAGAGTACCATTCCTCTGATTCTACGTGAGCACACACGAGAGCATTGGATTCAATCTTATCATAAATGACAAGAGAGCAAAGAATGTGAACCACAAAGTGGTATTCTTCTATATCCTTATTCGAGGGTACCGGGGAGGTAGCACTCACCATGGCATCCACGTGTCAATTTTCTCTCCTAGGAACATTTTTTATTGTGAAAGAAGAGAATCGATCAAGTAAGGTCAAAGCCAAATCTCGATACTGAGATAATTTACTTTGCTTAGCTTGATACGTCCCCATAATTTGATTCATAATAAGCTCAGAGTCACCATGTATGTGAAGATTTTTTATGTTTAATGCAATCACAACATGAAATCCGAGAATAAGAGCTTTATACTCAACGATGTTATTATTGAAGTGAAATTCTAATCAAAAGGAGAGAGGGACTAGCTTAACCTTGAGCGAGATTAATACTACACCCATCCCAAAGCGAGTCTAACATATCCATCCATTGAAATACATCTCCCATACAAGATCATGGTTAATTGAAAATATATCTTCATCAGGAAATAGGTCCAAACCAGGGAAGGAGTGAGGTGAGGCAGCGTTTGCTAATTGATCAATAACTGCTTGACCCTTTATCAATTTATAAGTTACAATTTTTTTGTTGAATTCAGAAAGCAACATTACCCACTTTTCCAACCTTCTAGCAAGCTCTTTTCTAGTGAATAAGTGTTCCAAAAGATCACTTTTTACAATGACACAAGTTTTCAGCACGAAGAAGGAAATGCCTTAGCTTCTGCATTGTAAAGACGATAGTGAGAAATTATTTCTCCATATACTGGAATAACGAGTTTCATAATCAACAAGAACACTGCTAATGTAATATACTACCCTCTCTCTACCATCATCATCATATTGAGCAATCAAGGCTTCCAAAGCATAAGGTGATATAGTGATATAAAGTAGAAAGGGTCTATCCTACATAGCTAGCATTAGGATAGGAGGATTGACTAGATAACTTTTGATTGACTCAAAAGCCTTTTGGAACTCCTCATCCCATATGAAATGAATATATTTCTTCAGCAATCATGTGAAAGGAAGAGTATAATCAACCGATCGAGATATGAATCTACGAATTCTTGAATCTTCCCTTGCAAACTCTGCAACTGAGTGATGTTTCTAGGTGGAGGCAGGTCAACAATTGCATCAATCTTATTAGTGTCGACTTCAATTCCATGATGAGAAACTATAAACCATAAAAAATTTCCTATGTCTATGCTAAAGACACACTCAAGAGGGTTCAACCTCATCTTATAGATTCAAATCATTTCAAAGATAATACAAATATTCCTTACATGATCTTAATGAGTTATAGATTTCACCAAGATGTCATCAACGTAGTTTTCTAGAATTTTGTGAATGAAATCATGAAAGATTAGGGTCATTGCATGTTGGTAAGTCACACCTGCATTATTTAACCCAAATGATATGAACACATAGTAGAAGGTACCCCAAGGGGTAGTGAAGGTTGTCTTATACTGATCTTCTAGGTTAATACAAATCTGATTATAGCTCGAGAAGTGGTGTAGGTGCACCCAAGCACATCAAGGCTACATCAGGAGATCAAAATGTCAAGTAGAGATGTTTGAGTATTTATGTATTAGTTAAGTTCTATTTATGATAAATATGTATTAGGTTGATTTTAGATTCATTTGTGAAAGTTGCTCAAAATGTAAAAGTTGCCAAAATAAGATTTTGCAAAATGCAACTTTTAGGGAATCTCAAGGTCAAAGATGGTCAAATGGTTGTAATAAATTCCATGATGGGAAAAATGTAATTTTAGTGGTTTAGTGGTGTAATTAGGTCTTCTTTAGACCATTTAAAGTTTCCAGTAGGTCAATTTTGTCAGTTTTGTCTAGTTGCTAAAAATAGGTGCATTATGGCAATTTTGCATGTAAAGGAGAATAAATGCTTCTCCATTTGAATCCTTGCATGTAACTGATGTATAAAGGTGGGAAACATGTTAAAAAGGACTTGTACACGTTTGGAAGGGATATTTAATGAAATTTTGAGACTTTTGTACGCCAAAACTCATTGTTACTCAAAAATTTCTGATTTTTGCTTCATTTTTTGTAGTTGCAGGCCTTGGTACGAATCTGTACAGGCTCTTTTTGCTAAAAAATTATTTTACCAGGTGTGAAACAGATATAGCTTCAAATTGGAGGTGGTTTTATTGAATTTCATCAAGAAACAAAGAAATTACAAGCAATTTACTAACTGTAGGTTTGATTTTCTAAATTAGAGGGTTTGAGAGTGTGATATGAAGAACTAGGCCATTCCACCTATTGTAATTGCTTAATCTCAGTGGAATGGGACTATTTATGTCTTATTAGGTGTTATTGAGCTTGGAAAGAGCAGGGGAAGGTCGTTTGTGGCTTTGGGCATGAAGCCAAGTTGCAAAAAGTGTGATTTTTGAGTGAAAATGAGTGAAAATGAGAGGTTTTAGTATGCAAAAGTGTGTAAAACTTGGGGGAAGAAATTTTTGTTGTTAGAAAAAGTTTTTTCAGGTATTTTATAGTTTTTTTGAAGTGGTGGACAAGTTATTTGAGGCCTGGATCATTGATTTCCAGAAAACCCTCCTTAGAAGGGCACCAAAAGATGTTTTTTGCAATCGGGTGATTTAGAAAGTGTTTCTTTGTCAAGTAAAGGTGTATTTAGTGGTTTTTCAGGCTATTTAGTGCTGCCCCACTAAGTTTTTTAGTTTAGGGAAAGTTTAAAGGCGAGTCTCTTTGTAAAAGAGGGCTTTTTGGGTAGCCTAAAACAAGGGTAGTTTAATGAATCTCCAAAATATTCTTAAGAAACCACTTGTGATCTTTTGGTATGTTGTGTCTAGGGTTGAAATGAGTCTCAAATGATGTTTTTTAGGTCTCATTATGGCCTACTCAATGAGTTAGTGAGAGAAGTCTCTTTGTGAGGGTTATAAGCCATTTGGTGAGTGTGTGAGTCAAGTTGAGAGAATAGAGTTGTTACAATTGATTCCTTGTTTAAGTTTGGTCTTATAGTGTTGGAAAAGGCTGGTTACTTGTTTGGATCAGATTATTGAGTGTTTTGGTTGAGTCATCACCACCTTGCTCTGCATCAAGAAGCCATCCATGAAAGACAAGTCATGGCCTATAGTTGATTCTACAATCATATCAATATTAGGTAATAGAAAATAATCCTTAAGAGAAGCCTTTTTAAGATCAAAAAATTCAATACACACATGAATACGACCATCAGGTTTACTAAAAATGACAATATTCGAGATCCAAGGTGAATAGTTGATAGGACAGATAAAGCCTACTTTTAGTAACTTCTCTATCTCGGTCTTGACCAACAATGCAACCTTGGGATTCATCTTTCGGATCTTTTATTTCATGGGATTTGCATCGGGACATAGGATGATATTTTGAACCACTACAGACTCATCAATATCAGGCATATCCTCATATGAACACACAAAGATATCCGGATAAGAATGTAATAGATCAGAGTGTTCATCAACTTCTTCTGAAGAAAGGAATTTTCTAATCTTAATCACCTTTTTAGAAGATTTAGGATCCATGAAAAATTTAGTAGTATCCCCCTTGAGGAGAGAACTATAGTCTTTAGGGTGAGGTATAGAAACATCATCATCCACATTAGATAGAGGAGCCTTCTCATCCATATTCAAGATGAACTCTCCAAAGTATGCTTGTTTGTGCAAGTAGTACGGGAATCATCACTTATGGTGAAAAGGAGGCATGTACAATTAGGCACCTAAGAATTATTCTAGTGCTTCCTTTAAAGGGAAGATATCCAGGGGAACTTCATTAGATCCTACCTTATCTATCAATTTGGGATGGACTAAATTGAGAGGTCTAGTTGAAATCATACTAACACTCCACCATGGTTTTTGCATAGCTTGTTTAGGAGTGCATCCTAGTCCCAAGTGAGACTTACAAGGCATAGATTGGATAGGGACCTAAATTAATTGTTTGATGCACCCAACACCTTTACACTTGTATCCATATTTAGAAATGAGCTTATATTTAGGGCCATAACATGTCTGCAAAGCTTGGGAAGAAGGTGGTTCTACATAGAGAATGTCATTCCACCAATGGGTTTCAAACACATCTATGAGACCACAACCATCCTTCTCATCGAAATTAAAAACATTGGCCCCCTTAATAGAAGTATGATCTCCCTCCTTAGTAGGGGAATAGCTAGGGTTTTGAATAGGAGTGCAACCTTCCTTCTCAATGGGAGGACGATCAACTTCCTTAAAAAAGGTGTTCGAAGTTATTGGAAGGTCAAGGTGGATGGGATTCACTTTATATTCTCTACTAAAGAATTTGGAAAACTCCAAAGATCCCCAATCATCACTGAGACATACATTTAATTTCAAAAGGAGAAGCAGATAGAGAAGACTTAGGACTCTCCACTTTTGGTTGTTCCTCTTTATTGACGTTTATTTTTGGGGCACTCTCTACAGATGGAACTATGGAAGAACATGTCAATGCATCAGAGGTTAGCAATGCAATTATTAAGGGTGGAAAAACTTGAGGCTCGACCAACAACATCCAACTCACAAAGGTGGACAGCTTCAGGGTCAACCTTGATTGTAATCACTTTATTATTAGCTACAAACTTTAGGGAATGATGCAAAGTAGAAGTCACAGATCCCATAGCATGAATCCAAGGTCATCCCAAAATAAGATTGTAAGGTAAGGGGCCAGGCATCACATAAACTAGAGTGGGTAAGGTAATAGGTCCTAGCTGTAAGGGCAAGATTATTGTGCCCAAGGCTTGACAACCAACATTAACGAATCCATGAATGTATAAAGAAGAAGTAGCTAAAAAGAAGAATCAACTTTACTTTTAGGTAAAATATCCATACCACAAATGTTAAGAGTCAAAACAGTGTCAACAAGGGTACACCTAATACCTATGTTATTAACAATAACTATAATCATTAAAGGGTTTGCTTATTTTTGCACATCTAGAGGCGGGAGTTCTTGTAGATAGAATGTGATATTCAACGAATCCACAAGAATATGGGCCATCAACACATTACTGTTCGTCAGCCTAGTGGAGGTAGGCAAGAGGATATTTTGTAAGGCTTACAAAAGCATATCCCAAAGTGATATCTTGGTTAGAGTAACACAAAGTTGCTTGAAAAGATCATAATCACTAGGTGCTTTAGTCACAGGTTTAGGGGCCAAAGGAAGACTTGGTTGAGAAGGTGGTAAAGAAATAGGAACCAAGGTAGGTTGAGATGTAGGTACAAAAGATTGTTGATTTCTTCTAGTGTTATATGTGTGTGCCACAACATTGTAAGAAGAAGAATAGTAGCTTTTTAAAACCTTGTATACAAATCTGTTGAGTCATTATGATATGGGACCCCATGGACATAATGAATTATCTTAGGTGAAGGACTAGCTAGAGTCAAGTAAACAACAGGTCTCTTAGGATTTTTAGGAGCTACGAAGATTACAATAACGTTCACTAACTTCTCAGCTTGTGAAGTGAAAATAGATGTTTGGGATGAAGAAGTCTTCTCAAGAAACCTATGGATAGGAGAAGATGCTTCTAAGAACTCATCCAAAGCATTGTCTAACAAATCAAAATCTTCTTTAGAAAATTTATTATCATAGACATTAAAACATTGCAAAAAAAGATCAGACATGGCTTCATGTTGAGTTCACCAAAATGTAGAGAAGGGGGATCCATTGCTCACAGTTCTCTTTCTTTCCAAAAGAATCCCAAGGAACAAACTGCCCTAAACTACCTAGTGTTTTACTTAATAGGTTTAGAAGGCAGAATGAAGAAATTGTAAAGAATATCCCAAAGGTAGAATATTAGATAAAGCAATCGGATAGACAACTTCAAAAACCGAAAGAGTAGGATATCAGGATCTATGTCACAGAAGGAGCAAATCTCATCCAAAAGATGATAACACAGTATTAGGATGCCAGCATGGTGCATTGGGGTTTGAGATGTCCACTGGTGTCCTGTATGGATAGAGCATTGAAACTTCAGACAAAAATACTACTAACCCACTAACTGACTCAGATCTTAGATCCATCTATTCAACTAAATTGACATAAAGTGGGAAATGCAAGAAATACACAAAGGAATTGAGAGCCAACTTACAAAAGGTCTTACACTTGAGATCTTCCTCCAAGCTTCACTAGGGCAACCTACACACAAAACAAATGAGGAAAAATGTTCGGATTGTTTCGGGGCTTGCCATAGTCAAAACCTCATTTTGGTGTTCCCACCTCCATGGATAGCTAGATAGATAGAGAAAAGTGGACAAAGTAAACAAATGAAAAGTGATAAAATAAAACCTCACTCAAGGAGGAGAACCCGTATCACAAGATATAAAAGTAGCAAGTTATCTATTTGCAAATATACAAGAAGAAAGAGAGCATTACCAACAGTTTGTGACCCCCTCTTGAATAGATAGGTGCATCATTGAATGCTTGCAAGAGATCTTTGGTTGTTGGAGGGACCTCAGTCTAGCTAAGCTTCTCCATAAAAACAAGATTGAGAAGAGAATGAAGTAAAAGTGAGAGAGAGAAAATTTAGAATGAGATAACCCCCAAAATGAGAGAAAAAGAGAGCATTTTGTGTTGTTGCATGGGTGAGAGGAGATGTTACTCTTGGGACTTGACCTTAGAGACATGTGTCGTCAATAAAATATTTCAAGATTCCTCACTTCAACTCAAAAAAATGCAGGGATGCTAGCTTGCCACACAGATGTCTACATGTCGTGCAAGCATCCAACTCATCATTTTTCAGGAAATGAGGTGGCAGACTATTGTTGCTTCGTCATTGGTCCTCATGGAGTTGAAATCATGAATTTATGAACCATAAGATTCTTGTTATAAATATGAATAGGAGAAAAAAATACATGGTCAAATGCGCAAATATAAAATTTCCCCCATGGTGCAATTTTACAAAATTACACTTTTATGTGTATTCTTCATGTTTACATCATGTATGTTTTCATTTTTTTGTTATCTTTATGTTCCATCACACCATGTGTTGTCATCATGTATGCTTCACATTTTTGACATGTATGTTTGTGTATGTTGTCTTGTTGCATATCAGACATGTGCATTCCTTTGTGGATATGTTAGTTTTCCATGGGATCTTGGATCCTGGGGGCTTGTGCACTCCCCCTAGATCCTTATTCATCAAATCTCTTCAACATTAGGACATTCAGACCCCTCTTGACATAGATTTTCTACTTTAGTGTGAGTCTGAGTGTAATTTCATACTTTCACTAAATTGGGGGCTAAATTGTTGGAAAATGGTCAACACTCCCCTCAAGATTTGTGACATGGACTAGTCGCCTCATGTGGATATGCTAACTTTGGCAATTGTATTAGGCATTAACAGGTTGATCTTTTGGTGTAACGGAAATTGTTAGGCCAACAATTAGTATGAAAGCCAAAGGTGTCGAGTTTGAATCCCCTTGGGTAATGCTGAGGGGGGTATTGTTGGAAAATGATCAACACTCCCCTTGAGATTTGTGACATGGACTAACCGCCTCCCATGGATCCATTACTTTGGTAGTTGTATCAAGCATTAATAGGTTGATCTTTTGGTGCAACAACAACCGTGAGGCCAGCATAAATGTAGCGTCATAAATTGTCACCTTTGACAATTTCATACTATGTTTGCTCCCCCTAAATTATTGAGCCTGATTGGGTCCCTAGTTTCTTAAATTATGCATTCTATAGCCCATTTGTACCACTTTTCAAGAAATTTCAAGTATTGAAAAAATGCATCCAACTATTATTCTACCCCTGAAACTTAATGTTTTGGAGAATAGGGCTAGGACCCATTCATCCTAGGGTGTATGGGTCCTCCTATTATGTTAGGGACCAATTTTTGATATGTCGGAGTTAGCATTGTAATATTTAAAATTCAAATAACAAATGTTGGCTATTGGGATTTAATTCTCAGGAATTTAGAGAAATGCATATAAATACCTAGTTACTACATCATTTGAAATCTAACAAGAACTAAGAGAATTTATGAGAAATTACTATTGTCAAGAGCACTATCAATCTAGTCAAGAGCAACATTTTCAGAGCTTTATTGTAGAAATTCAAGATCCTAACATCATGTGAGTTTATGTATGTTCATGTTATCATTTTTTTTGTGAAGGCTAATACTTTTTTCAGGTCTCCAAAGCATTCAAGCAAATCAAACAAGCAAGATCCAAGACCTTGAGGTGATGTGTATGACGTCAGTCCTTCAAGGAAGCCATTGAAGGGTGGTGAGTTGTAGCACTTTGTGATTTCATCATTCCTTTACTATCCATTATCATTGTATCATTGGCATTGCCATTGTGGATGTGGAAATAAATACATAGGGTTTGACTGAGGTAAGCCCCTAAATGGTACATCTCTTCTCTTTGTGAATGTGTAGATCTTAGTTTTGAAGATGATTAAAGAAATATTGAAGATAATTCTTTCATGGTTCCATTTGAAGCCCTACATCTTGTCAACTAACAAAAACTCACCTACAAAATTATCTGACAATGTTCTAAAAATTATACAACTGGAGATCAAAAGTAGAGTAGAAGTTTCCTACAAGGACCCATATGCCCTTGGGTGAATTAGTCCTCCTATGCACATTGAAACAAATCTTTATGGATAGGTACACATCACTCCGCCCTTTCCAGATCTTCTTGCAAGTTATTGTTTCAATCTATTGTTTGTCAAATTATTGCATTTTTCATATTAGGTGATATAGTCTAATTAGGTTAATCATAGAAAATTAATTCCAATCCCCAAATTGATGGATTCTAGGTTTGATTGGTTTACCTTCATGGTTGAAATTCAATCTATACACCTTGTTAATCTCCATCTCAATGAAACCATAGGAAAAGGCCTTGAATCTTATTGCTCTAAGTACTTAGGAATTAGGATCACCTTTTTCTATGTTTCACCTACCTCTTTTCAATGTTTTTAAATGGATTGCGATGTTGATGCCTTATATGGGGAGTGATATATCCTATAAATGAAAAGGATGGGAAATAAATTTTATGATGGAAAAATATGTGATTAAATATACTTTATCAAGGTTGATAAAATATTTGTAGTTTGATGTTTCAAGTGCTAAATTTGTAGATGAGGGCATGTGAGGTTACAAGTGCATGAATCTCAAGAGTGGGAATAATGTGTGAATCTCAAGAACAATGATAATGTACTAATCTATAACATTAAGTAAGAAACATGGTGAATATAAAAAGGTTTTTTTTTTTAAGAAAGACCTATGTGCCTACCCCCAACATAGGATGAGGTCATGTGTAGGATGTGGATGAGATATGAATGGTATGGGAGGCCAAAATATGGGATGGATATGGGTGATAAAAGAAGACTCAAAGGATAGTAGAGTTTTATTATTATGTATGGTGCATGTAAGAAGTATTTCAACCATGGTACTTATCCAAAGTTCCATGAGGAGTAGTTTTCACTAGAGGATAATTTTTATTTATTTATTTATTTTATATTTTGACATTTTTTGGTTTTTTGGACTTTTGATTGGGATAATATACATATTAAGCATGGAAATTATTGAGGTGCACTATTTTCATATGTTCTTCAAGTTCCTAACCATCTAGAGTGGTTAATTGATCAACACTTGACTAAAATTTAGCAATGACGATATAGGGGCCTAGCCAATTGGGATCAAACTTATCTTTATTTTCTTAATCCTAAATGTTCCTCTAATGCCCCACCCGAAGCACAAGTCAAAACTTGGTTGAACAAGTTTTATTTGAAACACAAAAACCACAAAACTGAAGATACAACATCAACATGTCATACTTGCACAACAATGTGCACTTGTAGCATCATATGAAACATGACACAAGGACAACAAAATAAGATGGCATCACCATTGTGCAAGAAAGGTATAAACAACTGAATACTAACCACTTGTGGGATAAATCCACCACAAAGAACAAGAGAGAGAGGGAGATAACAACTTCTACACAATGATCGGCTACAACCCATAATCGTGTTCTCTTGCAACACAACTCTAGAATAGGATATGGAATCATCAACCTCCAATCCACATGTAGACTCACTTAACCAACCAAGAAAATGAAAAACCTTTACCAAAGGATGTGAAAGTAGGAGATACAAACTTTGCTCTATTTGGAATGACCATAAGGCACTTCCAAACAAACCACATGCTTCCCAATATGTATCACCACAACATGACATCACACGCATGGAAAAATACTACAACACAACACCTCAAGACCTATGATAAATTTTGAGAACACTAAAAAAACCAACCAAGAATGTTTACAACCTTCAAGCAAGACTTCACAAGGATAGGTGGACAATCTCCCTAACCCTAGGTTTTCCAATTGAGTAAGTTCAAAAGAGTGCACACAAAATGATGCAAGAGAACCCACAAGTCCTAAAAGAATAAAATTAAGGACAAGTTCCAAATATAATTATACCCCTAGTACCATGATGAACAAATTTCATTTACATGGTTTACCCATACGAGGTCTTGAAACTAAGAGGAACTAACATGTCCTAAAAGAGAGAAAACTTGACTAAGTTTTTGAAGACCTAGTCAACGAAAACAATCTGCACAAGAAAAATATAGGACATAAAAAATTATCCAAAAAAGGAAATTAGGCTTATAAATACCTTGGATAACCCTGGTTAAGAGGATTTACATTCTATTTTTTGTATGGGAACGAGGCCACCCCAACAAAGGATGAGGCCACCCAAATAGAGATAGCCAATTTTCAGCTTGTCATCCCTCATAATCAGGCTGCCCTAGTGTGATAATAGGTCACCCCATTGATGACAAGGACACCCCAACACACTTAGAAACATTTTGGAAGGGTCTAGGAACTCCTAAGCTGACCAGATCACCCCAATACAACACGAGGCTATCCAAACTCACTGGGAGACACCCAAATTCATTTTAAACCCAAAATATATGTTCCTAAGTTAATTTTAAACATAAAAGGCATAAAAACATCATTATACATTCATGATCATTCCTAGAACCAACACTAAGACATGCAATTAATGCTACAACCCTAAAAATACAAATGATTACAATTTGTCTCAAGAGAGAGGTTCATTTACGATTTACATTACAATTACTTTGAATTACATGAGAGGACTCAAATGTACTTCCAACATCAAATTACATTGAATTATACTAATTACAAAGAAAATGAACAAGAAAGAGAGAGATATCGATGTCATTTTTCTCCTCGAATCTTTGAACCCCAATGATGGTTTCCACACCACCAGGTATCACATGAAACCAATAAGTTTCACTCTCACTATGCTAATATATTGTCACATGGCCCAAAAAAAGTCACACAAGAAACATTGGGAGAAGGGTATACACTCACACCAATCATAGAGTAAACAATAAAACACCCATCATACAAGAAAAGTAAGGATAATCAATCACCACACAAAAATATAAATCGCATAACACATCAGCATGAACATAATGGAATATAAAAACACTCACATTTTTCACATTCACCAATGGAGAAACCATCAATAATAATTAAGCAAAAAGGACAAAGTCCTAGAATCAACACATTTTCCAAACTCAAGTTGAGGCACAAAAACGAGTGCATATTTCCAATTTTAGTAAAAAAATTCCACAATGCATATTTACACATTTCCCTAAGTTTCATCATTTCAAGACATCAAAATTCATTCATTTTCATACAAATCTTTCAAAATTTTCAATAATTTCACAATGCAAAAACCATAAAAATTTCCCAAACCACCATGAAAATTCATCAAAATTTTAAATTTTCAAAATCAAAATTCTAAGAATACCTTTGGTGGAAAATATTCACAACACCACCTCTTAATCTATAAAATACATATTTTACACATTTACCAAAATTCTGGGCATGATAATGATGTATTTTGGAAAATTATCGAAATTTACATAATAATTAATCTACCATCAAAATCTATGAAATGAAAGGCGTTGAGGGGTTCTATCACCCCACCAATCCATTTGCAACCTTTTGAATTGAAAATTAATAACCATTTGAGAAAATATGGAAAACATACCTCATTTTTAACCAAAATTTAAAACAAGTAAAACTTTCAACACATCCTACGGATGCACGAATCCACACACAAGCATAATCTCCCCCCTGTTCTTATTCTGATGCAACAAATCTCACTCCACTTGACCTCTGATTGCTCATGCAATAACAAAAACCATAATTTTGAAGAAAGAGAGTTTTTCCCCTCCAAGATTCTCCAAAATAACACACCCCATGAAAAAAGAAATACCTTTTTTCTTTATAACCCCATTCCATTTCGAAATAAAATAATATATTTTCTTTTCCAAAGAATTACATTAAATCCTTGATTTCACCCAAGCTCAATTAAAACATTTAAATACAATCCAATTTTTTATTCCACATTTAATTCACATCTTAAGCATATATAAAGCATATTTCACATTACTTACGAAAATCAAGATTCAAATAAAATAAAATTAATATAACTCATTTTTCATTAATCTATTTGAAACTTCCACCAATAATCTCCATATCCCAAAATCACTTAAGTTTGTTCCCCAATAATATTAATCCTATTATTTCACTATTAAATCCATATTAATTGAATTAAATTACAAAAATAGGAATTTTAACGAAACAACAACCACACATTCATGAGACATCCACAAAAGGGTTACGATATTTGGAATCATAACAATGATGGTATCCAGGCTAACATGGGTAAAATAATAAGGGACTCTCACTTGAATCAAGTACAACGGATAAGGTAAAATAATAGATGGCCAATGTGACATCTCCTTATAACCACCATCGGGTATACTCAAACTTGTGAAGCTAGGTGGACAAATACCTAGTACTTGTAACCACTCAACACACATGTAAAGCGTACCTAATCCATATATATAAATAATCAAAGCATCACATAAATACCCTATGGTGTACAACATCATATCCATAATTTCATTGAATTTAAATGATAAATTTCATATCACTTAATTATAATGTCTATATTAATGCATAGATTAATGAATCAAAACATAATAATAATCACTCGGGAAAGCTTGCATCATGCATGCATCCCAAGAAAACCTCCAAATTTTAATAAATCTATCCCCTTCCAAGGGACTTTGCTTCAAATCACACATGCACTTTAATGCCACTCACATCAAACATAACAATAAAATAGTCATAGAGGAGACAAAGAATCAAGACATACAAAAATAATATCAAAACATGATCATGTAACATCTGAGCATATAAAAAATACAATTCCCTCACTAATATCACATGCTAGGAATAGGTAGGCACTACATTTCCTCTAGTTTTCTTTGAGCACAAGGTCACCAATTTTAAACTCATGAGATTTGATATTCTTTTTATAGTTGTAGCAAATATTATTCTAATAAGACTACAAATTATTTAGGAGAATAAGATGCCACTAAGTAGTTTTAGCTTATGTATTCATGTATTTATATACTCCTCATCATCAATGAGATCATACAAAGATAATTATAATTATTGTGGTACAACATCAATCAGAAATATAGCCTCATATTTGAAGACTGGAGAGTATGGAGTCACACTAGTGGGTTTACAAATACTAGCATGATAGGCTCATAACACAAGCTTAAGTTGGAGGTGTCAATCATGACCATCATCATTGATATTAGTTTAAATCATTTTGACTATATTTTTATTTAACTCCTCTACTTGAAAATTAATTTGGGGATAAGAGGGGTGACCAAATGGTTTTGATGTGGAAATGCTCACATAGGATGAAAACATCACATTTTTTTAAGGATTTACCATTGTTGGTGATAGTGGTGGTAGGTATGCCATAGTCCAATAAACAATATAATAGAAGATAAAATTATGTATTCTTTCTCTTGTGATATAGGTGAGTGGGATATCTTTAATCCACTTAGTATTAGTGGTATTGATGATGAACTTATGGCCACTAGATGAATAGGGTGGATCTCTCTAATGAGATTGAAGCCCGATTGGGAAAAGGTACAAGGATTATTAATATGTTGTAAATCTTATGATGGTGTTGAATTGAATCCTCATGCTACTAATAGGCCAAATACCACTTAATGCATTGGCATACATTATTCTTTTGGTCCAATAATAACTTTCTCGTAAGAGCTTCTTCACTAGGACCTATATCATTGTGGGCATTGTAGATACCATCATGAACTTATTTGAGTGCAAGAAGGTCCTCTTCCATGTTTAGGCATTGTATTAAGGAACCATCTAAACTCCTTCGATGGAGGGTGTTTCCAATGAGAGTGAGTTAGGAGGAGCATTGAAGGAAGGTCTTATATTTTTTAAGTAAAAAGTTAGGTGGTAGGTTGTGGTCATGAAGATAAGTATAAATATCATGGTAATAAGAGGAGTTGGTAACAATAAGTTCACATACAATCTCAGAGTGAGAGGAATTGTATGTGGGAACCAATAACTATTTTACCAAAATTTCATAGCATTGGCTAGATTGTGGCATGTCTAAAAGTGACCGGATGGTGGTCATGGTATCAATTGTTTTATTTTTGAGGTAGGGTACCTACTTAAACTAGAATCATGTGAATTACTCCCTGAATCTATCAAACATATATTTATAGAGGAATATTTTTTCATCCTTAGCTTGACACTCACTATTTTTAAGAGAGGAGGACCAACCACGTCAAGGCCCCAGGTCATGGAGAGCCGAGAGCAGAGGGCTTCCCTAACTTACCTCACTCTAAAGGGATGTTTTGGGAATAGGGATTGAGAATGATAAGGACTATGAAGTACTTCAATCACTCTATATATTTGATCTTTAGTTTGGGCTAACAAAGCTAGTTTTTGGAGTCGGTACTATGCCTCAGACAACTCTCTGTCTGAGGATGGAGATGTAGTTCTAGGATAATAGCACGGTGCGCTAGCATCTCTCGGGCGCATTAGCTTCCATATGGTCAAAAAATATTTTACACAACATAAACTACCGAAAAACAAACTAACAGCCTAGCTAGTAATTATAGATGATAAAAATAGAATTAGGAAGTGCGGGAAATAAAGACTAAAGTGATAAGCAAATAAACAAGAACTAGGGTGACGAAGATAATCTCACAAAAGTGTTCGTTCACCAGCTAGCTCTGCGTGTACTCTCACATACACACAAGAAAGAAGGGGAAATTTTTTGGAGATGTATAGGGGCTTGCTTAGTCAAACCCCCTATTTTGGTGTTTCTACCTCCACGGACAGCCAAATAGCAACAAAAGAGAAATATGCAATAAAGAAGTAAAGAAAGAAGGAATGAAAATAACACTACAAATAGTAAATAGCTACTCAACCAAATCGTAAAGGAGAGGAGAAAAACGTTACCACCTCCACCAAGATCTCGCTAGCCAATGGGGGAGAAAGAATTCTTGAACAATCACCATAGCCTCGACCACGATGAAGGGAGGTCTCAGAAAACCTCAAGCCCACACTGTAATGGCTTGCTTCATACTTTCTTTGCGGAGTTGGAGTGTTGTTGCAACTGTAATGAAGTGTTGAAGTGCTATTGAGAGTGAAGAATGCAAAGAGGATGAAGTTGAAGTGCTTGAGAATGCAAAAAGAGATGGAAAAAAGATGAGTTGAATGAATAATGTATGAATTTGAAGGAGAAGGAGGAAGAATCTATCATTTTCGAGGTCAATTGGTCGAAGAGGGGCATTACAAATCGACCCCAATCGAAAGTGTAACACCTCTACCAACTTCAGACACAAGAATTCATCAGGGACGTAAGCGCGCCATGTGCACATCCCCAACAAATATTCTTCTACCGACACAAAGGAAAAATTCCAAGTGGAAGGAAGGCAGCTTGCTAATGTGGAATTTCTCCTTCATATTTGGTTTTCTAAGGTGAGGATGTGTAAAAGGGGAATTTGCGTAAGGGGTACAAATTTTCTCCTATACACTATTCATCTATTTAATTATGAGCTAATAATATCCTTAGATAAGGAGATATTGGATGTTCCATTATATGGTAATTTTAAAACCCATAAGTACGACTGAGCATTATGTAATTTTATTGATGTATTAAAAACCCAACTTAAAATATTTTAATATGAGATCTCCTTATGGAGTGATAAAGAAGATTCATACACCTAATCCATGACTAGTGTAAAAGACATCAAAATATATCTTCTAAGTGTGTGAATCGTCAAGCATAAATATGGACTCATAGGGAAACTCCATAATCAATATATGAGTGTCTATAGTTTCTCCAACTAATTGATATGTCATGACATGTGTCTTGACTACTTTTATGTCTACATACTCAATATCAAACTTTCTTAATAGTATGACCTATTTATAAATATGGCCTATGAGGAAAGGCTTCGATAAGAGATAATTGAGTAGGTTGATTTGGATATGATATTTTTTATGGCTAAGAATATATGTCCAAACAGTTGTGAGCTAAAGATGACAAATAGGCATGTTTGTTCCATGGTGATATTGTTAATTTGATAGCTCACCAAGGTTCAAAGGTGCCTAAAATATGGTATTTCTATAAACTCTAAAAATGTGTATTAAATGGGGTGACTAAAGTTAGATTCCTTGAACACAACTCCAAATATGGGATCAAAATTTATCCTAAGAGAGTTGTTATTAGCAAGATCCCATTGTCAAAAACTATTAGAGGTATATAGTCCATTTTTGGAAACAAAATAATTTCAATGTTAGGCGGTTTGTCTCAAAGTTTGTAGGAAAATAAAATAAATATCTAAGACATTGAAAAAAGGAAAAACTATTTCCTTAGATAGTGAGCCATCTGAGGTGTTTCAAATATTAAGGAGGAAATTAAGCAAACTCCTATTATGGCTTCACTAGATTTTTCTAAAAACTTTCAATTATTTTTATTATTCCTTTCATACAATAGTTATTACTGTGTTGCAAAAGAACTAAGATGGGTATAAGAAACCCATATCATATTTTAGTAAATGACTCTAGGGTACTGAATTAAAATATGACACTATGGAGAAGTAAGCTTGTGCCTTAGTCAAAGTTGTTAAATTTTTTAGACTTTATTTGGTTACAACTATTTTTGTATATGTACACATGTAATGAGGGATATTTTTACTAAAAAAGAATTTATTGTAATAAGATGTGGGTGGATTAGAAATATCCAAGAGTTTTACATAAAAATATAGGTCATTAAACTAGTCAAAGGATGAGATTTAGCCTAACTCATGGAAGAATCAAACCTGGAGATAGTTGATGTAAATCAAGTGTATATTGAAGATGATAAAAAGAGAGTTGAACTTTAGTAATACCCTTGGTATAGGGACATTATTTCTTATTTACACCACATGAACTATTCATAATTAAGGATATAAAATAATAGGAGAACCCTAAAACTATATGCATAAAATGCACTATGCCTGATGAAAAATTAATGTGGAGGAATAAGGATGGTGTCATTTTGATATGCCTAAATAAAAATGAGGTTCCCAATTTATTATATGAAATGCATAGTGGTTCAAGTGATAAGCATTACACAACTAAAACTACAACCCACCAAATCCTTGGAGTAGGCTATTGGTGACTTCCTTATTTATAGATGTACACAAGTTGGTAAGAGAGTGTAACACTTGCCAGTATTTTTCAAGAAATACTAAGGGATCTAGGGCTTTACCTTTAAATTAATTGATTTTAGAAGCCCCTTTTCAACAATGGAGTATTGACTTCATTGGTGAGATTAATGAGAATTCTAGTGGAGGCTTCATGTGGATTCTTGTAGCTACAAAGTATTTTACAAAAAAGGTGGAAGCAATTCCTACAAACATAGATACAATTAAAGTAGAAATATATTTCATTCTTGATCACATTATAAAAACGTTTAGTGTGCTAGCAAAATTAATACTTGATAATGCAATGTGCTTTAGATCAAAAAAATTACTAACCTTTACAATGAGAATGTAATCATATCTCCCATGCGCTTTAAATCATCCTTTTAGCTTGTGTGTGGAGCAAATGTAAGGTTGCCTATAAATAATTTACTGAATGTTTACAAGTTTGTGTAAGAATCCAATGAAGAGTGTTATGATGTAATGAACAAAAAATAAACCAATGGATTGAATTCATTATGGGCATGAGAAAGGCTCAAAATTTTAACATAAAGAAGTAGAAACAAGTAAAAATATACTTGTTTGATAAAAGGGTCGCTAGAGAATTTGAAATTGGATATTTGGTCCCAGTATAGAACAATAGAGAAAAATAAAAAGGAAAAATTGGAAAGTTTGGTTCTACGTTGTTAGATCCATACATCGTAGAGTTTTAATAGTGAGTTTCAAGAAATGTTAGTGTATGGACAATTCTTGAAACACTATTTTACATAGGATTTAGCCTAGTTTTCTTTCCTATAAACTTTTCTCACCTCTATTTTGTGTTCTTTGTTCTATGACTATTTTTAACTTATGGTGAATATTTTTTATGTTATTTATATCTTTTTTTAATCTTGACACTTAATGGTCCAAATGAATTGTAGTTTATCCCAAACCTATTTTTGTCTCTCTTTTCATTTACCACTAGGAGATAACTTGGGATATCACTATGCCTATAAGAGGCACACATCCCCAACTAGAGCCAGTGTTAGATCCAAACTTTGTAGGCCTAAAAAAAATGGATTATTATATGCATTTCTCCTATACATTACAATGGCTTTGTTTTATCCCACCTTATATAACCAATTTGAGATAGTTTATGTGGGTTTTCCAAGAGTCAATTTTTTTTCCAAATATTACCTTGTGTTATTGTTTATGTGTTTATCATGTGTTAAAGCCTACAAAATTCTAAAAAATTCCTAGTGTTGGTGTGTTTGGATCATTTTATTAAGTTTTTTAGAAGTTGTCAAAGTTTCAAAATTTTAGGGTTGTCGATCCTAGTATATCATCCCATTCATCTTTTCATTCCCATTTTTTCTTATCATGTTTTTGGATGTATCCCCCTGGCATACCTTTCCACCCAATCCTAACATCCCAATCCCTAGCCTTATAATTTTTCTCTAAGTACGGTTGTCAAAATATCGACCTCTCCCTTACCCAAATTCCTTTCAATTGAAACCTAAAACCTTGATCCTTTGCATTAAGATCCTTTCATTGCTAGAGTTTTGGGAATCCCCTTATCAAATTATCATTTCCCTAGAACCTCTAAACTTTGAAATCTTGAATATTTCCCATATTTTATTTTCTACACTAGAGGTTCAGGCTTCTTCTTTCCCTGATACCATTTCCTTGGCATCCCCAAGCTCCAATCCCCATTTTTTTACTAAACACTTAATTATTTCATTTGCATTGGACATCTAGACTTCCTTATCCCATCATTCCTATTGCTCTTTCCCACTAATTCCTTTTTTATTATTTATTGTAGTCATACTTGTGTGCATCCTCTTACCTCAATACATTTCCTCGTGCATCTTTGAACTTCATAACCTAATAAATTCCCTTATATTTTTTTTTATCAAAGTTGGATATGTGGGTTTCCCTTTAAAGTAGTACTAGATATGAGTCATCTCCAAACATCAATCCTTGAAATTCCAACAATCTCTCATCTCATAAGGACTTGCTTTTTCAAAATTTCCTCCATCTACATGACTTCCTCATCGCCCCACATCCTCCATACTTTGAATTCCTAATTGACATGTGGTATGACGTATTCCCAACCTCCAACCACTAATAATTCAAAAATATTGCATTTTATTTTTTTGTAGTGCCACCTACTCCCTTGCATGTCTATAAGGTCATTTATAACCTTATTTCATGCAGAGACCACCAAAAAATGGTTTTTCCCACTTGAAAAATATTGTTAATAATTTGGGCACATGTTCACAAGTGATTTTTAATAGTAAAGTGGAAAAAAACATAAGATGTTAATGAACTAATATAGCCTTGCAACTACAAAATCAAATTTGATGGCACCCAAAAATATTTTTTTACTCTAAAAATTATGGATTAAAAATGGTCATACCATAATCAATTGCAATAGTTGAAGATTGTAGAGCCCCAACAATCACACCATTTCCTATACTGCATTCTCTCGAATTTCACAAGCACTCTTTTGCCTTGTATACACAAATATTGAGTTTATTAGTGACCAAAATGATAGAGAAACACAAGGATCAATTTTCCATGATTTTAGATACGTCTTTAGGTCTTAAGAAAATGATTTTTATGTATTCTAGGTCATGTTCCCTAATTTAATATCTATATATGGGTTTGTTCTTTTTATGTAAATGGTTGCTCTCTATTCATTTTCTTGAGCAAGATCAATCAAGTCGAGATGTAATTCTCTTTGTACCAATGTATATAAATGTAACCATTTTTATTTTTTTATAAAATATATCATGGCTTTGTAAACTATTTTAGAAAATAAATATTTTTTAAAAAGAGGGTAAAAACTTTATTGAATCAAGAAAACATTACAAAGCCAATAAAAACAAATTCGCAAAGGGCCAAAAAAACCAAGAATTAATTCACACCTAAGAAACACCTCATATCCTCCATAACCCACTCCTCCAGAGCAAGAGCCAAATCACCATGAAGGATTCCCCAATCATCCACATACCGAGAACCCATCCTCTCAGTAGCCCACCTAGCCAAACCATCAACCACCTTGTTCCATTCCTGAGGAACATGGAAAAAGTCAATAAATTCCAAAGAAGAACACAGAGAAATAATTTGTTTAACCACCACAGCCAGCTACCAATTCACATCCTCCAACTAATGCTTATGTAGAAAATCAATAACAACCTGAGAATCAAATTCACAGACAATCTGACGCCACCCAAGACCAACCACCCACTCAACCACCAAAAGGATAGAAATAGCCTCCATGAGATTATTAAAGTGCAAACCTCTATACATAGAGAAGAAAAATATCACAACTCCCAAGCTATCTCTGCCAATACCTCCTACGCTTGCATGCCTAGGATTTCCCCTAGAAGACCCATCCGTGTTAATTTTTAGCACCCCCAAATAAGGAGGGAACCAACAACCAGCACATTCAACTCTCTCTCGAACACGACCATGATGCATACTACACAAGTTTTTCCCACCCCTTTCAAAGAGGCCCAGAGCATTAACCACTCCTAGGTCCCCATGAGCAACAGGAATAGACAAATCAAATTTTACAACTAGCGTCTCCTAAAGGCCCCCTAGAATTTGCATCCACAACTATCCAATAAGAAGCTTCTTATCCAGAAAAATCTGCCTGTTTCTTTCCAACCAAATATGCCAAACAACCAAACTAGGGCCAATTATCCATGCAATACAAATAAAGGAGGTTTTAGCAGGAGGGGATCCCTGACTCCTCCAAAAGTCCTCTAAAGAAGACACAAGACTGTACAGCTAGCTCTAGAGATTCCACCAGAGATTACAAATATCCCTCGTAAAATAACACTGAAAGAAAAGATGAGACAAACATTTGTCATGTTGATCACACATAACACACATGGAAGAGCCCTGAAACCCCCGCTTCCAAAGATTCTCCTAACTCAAACACTTTCCTTGAACAACTAACCAAGAGAAGAAATTACACTTGGTCCAAGCAAGCTTATTCCAAACATGCTTCCACCAAGAAACCTCAAAGCTCCCAAAAAATTGCTTATCTAGAACCTGGTAACCACAGGCAATTGAAAATTTTCCTTTTGGATCAGGCCCCCAAGCTAGCACTTCTTTCCTAGGAAGAGATTTTCAAACATGTTCCAACAAAATCTTAGTAAGCTCATGACGGTCCTCCACCACCCCACTAGGGGGACACTCCAGAGGATCCTTCCACCTAGACACAATAATATGACCCAAGTTTTGTTGAGACTTAAAATCAGCCACACAACACCAACCCACATCCATAAACACCTGGCACAAATCTTGCAATTCGGGATGAGAAGACAAAATGGGAGGATGTCCATCCCAAGAATCATTCTAGAATAATGCATCACAAACACCATTAAAAATGCAAAATAACCCTTTCTTAACAAGCTTGGCACCTCTTTTGAGGGTACCCCAAATCATAGAGCCCTTCCCTTCCAAGATAAATCTAGCAACTTCAGCACTCTCCATCCCACCCAAATATTTGAAGGTGAAGATTTTAGCCCATAGTAGATGTTGTTGTGAGCACCAATGCCAATAAAATTTAGCAACTAGAGCCTTCCCATTCAAATCCATCTAATGTAGACCAAGACCACCTTCCTACTTTGTTCTACAAACAACATCCCACTTAACCAAAATCCACTTTCTATGAAGAAAATTACCAAACCACATGAACTAAAGAGATAATCTTCAAAGTCTTTAATGAAGTTGGAAGGAGTGGAGAGAACAAAACATTTGTAAAGAGGGAGAGCCTGAACCACTGACTTCAAAAGAGTCACTCTACCTACTGAAGAAAGCCACCTACAAGTCCAATGACTAACCTAGCTTCAAAACTTATCAAGAATCTCTTGCCAAGGCCGTTTGGGAAGTGAAAAAATAGAAAGAGGGATCCCAAGATAAACAAAGGGGACTAAACCAATCTGGAAACAGAGAATTCCAATGATTCTCCTTTGAATAATCTTATGATTATGGAAAAAATAGATGAAAGACTTCCCCTCATTAATACGCTGCCCTGAAGCAGCCAAATAACTGTCCAACAAGCTACGCCATCTAATAGCCTCCTCAACCTTCACCCTTCCCATCATAGTAGTATCATCCACAAACTAAAGATGAGACTAAGGGGGAATATCATTTCCCCAACTCCAACCCTAAATCCAACCACTCACAATCTGAGAATGAATAAACCTCCCCAAACCTTCAACAAGTAGGATAAATAAATAGGGAGACATGGGATCCCCTTGTTTGAGTTCCCTAGACACACCAAAAAAATTTGTTGGCATACCATTAATAGGCACTGAAAAATGAGGAGGAAGTAACACAACTCTTGACCCAATCAATCCAAGCACCAACAAAGCCAAAAGCTCCAAGAATCTTAAATAATAAATTCCATTTAACTTGATCATACACTTTAGCCATTTCCAACTTGATAAACATAGATTTTTCCTTGGAAGACTCCATGGAATGAATGGTCTCTGCAACAATAATAACACCATCCATGATCTATCTACTAGCAAAAAATCCCCTTTCTCCTTAGAGATTATCCCACTTAACCAAGGTTTGAGCCTTTAAGCAATCAACTTAGTAATAATCTTATAAACAACATTACACATAGAAATTGGCCTGAAGAGATCCAGAGAGTTAGCCCCTTCCTTATTTGGAATGAGAGATAAAAAATTTGCATTCAGAGACTTCAACATTTGTTTACTCATAAGGGATTCCTACACAACCTCCAAGAGATCCAACTTAACCACTTCCCAGAATTCCTGAAAGAATTCAACTGGGAATCCATCAGGCCCTGGAGTTTTACCTTTCTTCATCTAAAACACCACATTTTCAAGCTCCCACAAGGTAATAGGAGAAATTAAAGATTCATTCATTTCATTAGAAACTAGCTACAGAATATAATCTAGATTCCTAGCTTCATGTTCCTCCACAGGGGGAAAACCCTCAGAGAATAAAGCAGAAAAAAACCAAACACATTCAACAAAAATAAAAGTAGAGGAGGAGAAATTCTCTCCATCCAGCAATAAGAGAGAGGAAATAGCATTACCTTGCCTTCAATCCTTAATAGAGTTGTGAAATAAATAAATATTCTGATTGCCAGCCTGAAGCCATTCAATACGAGACTTCTACTTCCAAAAAATTACTTCTCTTAACTCCCATTCCTCAACATTCTTCACTGTAGTAGCCTCTAACAAACCAAGCTCCTTAGTGAGTCCCTGGTCACGAATCTTCCTGGTGATCATATCCAAACTATCCTAAGCCTTTTTTTTGCATGAAATAGATTACCAAAGTGATGTCTATTCCATCGCTTCAACCTGTATTTAACATACTAGAGCCTCTTGGAGAAAGAGTACATAGCAGTGCCATAAGATGGCTTCCCAAGACACCACCATCCAAGAACCAGATCATGGAGAGACCTATCCTTGAGCCATATTAGTTGAAACTTAATATGTACTGCTTAACACAAAATTGAGGTAACTTAGCCATAAGCTTAATTGGCTAGTGATCAGAGCCCCGACTATCCAATATCTCTGAGCTAGCCATCCACCTATCTCCCATCCAAAAATTGGACACGAAAAACCTATCCAACCTTTCAAAAATAGTAGCATCTTCACTTCTCCTATTATTCCAAGTAAAGACTCCATTAGTTGGCTTGATTTCAACCAACCTCAGAAGAGCCACATTATCTTGTAAAAGTCCTGAGGAAGGCTCCAATTTAGCATTACCTCCCCTCTTCTCCTTTAAATAAATAACAACATTAAAGTCCCTCGCCAAGATCCAAGGAAAATAAGGGTCCAAAGACCTCATATATCTAACATGATCCCATAGTCAAGCTTTACCTTGAAAATCAATTGGTGCATATATTAGAGAAAACGACTTTCTCCCTTGACTCAATATGAGAGGCAATGCAAGAAATCGAGCCCCTACAGGAAAGCCACCAAATTGGACTAACTTTCTAAGGATCCCATAAACAAGCCACTCCACTAGAGCTACCAAGCGCTCCCACACATTGACATCGACCACAACCCAAAATATTTGATGCCACACTCAACATACTATCAACTGATAATTTAGTCTCCTAAAGGAAGATCATCTATAGAATGAGCACAAACCAAATCCCAAATAGCCTTTTGTTGAGGGAGGTTATTCATACCCCTCACCAAGAAAGCGCAATCATTTTTGAGGTTGGGAGAAGTGAGCATCAATAGTCTTCACTAAACCAGACTCAACTAGTGTCTCACCAACCAACTTCAACTTTTCTTGGTCTTTCTTACGACCAACCTTAGAAGTTTTCTTAGGAACCTCCTTCTTGAGATTTTTTTGATGCAAACCCAAGACAGAGGGAGAAGCCTTATTTTTACCTATATAAGAACCACCTTGCTTCTCTATAATAACTCCACCAAAACCAAAGGATCCCCTAGATTCAACAATCACCCCACCTATCTCCCCCAAAATCGATGCCGAAGAAGTCAAAATAGAACCCAATTGAGGATCTTGAACACCAAATCAATCCATCTTGGAATCCACCAAAGGTTGCACATCAGGAAATTCTGGAGCACCAGAGCCACCCTCCAAAAGCATGTCAGCTGGGAACCCTTCCTCCTGGACTAACTCATCTAGAGCCTCAAATCTGTTAGAAGTGTCCCCCTCCTGCCTATCCTTGAGATATCTCTTTTGACCCCATCCTCGATTGCGAGACTTGACCTGAACAAAACCATCTTTATCCATTTTATCCCCTTGCATTGGAGCTTTACCCTTTTCCACTTGTGGATTAGATTGAGCATTCACATAACTTGCACCACCAATACTAGAAGCACAAGGGCACCTCACTGGAAATGACCATACTCCTGACACAACCGACACCGAAAAGGAAACATCTCATAATCGAAAGGTTGAGTTCAGGAGCTAGAACCAACAGTCAAATCAATGGAATTAGGAAAAGGTTGACTCAAATCAATCTCAACATATACCCATGCATAAGAGAAGATCTTCTTATCCAAAGTTTGTTGAGAAGAGCCAATAGGTTTTCCCAGCAACAAATCAATTGATTGTAATATATCGCTTCTATAACACTCAAGTGGTAGTCGAGGAAGACAAACCCAAATTGGGACCAGGGAAGCCAGCTCTTCCACTAAATTAAAGCCTACATGCCATGGTTTTATGAATAGGCCAACTTGGTTATGAAAATAAGGTCCAACTTCAAATTCCCTATTTTGATATGAAATACATGAAAAATCCACCAAAAAGAAGTTATTTGCAACCAAAAAAATTTGTCACCCTTCAGATTCTATGTCATTCGGATCCAAGTATCAAGGAATGGCAAAGAAACCCTCATCCCCATAAACTTGCAGATCAATACATTCTTGTTGTAGTATTCCAGATTATCTGCCACCACCTCCAATTGAATCACCAACACCAGACAAACTTGGGCCCTCTCCAAACACCCATTTATCTTCTACATTTTAAAAGCACCTGATCTAGCCATACCCATCCCAGGGGAATACGAAGCCAATGCCCCATCACCAACCTCCAACAATTCGGCATCCCTGGTCATATTATCCAAAGGAACATTCACTGCCATGAAACCCCACACCCAATACATAGATGCCAACACATAGATGCCAAAACTCCACCTCAGCAGTCAAAGGAGAAATAGTAGAAAGGATGAAGAAGAGAAGAGCATAGAAAATAATGAAGCAGACCCCCCCCAAATGCATCAACCACCCCACACTAACACCGTAGTAGAAACAGGAGCCCAATCCACACCAGCTAAAAAACATGAATAGAGAGGGAGCAACATGTAACCGTGGCCCAGTTACAGGTCATGGGAAAACCCACCCCAACCCGTCAACACCATCCTTTCCCAGTGAACCCCCTTCTAATCAAGATAAAAATATTAAGGTTTGGGCCTTGGTTGTTGGAACTATAAGAAAGAAGCCCCACCAGTTCACCAAGGAGCCTCCCCTTAATATGAGGGTAAACAAAATACTCCATTGTTGATGTGGTAGAGAGTGACCCAACGAGGTTTGAACCTTGGTTGTTGGCTCTACAGGAAAGAAGCCCCACCATTTCACCAAAGGGTCGCCCCTAGAAAATAAAAATGAGACATCACTTATGTTTCCTTTTAATGGTCTATCTCTATTATTGTTTAATATTTTAATGGATTCAAGGAATTCCTAAGCCCACATTTGTTGTTATTTGTATTGGGTCATTGTAATTTCACAACTAAGAGGTATTATAGAATTATTTTACTTTATGCAATAGTATTCTAGGGTAGAAATATTTCAATATTGATATAGGAAACTTTTAAATTAAGCATGGATTATTAAGTAGAGGTGTATATTTGAAATAGAAGGGAATTTGAGGGTTTAATCTCTACAAGATAGAGTAGAGTACATTAAAATCATCTAAAATTTATGATTTTGTAATGGAGCAAATTTGCACCCCTAGGAAAATTCCCCGTTTGCATCACCCTTACCATAGAAAATGAAACTTGATGATGCAATTTCCACATCCACCACCTTTCCCTGTCCACCCAGCAGCTCATTTTCATGTCAGTGGAGGAATTTTTTTAGGGATATGTGCGCATTGCACAGACGTCTGTGCACCGTGCTACCATCCTAACTTCCTCTAGAATTTATAGAGGAATTACGTTTCTCCATTGGCGATGAAGTGTAACATCTCTACCTCCCTTGAACAATGCCAAACTATCCTTTTTCCTCCTCCTTTCCATTCAAATTACCTAATTCTTCATTCTATCCAACTTCTTCACTCTCTCTTGCTTCTCAACTAAATTCTTCATGCTATATTGATCAACTACGCACTTTCAAGCTTCATCACTACTCCATTGTAGCTACAAGCTATTGGTTTCTTAGCTCATTCACTTTGTTTGTTGCAACAACATTGTTGTTGGAGAACGTGCAAGCTCACTCCTTCCTTTGCTTGCCTTGATAGCATGTAGCTATGAAGGTGATATCTTCTATTGTCCATTTATTTTGCATCATCATATTTACGTAGTAGCATAGTGTCATCTGTGTTATCGCTTGGCTCTTCTACTTCCATACATTTCTTTATCATTTTCTACACGCATTGCTATCTAGCTTTTTGTGGAGGTGGAAACATCAAATCAAGGGATTGACTAAGGCGGTCCTCTAAAAATAGCCCCAACATTTTCCTTGGGCTTGTGTGTGTAGGTATCTGCATGTGGAGCTCATTGAAGATTTGATTCTCAGGTAGAAAGGTCTACTTTTTCTCACCTCCTCTTTCTCACTCTCCTATGACCTAGAGTCTTGGAGCAGCCGGTCCCCCTCCTCTACATTTTGGTGAACCTGACATGAACATTGTAGTGTCTATTTTTTTTGTTTTGAGATTTCTCCTCTAATGTCTTGTGTGGGTTGCAGGCTTGGGTGTTGTGAAACTTTATGAGCTTTACAACTCAATTTACAACCTTCAAGTATATTGTTAGAAGAAGTGTATGACACCTAAATATGTATTTCTCGAAGGTCAATACTAGTCTCACTTCTTAGGAGATGGTTTAAGGAATAGAAACTAGTTTCTTTGGGAAGACCACTTGTGTCCCTACTCCTCTCATTTCTCCTTTTGCCCCACCTCTAAACAAGGATGATTCTCGTGGTATTCCCATAGAGCACCTTCTTGCTCTAGATAGGAGGCTCTTAGATCTTGTGAATCATTTGGGAAAAGAGCAAAACACAACTAGGGTTGCTAGGCTTGTGAATAAAATGAGATATATGTTAGACAAGGATCGGGTAGGCTTAAAATTTCTCTGAGGCCTTACTAACATAGTGGAAGCATATGTCCCTTCATACAACTCTATATCTAGTGTTACTTGATGGTCCGGGCTCGAAATCTCTAAAAGGTAGATGGAGTCTTGATGCTAATGACGTCACTATGCATGATTGAGATATGCCATTTTTTCAACACCACCCCCATGCCTAAGGCATGTACAACCATCAAAGTAAATTGGGTCCCTCTAGGATTAAGCAACATCCATCCTAATACTGGTGGTGGTAACTCTGAGGGAAATGTTAGCTCTGGTGGTGGGAACCTTAGTGGAATGGGGGTTGGTGATTCTTGCTATTGGCAACACAAGGGCAGAAAACTGACAGAGGGGGTGAATCAGTTGTCATAGAAATTTAAATTTATTAAACTTATTAACCTTATTCTCATATCTGATAAATAAACATGAAAGCATAAACCATCAACACATTAGAAACGCACATAACACCAATATTTTTACGTGGAAACCCTGTTAGGGGAAAAACCATGGTGGAGGTTAGTCCACAATATTATACCCTGTTAAAAGTATAAAGAAGAAAATGGGGAATGCACATGCATTCAAGCACAATTCCTAGAGCTCATTGCTCAATTACAACAAGGCTTACTACCCAAAGGAAGACACATTGTCCTACAAAAACATTCAGATTACATCTGTAAGATTTTGAACTGAGAAAATAACATATGCTAATGCCTGATTACAGTTCCATTTAAGCATGTTGGATATTGTGGTTGTGTTACTGATATGTGGTTGTCATTTATTTCAACACTATTAGCATTAGTTCATTAGAAGTTGTATATGTCAAGGATATTGAGAAAATTGTAATGAGATGAGTTGCAGGTTGTTAGTGATGAAGTGAAGTTCAGTATGTCAGAAAGTTTTGTACGTTGATGATCAAAGGTTGTGGACTAAAGGGTTTTTTTTTTTAATGTATCTAGTTTATCCATGTCAATTCTCAAAGATCCGTGTGAAGATTTAATTGAGTTATGAAGATTTATATTCTATCTTTTTTTTTGTTGCCTCAGTTTGTGTTCCTGATTGAAGATGTTGTGATTTCAGTTGGTTCAGTTGTTGCAAATGCTTCTCTGGTAATTCGTGATATTTTTGGATGCTTCTAGATTGTACTCTATCTTTGTTGCATGTTTGCATTGATCGTTGTGCTCGTGGTTGATGATTTTCTCTTACGTGTTCATGTTTTTCTTGTTCTTGGCCGACATGGTGGTTGTAGCATGTTGTGGATCTTTGAAGAGTAATTAATTGAAGTGTTTTCACATTGGAGATGTTGATTTCGGTCTTCGCTAAGTTGTAGCCGACCTTGGTTGATTCGCATTAATAATCTTTAGTATTTTTGGCCGATAGTTTATATTCATTTTATTATTTTGTTGAAGCCCACATGTAGGGATGAAATTTCTTGTTGCAGATATATAAGAGTGATTGTTTATTCGAATTGAGGTGTGCTTCTATGTGTATATGTGCAAATATTGATTTAAATCATTTGAAGGCATAACAGAGTGTGAAGAAGAGTGAAGAAGAGTAAAGAAGTGTCTATGCACTTAACCGAAACCGTGATCAGACATTAGTAGATGCTATTATATCAGTTCAAATCCATACAGATGTAATCCGATTCTTTTTGTAAGAAATTGTGTCTTCCTTTGGGTGGCTAGCCCTATTGTAATTGAGTAGTGAGCTCTAGGCAGTGTGCTTGAATGCATGTGCATTCCCCATATTTCATTATTTATACTTTTAACAGGGTATAATCTTGTGGACTGACCTCCACCGTGGTTTTTCCCTTAACAAGGTTTCCACGTAAAAAATCTCGGTGTTATGTGTGTTTCTGATTTGTTGATGATTTATGCTTTCATGGTTATTAATTAGATTAGAGAATAATGTTAATGGGTTGAATAAGTATTAAATTTTATGACAACTAATTCACCCCCCCTCTTAGTTGTCTACCCTTGTATTTCCAACAAAGTACATAAACTCTTCTTCACACTCTACTCACTTTTCTTCACACTTTGCTTCTGCCTCCGAATGATTAGGACATTATTCACACATCTCATACCTTCAAATGGAATAAAAAATTGCTCATATATATTTGCAACTAGGAATTACATCAACTCCATGTCAGCTTTAACAAAATAAAAATATGTACAAACTATCGGCCCAATTCAATAAATAATTTTCAATGCGAATCAACCAATTTTGGCCACAACATAGTAGGGAACCAAAAAAAAATCCTCAAACATGAAACACCTTAAAAAATTATTCCTTGAAGATCCACAACATGCTACAATCACCCTGTTGGCCATGAACATGAAAAACATGAACACACAAAAGAAAATCATCAATCACGAGCACAACGAGCAATGCGGGAATGCAACATAGATAGAGAATGATCTAGAGACATCCACGAGCATCATGAACCACCATAGAATCATCCACAACAACTCAGGTTACTAGAATCACATTATCTTCTTTTAGGAAAACCAACTAAAGTAACAAAATAACTGTCAGAACACAGATACTGATAACTCGATCAAATCTTCATGCAGATCTCTAAAACTTAACATGGATAAACTAGATATACTTGACAACAAACCCTTTAATCCAAAACCTCTAATCATCAACATATTGAGTTAGCCAACACACTAAACTTCACTTCATCACTGACAACCTGCAACTTATTTTATTACAATTTTTCTCAATATCCTCGACATATACAACCTCTAATGTCCTTAAGGCCAATAGTGTTGACATCAATGAAAACCATATATCAGCAACATCCAACAATATCCCCTGTTGGCATTGATGGCAACACATGATGTGAAAAACACCATCAACACAACTTTCTCTTAGCACTTTCTCCCCCTTGGGTTTTGACTCTTTTCTCCTCAACTCTTTCACACGACTCTTCTCCCCACAATTTTTTTCACATGAATCTTCTCCCCCTTTGACACCAATGACAAAGATACATTACCTTTCTCCACACAAGCTCTGAACCACATTTCTGAACATCTGACTACTCCCCCTGAGTAGCAGCCACCACAACATCAATCCGGATCAAGATATGACTCTGAAATGCACGGACTGATGGAAGACAATGCATCTTAATTCTAATTAGGAGATGTAATTACCCCTAGTTTTCCTCTAAGATACTCAAAAGTATCCTTAGGAAAAAACTTCGTAAAGATATCTATAATATGTTCCTTAGTAGGCACATACTCCAATCTGAGTTCCTTTTCACTCACCTCTCTCAAAAAGTGAAACATGATAGATATATGATTGGATTTGAATGCAACACTGGATTCTTAGAAATGTTAATTACACTTGAATTATCACAAAATATAGCAATAGGTTCATCATACACAACTCTGATATCTTTCAACATCTACTTCATCCACAGTACTTTAGTACAATTGTTAGCAACAACAATGTATTCTTCCTTTGCAATAGATAAGGAAATGGCATTCTATTGCTTACTATTGGAATCAAGCAACACTAAGAAGGGGGATGAATCAGTGTTGTGCAATTTTTAACTTTATTAATCTGATCATTAAAGTGCTGATGACATTCAACCAAAATAAAAATGCATGCACATAAGACAAACAACCACAGCACCATAACACAAGGATTTTTTTTATGTGGAAACCCTGTTAGGGGAAAAACCACGGTGGAGGTCAATCCACAATATTGTTCTGAGTATACTCAAAAGAAAATATTAGAAAATGAGAATGCACTTGCATTCAGGCACATTGCCTAGAGCTCACTGCTCAAAAACTAAAAGGCTTACTGCCTTACAAAATTTTGGAATACTTCCATGAATTTGAACTGATAAAGTAGCATCTACAAATTCCTAATTATAGTTCTAGTTAGGCTCAACAATCAAATTCTATACCTTCTGATTGATTATGCTCTTTTGCTCCGTTTTGCTTCAATTCGCACCAAAAATCCTTAATGCACAAGTGAAACTATGCATAATCGCTCTACTGACCTTCTGACATTCGCAACATACATCAACTCACATCGAACACACACTAAAATGATATAATCGATCACTTATATAAATCCACCATCAAGAATTTAATCATTATATGTCAACTTCAACAAAATAAGAAAATATTCACAAACAGTCAACTCAAATCATCCATAATATTCAATGCGCATCCACAAGAGTCAGCCACAACATAGTGGGGACCCAAACCAAGAATTTCAAACACAAAAATACTTAAACAATAACTCCTCAAATATCTGTGACACACTATATTCACCAGGTTGGCCTCCAAATACTAATGAACAAAAAATTATTTCACCAGACCTTCTAACTTCCACCCAAATTGATATGAGGCATCAAGATTTACAAATAACAAATATTATGCATCAAACAATACTCCCTAAGATCCACAACACAAAATAATAAAAGAAAATCTGCATATGAATCGAAGAACACGAAATTACTGGATGCTTTGTTCTAGCTTAACAAATAATCATTGATCTTCAATCTATCTGCAAGTATGAGAAAATTGCAACATGCGGATCGAATAGATGACAAGGGTTGCTATCAATGACAACACCAAAAAAAATGTGCAGTGTCTCTTGCCAACAATCTCCCTCTTTGGCATTGATGGAAACACTTAGTGAAAAATGACTAAGTGTCAGATCAGTACCAACAAAAATACACTACCACTCAAAACTCCAAAAAGATCTTCATCCATAGCTCAAAACTACAACTCCCCCTTAGATTAATATACATTTTTCACTATTCTATTCTTCCCCTTTGACATCAATGGAAAAGATGGGGAATCTGCATACAAAAATCCTATAAACAAACATAAACTTTAAACTTCATATGTACAAACTTTGTTTCAAACAACTTACACAAACTTGAAGATATCTACAAAAAATTTCTTTAACAGGTTCAAGCTTGTGTCCCAACACTTCTTGAGACTTTCCATAATAGTTATGTGACCACTAAGTAAATAAGATTACACTTCTATAGATTCAAGGTTCATTGGATCATTGACTGCCATGGCATCTTGTGCTTCTTTCAAAGCATTCAACATGGTTTCCATCTTTGGACCAATTAGCCCTCTAAGTTCACCATCTCTTTCCACAACTCTGTCATTATCATGCTTCAAACTCTTTATTTTGTCAAGTAAGGATATAACTTGACCTTTTTGTTCTCCAATAGAAATAGTTAAAGGATCAAAAGCATCAGAAATAACAGTTAACTCTTTCTCATGATCCTTAACCGTCTTCTCATTTTCCTCAGTAAGTTTTGACAAAGACAAACATGACTTATAAATCCTTCCACCTTCTGAAAATGCACTTTGAAAATTTTTCACACAAGTAGATAATAGAGATTTGTCATTAGCTATCAATCCTTTCAACCTACTGATCTTCCTAGCATAAAATCCCTTCTAAACTTTGACCAAAGCTGACTTCTCAAGTGACTCAAAATGAGTACTTACCGAATTTATAAGTTTCTTCAGCTCACCGGAGGAAGAACCAGATGGATCCTTAACATAAGTAGGCATGATCTTCTCCAAAATGCTAGATTATAGGTTCAATAACTCATTGTCCTCAATGTAAGACTTTAGTATTTCTTCCCTAGCCTTAGCTTGTGCAAATGATGCGACTTTCATTTTCTGAATTAGGGACAAGGTAGACAAATGAATATGAGCATCTCCCAACTCAAGATCAAATTCTTCCTTTTTCTCTTCTAGAAAATTCTTCACTACCTCTACAGTGTCTCTTGCTTCTACCGGAACTCCCTTAACTTCAACCTTCTTTTCCTCAACTACTATTTCCACACCCACATATTTTTGCTTGACATTTGGAGCTTCAACTTCTTCAACTGATATCTCCTTTTCTTCAACCGACACAATTTTAGGAGCTTCAATCTCCAAAGGTTCTTTTGTATCATGTACATTAGGAGGAATCTATGTGTCCTCAATAGTAACCTTTTCATTTACCGGACTAGATGAGATATCTTCCACATGCTCATCTTCAAAAACAACACCAATTATGTTCTTTAATAGAACTTTCTTTAGAATGCTTTCAGTTTCTTTTTCTACTTCTTCAGTTTTACCCAACATAAGCTTGTTTATTCTTGTTTTTCTTTTGAAATCTCTTTTTGCTTCTTTTAGGATTGACTTCATTTCTTCAACAGACATTACCGGACTTAGATTTGCAAGAACCCATTCTCTCAGCTACTCTTCTTCAATTTTAGCACTAACTCTCCTCATCTCCAAAATTTCATACAATTCCTTAGGCAACTGTGCCATTATCTCAACAAGAGTCATATTAAAATTGTTCAAATATTTTATTGTAGCCTCCTCAAGGACTCTTTGACCAATAGTATCAAAGGTACCATACACTTCACATAGGGGGTTAATATTTCCATCCTTAATTATACCTCTTTCAACTTCATCTACTGACATACCTGGTTTGTCAGGCTTCATCTTCTTCCTTTCTTTCTCCTCCTCACCGGAGAGCTTGACTGTTGTTGTTGCACGGGTGCTCATATGATTTATTTCTCTAACTTCTTCATTAGATTTTGTCTCTTCATCATCTGAAACAACTTTATACACTCTTGTGCTCTTATCCTTCTTCCTTTTATCGAATGCCTTAACTTGAGCTTTTGCAGGGGCTGACTTCTTTGCATGACCGGATAGGGGTGTTGAGGTCCTTGTTGATCTAGTTCGAGCAGAGGATGTGGCTAGACTAGCATATTCAATTTTAGCAAGCTCTTTTCCTTTTTCACTTTTAGCTTGTTCTCTTTTCCTTTTGGCTTCTCTTATAGCTTATGTAGGTATTCCCATGCTCTCTGCAAAGACTTCCACTTCTTTCCTCACTCTCCATACTATCATTGGTTTCTTCAATTTCTCATGGACTTGAATATTTTTCTCTGCATATGTTCCAAACCTTTCTTTAGATGGATCCAAAGGGTTACTCAATAGATGTTGTGTGTATAGCTCCAAGATTCTCTCCTCAACTTCATAACCCATTGGCATAATCCAGATGGTTCTAGGTTCTATCATTTCCATCAAGCATTGATCAATATCCACCATAAAACAAATTATATCCTTATACTTTTCCATAATAGAAGTGGGAATTATTTCCCTTGCTTGCATTTCATTCTGAAATTTTTTGTGATATCCCCAGATTGCAGTTTTCCTGGCTTGCAAATCACCAAGGCTGAATAACATGTCTCTAATCTAAATAGCAACAGGCTTATCACTTTTCCAATGCACTTTCCCAACTCCCAAAACTTCATCCATGAAATAAAAGAACAAACATAGCAATAGATTACCATATTTAAAGGAATTCTTCTTGTCTTTCTTAATCTTACCAATATTTTCCATAAGCTGACTTTGAAGCAATTCACATAAATCATACTCTGCATTCTCCTTTACCATTTGATAGGTTGCATATATGGTTGTACCAGATACATAATTTTCTCGACTGGAGTGATATATCTTATAACCAATGACCATCGAGGCAAATTTCACACTCACATCAATGATGTTATCAATTGTCATCACTCTTCTATCAAATACAGAACCAGTTGCATCAGTGACTGTTTGATTTTTCACATACTTCAAAATCGGTAGTCCACCGGAGGAATTGAAACATGTAACAACACTTATAGCCTCTTTTTCAATCTTGAAGGGTTGATTCAGCCACATGAATTCAACATGAACTCGACTCAAGATGTATTAGACGCATTCTTTTTCATCAAACACAAGAAATTTCACAATCTGCATGAATTTATTTTCCTCTAGGGTTTTGAATTTGGGCTTGACACATAAATCCTCTCCAACAATGTCTTTGGAATACAGATTTAGCAACTGTGAGCTCCCTAACTCCTCAATATTGGCATGAACGTATGCCCTAATATCTTCAATGTACAAAACACCATATGAAACAGATGAAAATGCACCTAAGGGATCGATCTCAACAATCTTGAAAGGATTCCACTTGAACTTCAGATGGGGTCTATCCTTGACTTCAACTACCAATGGAGTAGCCATTTTCACAAATTCAAAGGTTTACAAGTTTTCCCAAAAAATACCTTTTAGCCAGATTAGGGTTTGAAATTAGAATCACCTTCACACTTGAATTCTCACCAAATTTTGCCAAATTTTTCTTCAAAGCTCTTCAAACTTCTTTTTCTCAAAATTCAAAATGACAAATGAAGGATATAAATAACCTTTTATCATTCATACACCTAACCTTTTTGACGTAATAAATGCTTTTTCCCTAACACATCCAGATACCCTATTTCCATACACTGTAAAAGATAACTCTTATGCATATCTTCAATTCTACATAAATACTCTCTCCAATTGTTCAATAGCATCTGTAGATCATCAATATAATCGTTGAACTCATCCACATCCTGATGTTGATTTCTTGCAAGAGGTTTGAAATATTTTCTTGACAGTTCCCCCTAGGCTAGAGGCCTTAACCTAATTCCTAGAGGGATTACTAGAAGTTGATTCTCATTTCCTGCAACAAAGGGACTCTTCTTTACCCATGTCTTCTTCATCTACTTCATGATCTGATCTATAGTAACTTTCCCTTTTCCTTTTTCATCCTTCTGCATGTTTCTTCTCTGATTTACCGGACCTCTTCTGCAAAATCTAGCAATATGACTAGTTTTGTTACAATTGTAGCACACCACATTTCTTTGTCTAGACCATTTGTTCCACTGTCTTTCTCTTGCTCTACACTGGTTAGCAATATGGCCAAATCTATTGCATGTATAACATCTAACATCTCTATAAAAATTGTTCATCAAATTTTTGCATTCATTTGACTTATGACCATACTTGTTACAATTAAAGCACTGACCAGAGAATGATGGACCACTTGAATTCATTCTACTTTTGCATTGAGCTGCCATATGACCAAATTTATTGCAAACCTAATAGATACCATTAAACCTTTGAGCATTAGGTTATCTTACCGGATACCTTCCAGTGTTGTTCATCTGACTTCCTTGTCTAAACCTCCTTTGTCTAGATTTCCTTTGTCCAGATCTGGAAATTTCTCCTTCTTCATATCAAATACCTCGATTATCACCATCAGTCCTCTAACTTCTAATCAGTTCATCAAGCTTGGCTGAGCTAATCTTGAACTTCTCCTTCAATTCATTTCCAGTAGCAATTTCATCTTTGAGATCAACAATGTGTTATTCAAGCTCTTCCTCATTGTGTTTAGATTGTTCTAACTCAAGTTCCAACTAAATGAATCCATCAGTAATTTGACTGCATTATTCAAATTTCTCTTTCAGGGATTGGGCAAGATTTTCTTCATTTTTCTTCCTTTCTTCAATTTCCTTAGTCATCCTCATCATAATAGATTTTGTCTCATGCTTCAGAACTGTGTTATCCCTGAAAAACTTTTCACATTCTTCTCTCTTATCTTTCAGGGCTTGACTCAGTTTTTCATCTACAATGCGTTTATTGTCTTCCTGCTTGATCTGATCACAAAGTTCCCTTCTCTTCTCTTTGGACTTGTTGATTTTTTTCTTTTAGTGACTCAATGAATCTCTTAGCATTCATGACATTTTCTTGTAATTCCCGGACTTAAGATTTTTCCTGATCAATATCATCTAGGGCCACCATAAGTTGTTGTTGAAGACTACTTGAATCCATTGAAACACTTTCCAAGATCTTCCCCAAGATTTTAAGCTTCTTTCAAGGAACTGAGCTCTGATACCAATTGTTGGAATCAAGCAACACTGAGAGGGGGGTTGAATCAATGTTGGGAAATTTTTAACTTTATTAATCTGATCATTAAAGTGTTGATAACATTCAATCAAAATAAAAATGCATGCACATAAGACAAACAACCACAACACCATAACACAAGTATTTTTTTACATGGAAACCCTATTAGGGGAAAAACCACGGTGGAGGTCAATCCACAATATTTTTTTGAGTATACTCAAAAGAAAATATTAGAAAATGAGAATGCACTTGCATTTAGGCACATTTCCTAGAGCTCATTGCTCAAAAATTGAAAGGCTTACTGCCTTATAAGAGTTTGGAATACTTCCACGAATTTGAACTGATAAAGTAGCATCTACAAATGCTTGATTATAGTTCTGATTAGGCTCAACAATCAAATTCTGGACCTTCTAACTGTTTCTGCTCTTCTGCTTTGTTTTGCTTCAATTCGCACCAAAATTCCTTAATGCACAAGTGAAACTGTGCATAATCACCCTACTGACCTTCTAACATTCACAACATACATCAACTCACATCGAACACACACTAAAATGATATAATCGACCACTTATATCTATCCACCATCAAGAATTTAATCATTATATGTCGGCCTCAACAAAATAAGAAAATATTCACAAATAGTCAGCTCAAATCATCCATAATATTTAATGCATGTCCACAAGAGTCAGCCACAACATAGTGGGGACCCAAACCAAAAAGTTCAAACACAAAAATACTTAAACAATAACTCCTCAAATATTTGTGACACACTATATTCACCAGGCCGACCTCCAAATACTAATGAACAAAAAACTTGTTCACCAGACCTTTTAACTTCCACCCAAATTGATACAAGGCACCAATATTTACAGATAACACATATTATGCATCGAACAATACTCCCTAAGATCCACAACATAAAATAATAACAAAAAATCTGCATATGAATCAAAGAACACGAAATTACTAGATGCTCTATTCTACCTTAATAGATAATTACTGATTTTTAATCTACCTACTGGTATGAGCAAATAGCAATGTACGAATCAACTAGCTAATAAGGGTTACCATCAATGACAACACCATAAAACATGTGCAATGTCTCTTTCTAACACTATCAGCTTCTTTCCCAAGAAAAATGCACCACCACTAGTACTCTTTTTGTCATTCACATCTCCTACCCAATCAACATCAATATAAGCACTCAAAGTAAGGTCATCATCTTTAGGATACCATAGGCCAAAATCAACTGTTCCCTTCAAGTATCTGAAAATCCTCTTCACAGTTGTCACATGAGATTCCTTAGGATCAACTTGAAATCTTGCAACAATGCATTCGACATTCATGATATCAGGTCTAGTTTGAGTCAAATAAAGCAACCCACCAATCATCGATTTGTATCTAGTCTGATTTTCCTTAAGTGAATCATCATCTTGTATCAACTTACATCTAGTCACCATAGGTGTACCAACTGGCTTTGAATCTTCCATACCAAACTTCTTTAGCAATTCTTTCACATACTTGGACTAAGATATAAAGATCTCTTTATCTACCTGAGTAATTTGCAATCCCAAAAATAATTCCATTTCTCCAATCATAAACATATCAAACTCACTTTGCATCTCATCAACAAACTTCATGCACAAACTATCATCTCCTCCAAAAATGATATCATCAACAAAGACTTCAACAATCAAATCTTTATAATGATTAATCTTGAAATACAGATTACTATCAGCAGTACCTTTATTAAATCAAAGCTTCAACAAATACTTATCCAATCTGGCATACCATGCTCTTGGGGCTTGCTTTAGTCCATACAATGCTTTCTTCAATCGACAAACCATATCTCCCTGATCAGTCAATTGAAATCCATCAGGTTGCTCAACATACACTCCTTCCAGTTCACCATTCAAAAATGCTAACTTGACATCCATCTGATAAACCTTGAAGTTTTTGTAAGCAGCATAAACAAGAAACAATTGCACAGCTTCAATCCTAGCAATAGGGGAAATTTTTTCTTCAAAGTCAATTCCTTCCATCTGAGAATAGCCTTTACACACCAATCTTGTTTTGTTTCTAACAACTTCACCTTGCTCATTCAGTTTGTTTCTAAAGACCCATTTAGTTCCAATTACATCTTTGTCCTTAGGTCTAGGAATAAGAATCCATGTATCATTCTTCTCAATCTGCAGTAGCTATTCTTTCATTGCTTCCACCCAATGTTCATCTTTGCATGCTTCATTAACACTATTAGGCTCAGTCTTTGAGATCAAACAATATTCTTCTACAATCCTTATCCTAGTTTGAACTCCTTTTTTTGTATCACCTATATTCTGATCTTCTGAATGATTTAGTCTTACATACCTTGGAGTCTTAGGATGTTCTTGAATTTTAGGCTATTGTGATCTCACTTTTTCACTTTCACTAGTTCCTTCCTCTTTATTTTCCCGATTCGCCAGAATGATCTGAACTTGATTTAAAGTTTGAACTTTATTTCCTTTATCTGAACTATCATTCTAATCATTTGAATCATATCCACAGGTTCTGGATGGTCTAACTATGTCTTCATCAACCTTGACATTAGCACTTTCAACTATTTTCCTCAATCTCTTATTGTAGCACCGGTAGGCCTTGCTTTTAGTAGAATAACCAAGAAAGATTACTTAATCACTCCTAGCATCAAATTTTCCTATATCTTCATCTCTTTTGATAAAGCATTTACTCCCAAATATTTTGAAGTATCTAATAGTAGGCTTATGACCATACCATAGTTCATAAGGAGTCTTACCGATATCGCCTTTGACTTGTACCCAGTTGAGAGTGTAAACAACAATACTCACAACTTCTCTCTAGTAGCTATGAGGATCATTTCCTTCTAGCATTATAGTCCTAGCAGCTTCTTCAATTGTCATGTTCTTCCTTTCCACAACTCCATTTTACTGAGGGGTTCACGGTGCAGATAATTGTCTCTTTATCCCATGCTCTTCACAAAAAGAATTAAACTCACCAGAAGTGAATTCACCACCTCTATCTAATCTTAGACATTTAATCTTCAGACCTATCTCTATCTCAACCATAGCCTTAAAAATTGTGAATTTCTCCAAAGCTTCATATTTTTCCCTTAAGAAAATAACCCACATCATTCTAGAGTAATCATCAATAAGTAACATGAAATACCTATATCCTTGTAAACTTCTAACTCTAGAAGGACCACACAAGTCAGTATGCACAAGCTCCAAAACTTCATTTGAACAATTTTGTTTACTCCAAAATTAAACTGTAGTTTGCTTCCCTAATTGACATTCCTTGCATATGGTATTAGTAGGTTTTATCAACTTAGGAAGATCTCTCACAACCTGAGTAGACTATCTTGATAATATTATCAAAGTTTACATGACACATTCTCCTATGCCACAACCAACTTTCATCAACTTGAGAAATCAAACAACTTTTACTAGCAGCATTCAGGTGAAAGATATTGCCTTTTTTTGTACTAGATGCAATCACATTTCTAGAACTCCCCAATATTATGCACTTTCCATTCTTGAATTGAAGATTGTATCCCTTGTCAACCATCTATCCAACACTTAACAGATTATGCTTCAAACCTTCCACATATAGGACACCATTAGTATTATGCTTACCATCAAGAGAAATGGATCCTCTACCACATATTACACTAGCTTTGTCATCACCAAATCTTACAACACCACCATCATATTTTTCCAAGCTCACAAATTTACTTTTATCACCTATCATGTGATGATGACATCCACTTTCAATCACCCATTCATCTTTTTCTTCAACTCGAGTAGCTATGGCTTTCTCCACATTTGTACAACTAGCAAATTCAGTAGGGGTTGGATCATTTTCCTTGATAGCAATAAATATGCATTCATCCTTAATAACATTCCTTGTATCAGATTCATCATTTGTCACACCTTCATCAATAGCATAGTAACACTTTCTTTGAAGTCTAGGCTTGTTAGGTCTTGGCTTAGGAACTCTTTCTAGACACCTTGATGTAAAATGACCTATAATATTGCAAGAAAAACATTTAATAGGAAATTTCCTTTTATACTTACCTTCTCCTCTGGCTTCCCTCTTGACAATAAGTGCTTCAAGCTCATCTAGTTTTCTCTCTTCTTGTTCAATCTCTCTCATTTCATCCTCATACTTGAACATTTTTCTATAACTTTCTCCTATATCATATCTCTTCTTATCTTTTTTGGAGATAGTAGTTTTGAATGCAGATTTTTTCTTAGGAAGAGCATCACCAAATTCACTTAACTCAAAAGCAGTAAGCTTACCAATCAACATGTCTCTTGTTACATTTTTCACAGTCCAGATCTCCTCAATAGTTGTAGTTTTGGCTTTGTATGTAGCAGGAAAGGATCTAATCACTTTAGCAACAATCTCTAATTCTTCCAATGTTCCACCAGCACATCTAATACTACACACAAGTTCATTCACTCTCTTCATAAAAGAAGTAATGTTCTCATCATCACCCATTCTCAACATTTCATATTTCCCTTTCAGACTTTGCAGCTTAGCAATCTTCACATGTGCATCACCTTCATACAAAGTTTCCAAATTTTTCCAGATCTCATAAGCAGTCTTTAGATCCATAACATTTGTCATCTTGAAATCCATCAGATCACTCAACAATGCTTCCTTAGCCTTGATATTGTACTCAACATCTTAATCTCAGCAGCAGTAGAAGGATCATTTTGTGGGATGATATACTTATTCCTTGTAATGTTCCAGTAGGGTTCACCAATGCATCTAAGATGACACTCCATTCAAGTATTCCATAGAGAATAATTTATTCCATCAAATATTAGACTATTCTTCTTATATGTCACCATCCCATATCACCTTAACCTATTAAACTCCTTCCAAGGAACCTACTATAATACCAATTGTTGGCAACACAAGGGCAGACAACTGAGAGGGGGGGTGAATCAGTTGTCACAAAAAATTAAACTTATTAACCTTATTCTCATATCTAATAAATAAATAGGAAAGCATAAACCATCAACACATTAGAAACGTACCTAACACCAAGATTTTTACGTGAAAACCCTATTAGGGGAAAAACCACGGCGGAGGTTAGTCCACAAGATTATACCCTGTAAAAAGTATAAAAAATAAAATGAGGAATTCACATGCATTTAGGCACACTTCCTAGAGCTCACTACTCAATTACAACAAGGCTTACTACCTAAAGGAAGATACATTGTCTTACAGAAACATTCAGATTACATCTGCAAGATTTTGAACTGAGAAAATAGCATCTACTAAGGCTTGATTATAGTTCTGGTTAAGCACATAAGCACTTCTTCACACTCTGCTTACTCTTATTCACACTCTTCTTGTTCCTTTGGATGATTAGGACATTATTCACACATCCCATACCTTCAAATGGAATAAACAATCATTCATATATATCCACAACTAGGAATTACATCAACTCCATGTCGACTTTAACAAAATAAAAAATATGTACAAACTGTTGGCCCAAATCAATAAATAATTTTCAATGTGAATCAACCAATGTTGGCCACAACATAGTAGGGACCCAAAAAAAAAATCCTTGAACATGAAACACCTTAAAAAAGTATTCCTCGAAGATCCACAACACGCTACAATCACCCTGTCGGCCATGAACATGAAAAACATGAATACACAAAATAAAATCATCAATCGAAAGCACAACAGTCAATGTAGACATGCAATACAGATAGAGCACAATCTAGAAACATCCACGAGCATCATGAATCAGCACAAAAGCATCCGCAACAACTCAGGTTACTAGAATCACATTATCTTCTTTCAGGAACACCAACTAAAGCAACAAAATAACTGTCAGAAGACAGATACCAATAACTCGATCAAATATTCATGCGGATTTTTGAAAATTAATGTGGATAAACTAGATATACTCAACAAAAAACCCTTTAATCCACAACCTTTAATCATCAACATACTGATCTATCCAACACACTGAACTTCACTTCACCACTAACAACCTGCAACTTATTTTATTACAATTTTCTTAATATCCTTGACATATAAAGCCTCTAATGTCCTTAAGGCCAATAGTGTTGACATCAATGACAACCACATAGCAGCAACATCCAACACTTGCAACTCTAGTGGCTCTAGCAGTGGTTTTGGTGGTAGTTCCACTAGTCTTGTTTTATTTTTTTAATCCTATTTTGAACGCTTTGCTACAAAACATGGGCCAGATGTAGAATTAGTTGGAAAATCTATCCCAGGCCACCTCCCGATTGATTTTTCAACCTTTCTTTCATCAAGATCCCTTATCACTGGCAATTATAAACACTCCTATCCCTAGGGGATGGAGATTCCAAAGTTTTAGAAGTATGGTGGTAAGGGAGACCCGCAAACATATGTCTGAGTATTCAATTCCATGTGTATAGATTTCTTCTATCATGATTCCTTATTTTCCAAGTTGTTTCTAGGATCTCTCAAGGATACATCCCTAGAATGGTATTGTTCCTTTCCCGATAACTCTATATTTTCATTTGATCATCTTGTGAATCAATTTCTTTAATAATTCCAAGTGAACATTGAGCCAAAGATGGCCATTTTAGACCTCATCCAATCTAAGCAGGGAGAGCACTTTTTTCACAGATTTCTTATCCTCTGCCTGACTCGGATGTGCAGAAGGTTTTCATTGGAAACCTGCAAAGCTCTTAGCAAGATAAATTTTCTTTGATGAAATACCCTTCTTTTGCACATCTATGTGCTACATTATGGGAGTACCAAAAGATGGTTCCCTAGTTCATGGGATCTTCCTCGCACTCCCACCCTGAGGGTAGGTCTATTGTGTCAATTTATGGTAAGGGTAAATTTGTTGCGAATGTAGTTGCTATGTCTAGCAATAAAGGCCTCAAATGCAATAGGAAATTTAGGAAGATATTAGAATTATACTCCTCTATTCTAAAGAAACTATTGAAAGACAAAGTGATAACCTTTCTAGATCCTCAACCCCTTATTAAACCTTACCTTGACTAGTACAAAGAGAACACATTTTTCCAGTACCATCTAATCCATGGACACGATACCAAAATATGCATGTGCTTGTGTCATGAGATACAAGATCGCATCAATGACAATACTAACCACCTTGATGGGAAGAAGAAAAATGTGAACAAGTCTATGGAAAAGGATAATAGTGAGTTGCAAATCTACACAGACCCCTTTCCATCTCACTCTATAAACCTAATTTTTGAACAACCTAGCTCTGCTTCTCCTGATTTCTCAAAGTATGTAAACGTGGTTTCATTTACACATGTTCCTCATACTCATCTTGTGAATGGATCACCATACATAACTTTCACATTGTAGGAAATTCCTATGAACAAAGAGCCTTTTCCCCTTGTGCATTCTTTCTCACATCAATGGGAACATTATAGCTAGTGTTCTAGTTGATCCCACATGTCGTGTGAATGTTATAATGGAGGAGGCTTTGCTAATAAATTTTTTGCATAAGAAGGAATATGAGAAGTCAAATACCATGATACATACACATAATGGACTCTCGGTCCCTCCCCTTGGTTCCATCACTCTCTCAGCCTTGGTAAGACCTAGGATTGTAAATGCTCCTTGTCATATCATCCCAAAGTCAAACTTGTTCAGGGCGAAACTAGGCATCCCATGGCTAGTTTCCATGAATGTAATCTCTTCGATAATTCATAACTATTTGAAGTTTTCTTATGAGATCTCTATGCACATTGTGCATGATACCGGGTATAAACTATTAGTGTCACATGGGGGCTACTCGTTAGATCACTTTTGGCCCACCCCGGTCAGTCTACTTCCATCAAGGACAAAATTTTGGTATCACACATATGTCAAGTACAAGACTAGGGTCATAACACCAAAGGTGACCTACCCTACATCCTCCTACACCTTCTCTATCAAGGGTTGCATTATTGTGCAACAAAAATCTCCCTCCCCCTCTCAACAAAAGGGGGAGGGGAAGCTTGCTCGTGCCCAAGATCCTTCCTCTTCTTCTACTATTTCATTTTCTTTTACCTCTCACCCTATTGTGGTGTTTTCGGCCTCTTCTCCCATGCCTCGCATGGGGATTCTGATGGTGCCCGCTTGGCAGAAGGCCAAACATCAAGCATTTGAACTTCCCTTCTTTCCCATAGTGTTGAGTCTTGTTGTCTATGGTAAGGGGAAGGGCCCTCATGCAATTTCCCCTATGTCTTGGTCTCCACAACCTCCTACTAATCTTGCCTCTTAGGAAGTGAATGGAAAGAGGCCCACTGTTGAGGCACTTGTTTTTGCTTCTCCACATGCCATCATTTTTTCTCCTGCACTTCCTACTCCTACTCTCATCTAGGAGGCTACCCTTCCACCAGAAATGGTTGTGGATGGCATGCCTATGATAGAACAGGAGCCTCTCATTCCTTCTCAAGCAACGAATTCTAGTTCCTAAAGTTGATGAAACCAGCTTGTGTGTGAGCGTAAGCGCCAAAGAAAGGCTCTGGATACTAAACAAGTTGCCTTGATGAAGGTAGAAGGGGATCTTACAGCTCCTATTTCAACATCTCCTATTGGGCCTCCCTCTTCTGCTCCTTCTACTTTAGTTCTACTCAACTCAGTTTTTCTTTTGGCTCCTCTGCAAATGTTGATGACCCTCACCCTAAAATGGTGCAGGTGTTCATTTCTCTCTCAATGGAGCTAGCTCTTTTGATGTCCCTTTTGGACATCCCTCTATTTTCTCGGCCTATTGATGATGAGGGCCACACCGCCCAAAATCCACACAGATCACAATAGTAGATACCAACACAGAAGATGCGACATAGAAAATAACTCACTTTCAATTATGTTTAGAAAATGAAATTATAGATTCAAAACTTACAATGCTACAGTCTCATGTGCTTGATTCATTACAACAAAATCAACTCTAAAAATAAAATATATTATTCCGAGCCACAATCTGCACTAATGGAGCCACCTTCTACAACTTCCACTTAACCCTTTTTATTTTACCCAATAACCACCCTAGAATGTTCTAGAAAGTGTAACTTTTCCTTTTGTTTTGGCACCAAAAAATTTTCCATTTGATTTCTTGCCTAGGAAGAAATTTAATGAAATTCACTTTTTAGAGGGGCAACTTCATGGGGCCATAACTTTTGATCCGAGTGTCCAATTCGCTATTATAACATATCATTGAAAAGATCTCGAAGAGATATACAATGCCAAACCCATTGAAGATTGGTTCATTAACTTTTCAAGTTGTTTCAAGGCCTCTAAGGTTTTCATATTTGAATTTGAAGCTGCATTGGAGAAATTTCTCAAGACAGAAACTTTAATATCTCCCAAATTGTGTAGGGTATTGAGACAACTCTCTTGTGACCAAGTTTTTTTTCAGTTCTACTCCTTGCGGTAAATTTTTAGGTCCATACAAGCTTGTTTAGGTCAACTTACTAAAAATAGTAAGTGACCATTTTTTTCCTTTCCTAACTTTTGGCTATCTTACACCCCTTAAGTGTCATCATGGGACTCAAAACAACTAAAGAAAATAAGGAAAAACATGTTTTTGGGTGATGCAAGATTTCCCTACACCATTGGATGCTCCTGCATTAGACACCCAAGGTAATTTGAAAAGTGAACCTGTCACTTCTCAGGAGTTAGAGGGAAACCAAGATGGTTGACCTCAACCTTAGACAACCATGATGAATCTTCAATAGGACTTCCTCTCCATTTCACCAAGTACTCTACGTATTGCCTATTTCTTGTGCTTCTACCCACACGACTATCCAAAATTTCTTCTATATTCTCCTTTTTTGAAGTAGGTGCTAGAATATTCCAATGTGCTTCTATTTTTTTTCATCAATTCCCCCTTCATGATATTCTATTAAATTTGAAATGTTAAACACGGATGAAATATGAATTTCATCAGGAAACTCTACCTCATACGCATTTCCTGAATCATGCTTATTCAAGATCTTGCATGGTCCAAACTTCTTCATTTTTAACTTGTATGTACCAACTAGAAACCTCTCCTTTCACAAATGAACCATAACTTCATCTCCTACCTGCAACTCCTTATACCTCCTTTTCTGATCTCCCTTAGCCTTATATTCTGAGTTCATCTTATTGATATGCTTCTTCAACTCTTCATGCAAATTCTTCAGGTGCTCAGCAAAATTTTCAACCTCAACACTACTCTTCTCCCCCTTATCCATATTTCTTAGTTCAAAATCAGTTCTTGGACTACTCCCATACACAATCTGGAATGGTGATTTACCAATGCTCCTATTGATAGAATTGTTGTAAGAAAATTTTGCCTGTGGTATAATCAAATCCCATCCCTTGGGATTATCTCCTACTAAGCATCTTAGCAAGTTACCCAAACTCCTATTCACCACCTCCATTTTTCCATCAGTCTATGGATGGTGTACAAAACTAAACTTCAAATCTATCTTCAACTTCTTCCATTATGTCCTACAGAAATAACCAACAAATTTGGTATCTCTATCTGAAACTATACTCTTTGGTAGACCATGTAGTCTCACCACCTCTCTAAAAAACAACTTTGCAACATGAACATCACTGGTCTTATGGCATGGAATGAAATGTTCCATCTTTAAAAATCTATCTACCACCACAAATATGGAATCATTCCCTATTTGTGTCCTTGGCAAGCCAAGGAAAAAATCCATGCTAATGTCCTCCCATGGCCTCTCAAGTACAAGTAATGGCTGATATAATCCAGTATTCTGACTTGTTCCTTTTTCCATCTGACATACTCTACAACTCTACACAAACTTCTTCACATGTTGCTATAACTATGGCCAATAATAATTCTTACTTACAAGAACAAAGGTCTTGTCTCAACCTAAATTTCTAGCCAATCCTCCACTATGCTTCTTCTTGATTAGATTCTCCCTCATAGAACTCCTTGGAATGCACAATTAGCTTCCTCTAAACAACATCCCATCTTGGATTAAGAAATCCAACCATCTTGTCCTATCCAATGTAATAGGTTCTAAACAAGCCTTCCAAGCTTCTACAAAGTTTGGTCCTTCAAGATACAAAATATTGAGTTCATTGAACCCAACAACCTCTACATTCATCTTTATCAACAAATTTTTCCTTCTACTTAAGGCATTTGCAACTCTGTTTGACCTTCCACTCCTATGCTTCAAAACAAAAGTATAATTCTGCAAAAACTCAACCCATTTTAAGTACCTTTGATTTAACTCTCCTTGACTATTGAGATACTGCAAAGCCTAGTGTTCAATATATAAAACAAATTATTTTGGAAACAAATAGTGTCTCCATTTCGTCAAAGTCTATACTATAGCATAAAACTCTTGATCATAGATAGAAAATTTCTTCTTAGCATTGTTCAACTTCTCACTAAAATAGGCAATAGGCTTACCTTCTTCACTCAAAACAACTCCTATGGCAGCGCCACTAGCATCACAATCTACCCGAAAGATCTTATTAAAATTTGGAAGTGATTTTATAGGTTGCTTTGTGACTTTCTTCTTCAACATATCAAAAATATTTGCTACTCCTATAGTCCATTTAGAATCCTTTCTATCCCTTCTCATTTCTTAAGTTAGAGGTGTACAAATACTACTAAAATTCTTAATAAACTCTTTGTAAAATCTTTCTAGACCATGAAATGATCTTACCTTTGTAACACTCCTCGGGGTAGGCTATTCAATGATAGCTCTCACCTTCTTTGGATCCATTTTAACACCCTTTGCTGAGACAACAAATCCTAGATACACCAAATCCCTCTTCAAAAAACTACATTTCTTCAAATTAATCAATAGCTTCTCCTCCCTTAGATTCTCAAAAACTTTTCAGATATGCATCAAGTGCTCCTCCAATGTCTTACTGAAAATCAGAATATCATCCAAATAAACAATAACAAATTTTCCTAAAAATTATTTCAATACCTCATTCATAAGCCGCATAAATGTGCTTGGTGCATTGGTTAGCCCAAAAGGTATGACTAACCACTTGTACAAGCCCTCCTTGGTTTTGAAGTTTGTCTTCCATTCATGTCCTTCTCTAATCTGAATTTGGTGATATCCACTCTTCAAATCTATCATCATGAAGTACTCAAATCCACTCAAACAATCGATAATGTCATCCATTCTCGGCAAGGGAAATCTATATTTGATGGTGATCTTGTTGATGGATCTAGAATCTATACACATCCACCATTCCCCATCCTTCTTCGGTTCTAGTACTGCAAGTATTGTACATGGACTCAAACTCTCTCTGATCAATCCCTTCTGCAAAAAATCTTGCACTTGTTTGTTCAACTCTTCACTCTCTGCTGGAGTCATATGATGAGTTGCCTTATTTGGAAAACTAGCTCCAAGAATTAGGTCCATCTAATGACTAATCTTTCTTACTAGACTCAAACCTTTAGGTACATTATGAAAAACAATATCTTGACACTCATTGAACATATCTGAAACCTCGACAGGTACATCATTAGTATCTTCTTTATCAACTCTATGGATCAATGCAAAACACATATGCTCATTCCTCATACCTTCTAGGAACTTTCTTTCGTCAACCAAAAAAATCTTGCGTTACTACATACCTTTTCCTCTGCCTCTTTCAAGGAATTCAACTTATGAAAAACTCCATCCTTTGACAAAGAATAGGTGTCAGCATGTCCATCATGTACTACTCACCAATCAAACTTCCACAGTTTTCCTAACAACATATGACAAACATCCATAGGCATAATATCACACAATACCTCATCATGGTGATTTCCAATCTTGAACTTTACTAGACAATGTTCATTTACAAAAACTTTATGGTCCTTCTGCAACCAAGCAATTCAGTATGGATTCAAATGCCTTCATCTCTCCAACCACAACTTACTAACAATCTCTTCTGAAATAAGGTTATCAGTGCTACCTCCAATAATTATATCATTGCAAACTTTACCTTCACACTTACATCTGGTGTGAAACAAATTATTCCTTTGAGTTGGTTCCTTCTCCTCATTCAGCAAGGCTCTTCTAGTAACAAGAACCTCTCCTCTTTCTACATTCTCAGAATGTGAAGACTCAACATCTTCATCTACATGTGAAAATTGTGCATTACCCTCAGGTCTTCTATTTGTCCTTGATGTTGAGGATACTCTGGTGCAAGAGCACCTAGTACACACAATTTCAACAATTCATCCTTTGAAGGAAGGCATTAGAAATTTAGGGGTATTTGAGTAAATTAATGTTAAATAAGGTCTTTCAGACTATTATTCATGTAATTTGGGGGTTTTTAAGGTTAGTTGTTCCAAAAATGCAAAAGGTTGCATTATTTTGTGTTTGTTGTTAACAAATTGTCAAACAATGCAAAATTAAGCATATGTAAGGGTTAAGTTAGTTTGTGGTCAGTTATAGGTGCCCCAAGAGGTATTTTTCAGGTGGTATCATGATATATTGTTGTAATATCTTGAAGGGGAGGCTATTGAAGAAGTTTGGAATGAGTTTCTAATAAGAAATTTGTTGTTTCTTGTGTTTTCCATTAAGAAATTGTTGATCACGTGCATTGTACAACCTGTACACATTGTTCCACACTCCAATATTATAATGGATGGATAGATAATTGAATAAGATTTCTTTTGGCATTGGAATGGTGTTATTTCATTGAGAATCGAGTGAGATATCCTCATTTTACTACCGGGTGGTCTGAAATCCCATGTTTTTCCTATTTTCCTTAACTATGCTTGGCTGGTACAGTCCGTACAACTCCATATCTTGGTTGAAGACTGACATGGTATTTTAGGGCACTGAGTCTACTTTCAAATTCTTTAGGTTTGATTAAAAACTATTAATTTTGGAGTGAGTTATCTCTATTTTCCTGAAACTACTCTATTTTGGTGCAAGTTGGTGTTTTGAGAGTAATAAAATGAGTTTTTAGGGCATTCCACCTACTGTAGCAATTGTAACTTGGCGGAATGACCCAATTTGTTGTAACATAGGTTTCCAAATTCTATGGAGGTCAGAGGAAGTGTGTTTGTGGGTTTTGGGTGTTGCCCTAGGTTGAATTTGGGTGATTTTCCTTGTGAAAGTGAGGAACTAAATGATCGTTTATGAGTTTTCTGGAAGAAATAACCTAGGTGATGAATTTTAAAGCTTGTGCAGGCATAATTATGAGTGTTTGAATAGGTGGTAGGTTTTGGAAAGGTCTGGAGGTATGATTTACAATAAACCCTCCTTTTGAAGGCCTAGAATCAAGGGTTTTTGGTTTTGCTATGTTGGAAGAGTGATTTCTGGAAACTAGTGGTGGATTTAATAGTTTTTGGGCATTTTAATTGCTGCCCCAAGGTTTCATAAGGTTTGGTGGAGTTTAAAGTGTACCTTCTTTGTAAAAGTGGGCTAATTCTACTAGCCTTTGGATACAGTGACTTAATGTTTTTTCTATGTTTTGACAAATGAATCTTACTTGTAAGCTTGGAAATGTCTTTTTGATGGAATATGGATGCTATATGGGTGATCAGTGGGTGTTCTTACAGTTTTCTTTGAGGAATTGGTCTTTTAGTTGCTCAGTTGTGAATTGGAAAGCCATAGAACTGACCCTATGGAAGTTGTGCTAGTTATTTAATTTTGTGTTGGTGTTTGGTTTTCAAAGCTTGGTTGATTGTTCCTCCATACTGCTCTACATCAGATTGGTATCAGAGCAAGGAAGTAGATCTCTTGAAGATTGTAGGAGAAGCATTGGAAGATACAAGGCACTATGGACTTCAGAAGGTTGGATGAGAAAGGACAAATGAGGCATGCTACCTTCCAGACCAGATGCAAATGCAGAGGTAAGATGTGTAAAGTAATGATTGATTCAGGTTCCTTGAGTAATGTTGTTTCAGAAGAAATGGTTGGAAAATTGCATTTGACAAAATTCAAACATGAATCACCTTACAAGGCATATTTGGTAAATGATCGTCAGCATGTTGAGGTTAGAGAGCAAGCATTTGTAGATTTTGAAATTGGTCCCTATAAAGATGTTCTATTATGTGATATTATGCCTGTAAGGGATTGTCATATGATACTAGGAAGGGTTTGGCAATATGATAGATTTGCTATGCATGATGGGAGGCTTAATGTGTATGAAATTGAAAAGGATGGGCAAAGGTATATTTTGAGTTGTTTGCAGGAAGAAGGGACACAAAGAATGATAGGGATGTGTGGAAAAAGAGAGATGCTGGAGCAAAAGGAACAAGGGAACTTGGAAGAGACAATAGGGCATAGCATAGTTGCAATGGAGAAAGGAAAACACCATGAAGAAGCATTGGGAAGGGCAGTGCAGATTGAAGACATAAGAGAGACAAGGGAAGTGAAGGTCAAACATGAAAAGACCTTGAGGGCACAAGATAAGGATAGAGAGTGTGAAGAAGACAAAGACAAAGTTGCAGCCACCACATGTAAAAAGATTACTGAGACAATAAGAGCAGAGGAAGATTCAAAGTTAAAGTGTGTGAAGGGTGATGGAAAAGAAAGAGTCAAGGGTGAAATGACCTTAAAAGAGCAAGGTAAGTTTGAAGGTTGTGTTGAAGATAAAGGACATAAAGAAGTTTGTTCATTGAAGGTTAATGGTGTTCTAGGGTAGACACCTATGAAAAGTACAGTGGTACAAGAAGCTGAGACAGAGTATTGTGAGCAGAAGGCACTTGGGGCAGAAATTCCTCTAAGAGAAGAGAATAAGAATGTAGGAGAATTATCAATGGAGATCCAAGTAAGGCCTAGTGAGGTCTATAAAGGTGAGAAGCAATGTCTACTGAATGGACAAGGTAATGGGAAGCCACAAAAGTCTGATAACAAAGAAGATGAGTTGCAACAGGGCAGAAAATCTGATGACAGGGAAGTTTTGAAGGCTGAGAATGTTAAAGGAGAAAGAAGAGATACAGAAAAGACAGGTGGGAAGGATGGAGAAAGCCATGAAAGGCTTGGAAATTATAACAAGATCATGATTGGGGCAGTGGAGTGTCCCTTAACAGCAGATGTAAGTGATAAGAAGACAGGGATTGTGAACACAGTGGACTGTGTGACAGAGGATATAGAGGTCAATAAAATAATGGTACTGATGCAAAGCCTAAAAGTCAAGGAACTTAAAGGTGCAGAGAAGATGAAGGAAGAGGAAGATGTCTTTGAGGATGCTCATGAAGACTTATTGGATGGAGAAGAAGATAAGGTAAGAGAAGGGGCAGTGAGTGAGTTTGTAGAAGAGTGTGAAGTTAATGAGAAAGGTGCAGTCACTTTGATTGATGAAGAAGATCAACTAAAATGGATAAGTGAATTTCCAAGAAAGGAAGAGTTGATGGTGAATGGCCTAGTGAAGGATAGAGGAAAACAATTTGGGAAGTCTCCAATTGGGATGGAGCAGAAAACAGAGAATATGGATTGGATAGGGGTTGTGTATGCTACTGTGCAGATTGTTTTGAGCATGGGAAAGCTAGGAAAAGTTGTGAGGAGGAAAATGGAGAGGCCGAGAATGAAGAGGATTGTTTGCTATTTATTTGTTTTGATGATTTTGATGATGGAGGTTAAGCCAAGAGTCAAAATGAAAGGTGAAGCACATAGTGTGGTGTTGTGTGAACATGTTGAGAATGTTGGGAGCAGTTGGTTAAGGTATGTAAGTGCAGGTTTGCGATTGACAATGCAAAACCAAGGAATCAATTCAAGCAAGGGAATGCTACACATGGACAAGACAAAGCCAAAGGTCAAGATGAAGCATCTACAAGGAGTATCAGAGGATGGAGATCCAACTTTGTTGCAGGTGAAGGCTTCCAAGAGACTTGGAAGAATTTTCAAGCCAGGGTGCATGGTGCAAGAGCACCCAGTACACACAATTTCAACAATTCATCCTTTGAAGGAAGGCATTAGAAATTTAGGGGTATTTGAGTAAATTAATGTTAAATAAGGTCTTTCAGACTATTATTCATGTAATTTGGGGGTTTTTAAGGTTAGTTGTTCCAAAAATGCAAAAGGTTGCATTATTTTGTGTTTGTTGTTAACAAATTGTCAAACAATGCAAAATTAAGCATATGTAAGGGTTAAGTTAGTTTTTGGTCAGTTATAGGCACCCCAAGAGGTATTTTTTAGGTGGTATCATGATATATTGTTGTAATATCTTGAAGGGGAGGCTGTTGAAGAATTTTGGAATGAGTTTCTAATAAGAAATTTGTTGTTTTTTATGTTTTCCATTGAGAAATTGTTGATCATGTGCATTGTACGACCTGTACACATTGTTCCACACTCCAATCCTATAATGGATGGATAGATAATTGAATAATATTTATTTTGGCATTGGAATGGTGTTATTTCATTGAGAATCGAGTGAGATATCCTCATTTTACTACCTGGTGGTCTGAAATCCCATGTTTTTCCTATTTTCCTGAACTTTGCTTGGCTGGTACAGTCCGTACAACTCCATATCTTGGTTGAAGACTGAAATGGTATTTTAGGGCACTAAGTCTACTTTCAAATACTTTAGTTTTGATTGAAAACTATTAATTTTGGAGTGAGTTATCTCTATTTTCCTGAAACTGCTCTGTTTTGGTGCAAGTTGGTGTTTTGAGAGTAATAAAATGAGTTTTTAGGGCATTCCACCTACTGTAGCAATTGTAACTAAGTGGAATGACCCAATTTGTTGTAACATAGGTTTCCAAATGTTGTGGAGGTCATAGGAAGTGTGTTTGTGGGTTTTGGGTGTTGCCCTAGGTTGAATTTGGGTGATTTTCCTTGTGAAAGTGAGGAACTAAATGATCGTTTATGAGTTTTCTGGAAGAAATAACCTATGTGATGAATTTTAAAGCTTTTTCAGGCATAATTATGAGTGTTTGAACAGGTGGTAGGGTCTGGAAAGGTTTGGAGGTATGATTTACAATAAACCCTCCTTTTGAAGGCCTAGAATCAAGGGTTTTTGGTTTTGCTATGTTGGAAGAGTGATTTCTGGAAACTAGTGGTGGATTTAATAGTTTTTGGGAATTTTAATTGCTGCCCCAAGGTTTCATAAGGTTTTGTAGAGTTTAAAGTGTACCTTCTTTGTAAAAGTGGGCTAATTCTACTAGCCTCTGGATACGGTGACTTAATGTTTTTTCTATGTTTTGACAAATGAATCTTACTTGTAAGCTTGGAAATGACTTTTTGATGGAATATGGATGCTATATGGGTGATCAGTGGGTGTTCTTACAGTTTTCTTTGAGGAATTGGTCTTTCAGTTGCTTAGTTGTGAATTGGAAAGCCATAGAGCTGACCCTATGGAAGTTGTGCTAGTTATTTAATTTTGTGTTGGTGTTTGGTTTTCAAAGCTTGGTTGATTGTTCCTCCATCCTGCTCTGCATCATACTCATAGGCTCTATGTCCTTCTCCTTACTGGAAATAGGTTCCATAAAAGCCTCCTCTTCCTAGTCCTCATCCAGATCTTCCTCTTCCTCTTTGGTCTCCACTATTCTAATCACAAGGATGGTAGATGTTATCTCCTTTCTAGTTTTGGCTACTATTGGATCCTTCAACCTCCTTTTGATCTTTTTGACCTCCATATGACTATCCACTAGTATTTCCACCATGACCCCCATCTCTTTTCTTACTTTCAAATCTTCTATTCAAATTTTCTTCTACCTTCAAAGAGAACTGATATGCATCTTTAATGGTAGATATTCTTTCCAGACCCAACTCTTCTTGAATACTCGGATTCAACCCATTTATGTAATGGGAAAATTTCTCCTTATTCGCCTCAGAATGACCTATTTTGATCAAGACACGGTAGAATTCTTCTTTATACTCCACATATTTTATAGCTCATTTCAACCCTTGCATCTTCTTCAACAAATCTAGCTCATAATCCATAGGAATGAACTGTCTTTTTAATTTGTCCACCATACGATCCCATCTTGTTATTTTCTCTTTTCCTCTTCGATTTCTTTCTAGTTGTACCTCTTTCCACCAAATATTTGTATGACCCTTTAGCTTGGTCTTTGCAAATTTGACCCTCTCAAGATATTCCACCTCCTCATACTCAAAGTACTCTTTCATATTGTTGATCCAATCAATCGACTCTTATGGGTTAATATTTCCAAAAAATATAGAAACTTCAATATTTGGCCTTTTCCCAATCTTAGAGATGGCCTTAAATAATCTCACTTGCTCTAGATCTACTGCATCTTGTTATTATTTGAACTATTCCTCATTTTCAACTTCATTTTCACTTTCATCTCCTCTTCTTGGATCAAACCCTCAACGCAACTCCTCTTGTAGTGCTTGAACTTGTCTCTATAGGGCTATAAAACCCTCTTCTAGTACAACATTTCTTCCACCACCACGGTTTCTTCATGGAGGCATTTCAATCACTTTTCTTAGAAACCCAGAACCACAATTCCTAGTGCAAACTACCTCACATTCGACAGTCTGTTTACACACTCAAGAAAACCTGCTCTGATACCACTTGATGAAGGCCACACCACCCAAAACCCACACAAATCATAATAGTAGATACCAACACAGAAGATGCGAGACATAAAATAAAACACTTTCAATTATTTTCAGAAAATGAAATTATAGATTCAAAACTTACAATGCTACAGCCTCATGGGTTTGACTCATTACAACAAAATCAACTCTGAAAACAAAATATATTATTCGGAGCCACAATCTGCACTAATGGAGCCACCTTCTACAACCCCCACTTAACCCTTTTATTTTACCCAATAACCACACTAGAATGTTCTAGAAACTATAACTTTCCCTTTTGTTTTGGCGCCAAAAGTCTTGTTGTTTGATTTCTTGCCTAGGAAGAAATTTTAATGAAATTCACTTTTTTGAGGGGTAGCTTCGTAGGGCCATAACTTTTTATCCGAGTGTCCAATTTTCTATTATAACATATCATTGGAAATCTCTCAAAGAGATCTACAATTTCAAACAGATAAAAGATCAGTTCAACTTTTTGAATTGTTTCGGGGCCTCTAAGTTTTTCATATTTGAATTTGAAGTTGCATTGGAGAAATTTCTTGGGATGGAAACTTTAATATCTCCCAAACCCCACAGGGTATTGAAATGATTCTTTCATAACCAATTTTTTTCAGTTATGCTCCTTGTGGTAAATTTTTAGGTCCATACGAGCTCGTTTAGGCTGACTTACTAAAAATAGTGACCATTTTTCACCTTTTCTAACTTCTGACTGTCTTACACCCCTTAAGTGCCATCATGGGACTCAAAAAAATGAAATAAAATAAGGAAAAATAATTTTTTGGGTCATGCAATATTTCCCTACACCATTGGATGCTCCTACATCAGTGGACATGTTGAACACCACAATGGCATTTTTTGCAGCTATGTCCTCTTCCTTCTCACCTTTTGCTTCTTCTATGGGGATTATGCATCCTCCACTGAAGCGTAAGTCAGAGGATTACCTCACTCCCAGTGGAGGTTGAAAGAAGGGATCACCTTCTTTGAATGACATTTCTGCTTTGACTTGTGTTATCCTTGTGGTGGAGGTGGCCTCAGTGTCTCCTAAGTTTGTCACCATCCCTCTTGACGAGGTCAATGGTGGATCTCGAGCACCTCCTTATTCTCCCACTTAGTTAACACATGGCACTCTCGTTAAGTGCATGTTTAACTTGATGGATGATGTCCCATGATCCCCTCGCTATCTCGTCCTTCCAAGCTCATCTTCCCTCCCCATACGATGGTCTAGATTGGGATAATGATGACCTCCTAGTTGATGACCTAACTAGGGGAGTACCTCTTCTTTATCTATAGATTATATTTGTGTGTGTATTGTGTTTCCCCCATGCTTATTTTTATGTGTTCCTAGAGGATCCTTTTCACCCTTGTAGGTGCTTGGATACAAGAGTGAGATTGTGTCGTAAACTTCCTCTATATTTTTCATCATTCTTCTATATGTTGTAACTTGATTTTTGATAATTGGGGATGATGCAAAGCATTGGGGGCATTTAGGCATGCCTTCCATGTTGACCCATTTTTTTATTTTTACTTTGTCTACAAGTTCTCTTCTTCACATCTGATAACTTTAGGGACTAATGATCTTTCACTCACACATATATTATGGGTTACCTATAAGAATTTATCTGATCCTGAACTCTTAGATCCCCTTGTCTCTTGATTTCTTCATCTTTGCTTATTTTTATTTGTTTATATTTCTCTCTTTTTTGCTTTCTTTTTGATATTGTGGTGCCCATGTGTTGTCCCTCATGTGCAAGAAAATATTTCCACGTCTATATCTTGTCATGTATCATGGGCCATGAAATCTCTACCTCTCCTTTCTTTCCTTAGGATGGCATGTGCTCCTATGAGTAGCACACACCATCCTAAGGGGGTGATTCTACTTTTCTAATTTTTTATAAGGTGCATTTTGTGGCCAACAAATCCCTTATTACACTTTTCAAAAATTGCATCCTTCAACAAAGATCCCCTCAATGAAATTATTTCTTTCGAAAATGAATTCGTGGCAAAAAGAATCGAAAAACTTGCCTTCGAGAAGGCCATTCTTTTTATCAAATTCCTCGACAAAAGAGATATTTTAAAAGGATTCCTTGATGGCAGAATCATTTGTGAAAAATGTTATACTTTTCAATCAGAGTGTCCCTTTTAATGGCACCTATGCTATCTTGAAGGGTTCCCAAGGGATCCCTTTGAAAGCTTCTCCTTCAATTTCTTGTTTTGAGATATGATTGTTTGTTTGTGTGACTTTTTTCCTAACATGTTTTGTTTGCAACTTAACATGTTGCTTTGTAGGACCGAGCACCTATAAAGACACTTTTACAATCAAGCTTGGAGGATCAAGCACCTCATCAATCTTGCCTTACAAGACCAAGCATCTGTAAGGACCAATCAGACTTTGTGGATCCTTTCAATTTTGGCCCCCCAAGACCAAGGACCTATGGTGCCTCCTTTGCAAGATCGAACACCTATAAAGTGCTTTCTTTTTGTAGGACTGAGCACCTATAAAACCTTTATTCACCTTCTATAGGACCGAGCACCCGTGGATCCAATTCTGTAGGACCGAGCACCTGTAGAGATTTTGTTCACCTTCTACAGGATCAAGTACCTATGGAGCCACCTCTCTCTCTTTTATGAAAAGGTTTCCCTACAAGACTGAGCACCTATAGAGCTACCTCCTATGTGTCTGAGTGTGCCAAATTATGGTCTACTTCCTCAATGGTTCAGGTATATTCTCTTCAACTTCTTTCTAATTTACCTCGCATTCACTGATGCATATGCTCACTAAAGTGGGGGAAAAATGTAATGGAGCAAATTTTCACCCCTAGGAAAATTCCCCATTTACATCACCATTACCTTAGAAAATGAAACTGAGTGATGTAATTCCCACATTCTCCACCTTTCCCTATCCACTTGGTAGCTCGTTTTTGTGTCGATGGAGGAATTTTGTTAGGGACGCATGTGTGCAGTATAGATGTTCATACGTTGTGTTTTCTTCCTGACAAAATTCCTACCTTTGGAATCTGTAGAGGTGTTACATTTCTCCATTGGCAACAAAGTGTAACGTCTCTGCCTCCCTTGACCGACACCAAATGACCCTTTTTCCTCTTCCTTTCCATTCAAATTTCCTAATTCTTCATTCTATCCAACTTCTTCACTCTCTCTTGCTTCTCAAATAATTCTTCATGCTCTATTGAACAACTACACACTTTCAAGCTTCATCACCACTCCATTGTAGGTACAATCTACTCGTTTCTTTGCTCCTCCACTCCATTTGTTGTGACAATGTTGTTGTTGGAGAACTTAAAAGTTCACTCCTTCCTCTACTTTCCTTGAGAGCACGTAGCTGTGAAGGTGGTATATTCTATTTTCTATTGATTTTGCATCATCATTTTTATGTAGTAGCATATTATTGTTTGTGTTATCACTTAACACTTCTACTTTCATACATTTGTTTATCATTTTCTACACTTGTTGCTATCAAGCTATCTATGGAGGTGAAAACACCAAAGTGGGGGACTAACTAAGGTAGTCCTCTAAAAATAGTCCCAACATTTTCCTTAGTCTTGTGTGTGTAGGTATCCACCTATGGAGCTCATTGAAGATTTGATTCCCAAGTAGAAAGGTCTACTTTTTCTCACCTCCTCTTCATTGATTCAAGCATAGTTTAGTTAAATTATTCTTCTTGTATTTTATTTCTATATTTGTCTATTATTTTGACATAGTATAAAACATTCACTAGTCAAGTTGTTAGTTATATTTCATGTGTTTTAATCTATCTTTGAGACCTTATGTCTATATGGATGCCAGCGCACCACTAAGACGTCGACGCACTATGCTGGAGTATGTATCTTGCGCTATCATCCTCAAGAAAAGAGTCATTTGAACAGCAGGTTGGACTCTGGAAATCAACTCACCTGACCCTCTAAAACATTTGAGTTTGCAGAAGGATAACAGCAACTAGATTGCTCTTCCTTTTCAACTTTAGCATCTCAACCTTTTCGATCCATTTAACAAAGCTTGAGGTAGATCAGGATAGCTTGTTATTGAGGACTCTCCAGTGACCTGGAGTCCCAGAGCATTCGGTCCCCCTCCTCTAAAAGTTTACTTAGTCATTAGGTTTTTATCCATATTCAACTCTATACTACAATAATAAGCACTAATCTGATATTTGAAGGTTGGCCACCTAAAACTTAAAAAAAAAATTATTTTACACTTTTCATAAATTGTTGTAGTTTAGTTTCCTTTCATTATTCACATTTCAATATCATATTTTTTTTATACTCATTGTGAACCTGTGACTCATAAATTTTTTAGATAACTAGTATATATTGTTATGTCTCTAGTTTAATGATGTTTTATGCAACTAAAAATGAATATATTTATAGGGATTAGTGACTATTTTTCATCATATGTTTTGTTATTTAACTAAAATACCTAAAGTAAGATATTTATTATTTCTATGGCACCTATAAATAATAGATATCAAAGATAAATATAGAGTCTTCTTTGTGTGTAGAATCATTTTAATTTTTTACTATTTATCTTAAAAGGATCTCTTGGAACACCCTCTCGAGCTTGGTAAGACTCAAAGTTTAGAATAGGTTCATATTCCTCTTGTCCGTTAACCTTTTACAACCCCTAGTTTGAAGATAGTTGTCTTCCTTATTTGAAAATTTTTATCACCTTATTTGTGTCTTAGTAAGAGCCTTATAATTATAGGTTACTATAGAAAAGAGCACTAACATGGACCAAATGGATTTTGGAGTCACTCACTAAGGAGACTATATATTCCTATAGGATTTCACTAAGGTTATCATATTCTATTAAATAAATATGCATTTAAATCACATCTCTTAATCCTTCCTAAAGCCTCAAGGAAGCAAGTAATCCAAATGGGATCTTCTAGACCTTAGTTCATTTTGTTTAAGAGTTTAGTTTCAATTTATTTAATTAGTATAGAGTGTTGTACAATAAACTAATTCCTAATTTATGGGGACTCAAAAAATGTGCGTACACTCAAACTTGAGTATGGAACTTCCTTTTTTCACCAACTACCTATATATTCATATTCATAGAATCAAGATGTAATATGTTATGCTCTTAATCTATATTGTGCATACGATGAGTAGTTGGCTTGTCAATACCTTAACTCTTAATTTAGTTGTGTGATCAATTATTTAGTCACATATAGTTAATTAAATCATCCTAGTTGTTATATTTAGGTATCTAAGTCAATCTAGGTGTTAGTCATGGAATAATTAAGTATATAGGAGCTAGTGGTTAATTATTATCATCATATTGTGAATTGTATTCTTATTTAATATATTTGTAGGTTATAAATTGTGTTCCTATTATATTCTTATCATGTTTAAGTTGTCATTACAATTGGTATTAGAGCATGATCTTGGCACTAGGAGGGAAAAGGCAAGGTAATTTTTTGGCTAGAGAAGTAAAACTGTCAAGCATATATCTCTCTCAAATTGGAAAAAGAATTTATAATTTTTAAAAGGTTTTTTCAAGTCTAGATATTTAAGCTACTATAATCCAAATTTGATGTTTTTTTTAATATATTTGAGAAAAAATTTGTGAAATAAAAATTTCCACAAAATTTGCCCTTAAGTTACAAAGCAACAATTTTCGTAGATATTTTTTTGAAAGGTGAGATCTAGGACCAAGTTACAGTAATTATTTTAGACCATTTGGATTTTTTTTGTGTGTTTAATTATAAATTATTTTTTCCATCATGATATGACCTACAACTAGGGACAAAAATAATTTGTTCGCACCTAGAAAATATCTAGCTTTTAGTGTAGAAATTTGTATACCTTAACAATTTCACATTATGTTTTGGCCCCCTAAATTATTGGAACTAATTAATTTTCTAATTTTCCAAATTATGCATTCCAAAGCCTAATTTTTATCATTTTTTGAACAAGGAAAAAACTTAAACAAATGCATTCAATCATTAAATTATCCCTAACTTTGAGTGTCCTGGAAATTTGGGCTAGGACCCAGTCACCCATGGGCGACTAAGTCCCCTTCTTAGTTGGGACCCAAATTCAAATATTTTATTGGTGGTATTTTAACATCTAAAATTCAAAAATGAAGTGTCAGCTTTTGGAATCTAATTTGTAGGAAATTGGATAAACACCTATAAACACCTAGTTATTTTATCATTTGAAATCTAACAAGATATATCTAGCACTAAGGAATACAATTAAGCAAAAAATATTGTCAAGAGCAATATTATCAGAGTTTATTGCAGAAATTCAAGATCCAACATCATGTCAAAATCTATGTATGTTCATGTTTTGTGAAGGCTGACATTGCTATAGGTCTCCAAGCATTCAAGCATTCAAGCATTCAATAAGAAAGATCTAAATCCTTGAAGTGATGTGTATGAATTTAGTCATTCAAGGAAGCCATTGAAGGGTGGTGAGTTTCATCATTTTGTTCATTCATCATTGCCTTCTTTCCATTAAGGTTTTATCATTAGCATTGCCATAGTGGAAGTGGAAACACTTACACAGAGTTTGACTAAGGCAAGCCCCTATACTTGTATCTTTGTGAATGTGCAAGTTATAGGTTTGAAGAAGATTTAAGAGAGTTTGAAGGTCCATTTTGAATTGTTTCATTTGTTTTCATCAACCTTTTCAAGACATAGAAACTCACCTACAAAATTTATTTATGATATTTTGACAGTGGGACAAGTGGAAATAGGGATCTCATATCTACCACCAAAGGACCCAAAAAATTGAGAAAGACACCCTAACAAATCCCTAGTCACCCAAGGGCGACCCAATCCTACTATAGCACTCAAATCCAACTTTTGGTGATAGGTACACAGTCATCTACACCTTCTAGATCTTCCTAAACTTGATTGTTTTAGTTTATCAGTTATTGAGAAATTTCATTTATCATATTAGGCCATTTAGTTTAATTAGATTAATCATTTGAAATCATTTACAATCCACTCCCATCCTCAAAAAGATGCAAATTTAGGTCTGATTGACTCCCCTAGCAGGTTGTAAGTCAATTTATGCACCTTGTTAATTTGTATCCAAATGAAATTATAGAAATGATGGCCCCCAATTGAACTTAAGCTTTAGGCATTGAGTTTAAGGTTACCACATTTTTTATGTTTCATAGGTAATGATAAATATCAAGGAATAATAATTAAACAAATATTTTATATCTAAGGTTCTTGAGATTTGAAACATATGGATTCACATAAAACTTGGGAAGAAGATGAGTCTCTTAAGGGGAATATTTTTGTAAGTTTGAGTCAAATCTAAAGATGGATCATCATCCAAGTAATTTTGTGGCTGGGTATTTTACACTAAATATGGATATGAGGAATTTTTATTGTAAGGATCTAACCAATTGAATTTTCCAAATGGAGAAACTCTTTGATCTTCATCATGATTCTTGTCAACAAAAGGTTGAAAATTTACTATGTAAAGAGAAGAAAATAAGGGTTGTGTTGTCACATGTTCTATTTTCAAAGAATAATCAACACACATTATGTTGATAATGTTACGGATACCTACTTCAACTTGTTTACCAAATTAAAGAAAAAAATTATGGTCAAGGATTATATTCATCAATTCCAAATTGTCTTTAAGAGTGAAGAATTTTGTAGAGGAAAATTTGAAGTGATTACTTCCAGGGAGTTCAAAGGGCTGCATAAAATATGAGGAATGTATGTTCCACCAAATTTTGTATCTCGAGAAAATTATTATTGCAAGGAGAGTAGAGGAAAATATGATGTCCAATATAAGGTAAGTTTTGATAAACATAAGCAATATAATCTCTACAACACAATCACTTCCTAAGCCTAATAAACTAACTCCACAACAAATTGAAGAGAAGAGAGTGAAAGGGTTATCTTTCAACTTTGATTGAAAATATAATCAAAGACATAAATGCATAAAAATATTGTTTTCTACATTGAAGTGTTTAGTGAGGACGAAGAGGAGGAAGAACCATTATTAGAGTGTGAAAAAGAGATACATGCAAAATTAGCAGTTACTCAACCAACCATTTCTTGTCACACACTTTTTGGAATTCAAATTAAGAAAGAATATATTCCTAAAACAATATTTATGACTCATGAGTATCATTATGAGTTTATAATAATGTCATTTGATCTTACTAATGCTCCATCCATATTTCAAACTTTGATGAACTCCATCTTTAAGCCATTATTGAGAAATTGTATTTTAGTGTTTTTTTATAATATACTGATTTAAGGTAGACATGGAAATACCATTAGAACCATGTAGATCAATTCTTACAAGTTCTCAAATAATATTAGCTTTACGCTAAACCTTCCAAATATGTTTTTGGTTACAAAGAGGTGGAGTACTTAGGTCACATAGTGTCTCGGGAAGGAGTAAAGGTTAATCCTAACAAAATCAAGGTTATAATGGAGTGGCCTATTCCTAAAACCATTAAAAGCCTAAATATTTTCCAAGGATTCACTAGATACTATAGAATATTTGTGAATAACTATGGGCACATAGTAGCACCCATCATAGATCTATTGAATAAAGATGTTTTTTTATAGAATTAGTTAGCTAATATAGAAGGAGGCTATGTATACCACTCTAGAATTTTCCAAGGATTTATTATGGAGTATGATTCTTCAAGAAATAATATATGAGATGTTCTCATGTAGGAAGGTAGGCTCATTCCTTTTTAAATCAATCACTTGAAGGGTAATAATTAACTCAAACTCATTTATGAGAAGGAAATTCTAGCTATTCTTCATGCAAAGAAAAAATGGAGGCCATATTTTAAGGTAGATATTTTAAAATTAAAGATAGATCATGATGGATTAAATATTTTTTGGAGTGATGCTTATCCTCTAAAGAGAAACAAAAATGGGTCACTAATATTTTGGGTTATTAATTTGATATTTTATATCAAAAAGGGAGGGATAATATAGTGGTTGATGCACTATCTAGGAATGATGAGAAGGATGGGTCATTATTGTGCTACATTTTAATATTATAAGTAGACTAGGAAGAAGAAGCCAAAGTATAGTGGAAAAAAGATGTTGATATAAGCACTCACATTTAAAATTTATAATTAGATAATCTTTATTGGAAGGGATACTCATTATGATATAAATATATATTGTACCTATGAAATAATTCCACCTTCAAACACAAGACTCTTAAGGAGATAAATGGTTATCTAGTTAGGGGTCATTCTAGACTTTTGAAGAGATGTCATCAAATCAAGTAGGATTTCTTTTCAAAATGGTTTAAAGGTGATGTTAAATTTTTTTTGATAGAATTTTTTGTATGTCAAATAAATAAAGAGGAGATAATTAAGAAACTCAATCTTTTGGAGCCCTTATTCCTAGCCAATGATGGGAAGAGGTCTCCATGGATTTTATTGTAGGGCTTCCAATATCTAAAGGTAAGAGTGTCATCATGGTAGTGGTGGATTGCCTCGCCAAATATGCTCATTTTATTAGTGCTAGTGCATTTTTTAGACCAAATGGCATGAAAAGAAACTCAAAGTGTTCATAGTGGCATTGAAAAGTAGTCTTCTCTATATCCTCTTTTCTCATGCACATTTGGTGGTAACCTAACCTGAGATCAATCTTTGATAAGTAAATTGCTCCATGCAACTCATCAATAATTTCATCTATCCTTGGGATGGGGTATCTATTCTTGATGGTTTTCTTATTTAGGAATCTATAATCTATGCACATTCTCATAGTTCCATCCTTCTTTTTAACCAAGACTACAAAAGATGCAAATGGAATAGAACTAGGCCTTATGAAACCCATGTCAAGAAGTTCATGGATAGTTTTTTTTGTTTCCTCCTTATAACCTCATGGATAATGGTAAGGAGTGGTGATATCAGGTTTGGTACCCTATTCTAACTCAATGACATGCTGAAATCCCCTATTGGGTGATAACCCAAGAGGTAAATCATTGAAAATCAAATTATGCTTATCAAGAAGTGACTAAATTTCAATTTTGATTTTACCTTGCTTCTTGGAAGAGCTTGAATTATGGATCAATATTATTTATTCCCAAGATACTTGGCCCCTTCGAAAATTCCTCTCCATCCTCTTGGTTGAAACCACTATGGGAGCTCCATTTGATAAGCCCTTTAACAATCTCTTTTTTCATTTGCTTAGAAGTTAAACTCCATGGTTTGGTGATTTCTGTAGTATCCTCCAATAGAATGAAACCATTGAACACCAAAAACAACATCAGTCTCTCCTATTCCAACCACATAGAAATTATCACATACCTCATAGTCTCCCAAAGTTATTTTGAGTTGTCAAACTACCCGTGTACAGGGTATAATGAAACCATCAACAACTATGACACTGAAACCCTCAAAGTTCTTTGTCTTCAATCCTCTCTTGGACATATATCCCTCATCAATAAAGTTGTGAGTTACACCACTATCAATGAGAACTATTGTCCTTTGACCAGAAAGAACTCCTCAAACTCTGAAAGGGTGGTATCTAGGTGCTCTAGATAGGGCTGCAATGGTGACTCCTTTACTAGTTCCTTTTCATCCTCTAACTCTTATTCTTCTTTAGTTTCATTGAAATCTTCATTATCATCGGTATCTAAATCTAAAACAACTTAAATAAAATGCACTTTTCCCTTTTCTCAAAAATTTATGTTGGAAGTTTAGAGATGTTGGAAGCTTGAGTTGTTTGTGCGTTACTTGGGTGTTGTCAATGATTTCAACCCCTTGTATGAAGATAGTATTGGAATATTGTTGGTGTTGATACTATCAACCCCTAGCATTAGAGTTGTGGAAGTTTGGAGTTTTTTGCATTAATGTCAACACAATATTGTTGGTGTTGTCATTGATGTCCTACTTTAGTATAGTTGCAGAGGTTGTTGGTCTGACTTGTGTTTGGGGAAGATTGTTGTAGTTGGAAAGTGTTGCAGATGTTTTAGATGTATTATATATATGTTAGTAATGTTTTTGATGAAGTTAGTTCACTTGGTTTCCAAGTTCTTTGAGAAATTTTGAATAAAAGAGAGTTCAATGTGATAAAGTGGTGTTTAGTGTTTTTCTCTGAATTTCTTCATGGTTGAAGATGTGCTCATGTGGTTTGGACGTGATGATCAAAGATTTTCATATGTTCTATATCCATAGTGTTAGGTTCTAGATCATTCTATAGTGGAAGATGTGTTTGACAGTATGTTTATTTGGTAAAATAGGGTGTCTTGGAGAAATGAAATTGCTTTGCATTTCTCCATAGTAAAGTTTTCAGTGTTGTAGATATGGGAACATGTTTACATTGACTATATCTACCTTCCCTTGAAGTTCCAGGTGTTGATTTTTTCTGTAAAGTTGTTTGGTGTGTTGGATGCTAGTGCCAGTATGTTTGGTTGCATAGAATGAAGGTGTTCTTGAGTTTCAGGTGGTTGTAGTAGTTGTGTAGAATATTCTAGTGGTGCTAGAGTATTATGGGATATTGTATAGATGTTTTGGATTGTTTCTAAGTGGTCCATGAGATGTTTCTAGAACTTGAGATGTGTGTTTTGGGTCGCTTGTTAGTGTTAGTATAAGTTTGGCTGACCTAGCATGCTGGTGTTGATTGTGGAGGATAATTATTGTTTGAGGAAGTGTTGAGAAGTGTGTTTGTGTAGATTTGGGTCTCAGTTAAGTAGTGGTGTGGTTTGGCTTCACTTATTCACTTATTTATATTATGGAAGTGTTTGGTGCCAACCTATTTGATGTTGCACGGTTGAGGTGTATAAGTTTCAATAAGGCCGACCTAATTAAAATTGTTTTAGGTTGTGGAGAGTATAAATGCAAGGAGAATTGTTGTATGGATGTAGTGTGAAGAGAGTGTGATGTTAAATATGTGAATGTGATCAAGTGTGATGATCTAAGTATGAGCCTTAATTCCTATGACTTCCTAATGCAGTGAGAAAAAGGTGCCCATATTTCAATCTATTTGATAAGTTGTTTGTGCTTCAATGGAACTATACCTTTGGCATATGAGAGATGCATTGTTAGTAGTTCACATTGGCAGTGAGCCACCACTTCTTTCTCTCTTCTAAATAGTGATTCATTTGGTAGTGATCCTTTCTCTTTCTAGGTAGTGGGTCTTATTGTATTTGTTGTTGAAATTCATATATTAGTGAGCTAATCCTCACCATGGTTTTCCCTTCTTGGGTTTTCCATGTAAATCTGGTGTTCTTATGTGTTTGATGTGTTTTCATTACTTCTTTACATTTTTACATTTTTTTAATACATGTTAAGGTTTTAATGGTGGATAAGGCTTTAAGAACTAATGTAAATCTAATTGCTAATGGGGATTTTTGATGTTTTAAAAGCATACAACTAATTCACTCCCCCTCTTAGTTGTCCTGTGCATTTAACAATTGGTATCAAATTTGTGGTTCCTAAGAAGAAGCTTAACTACTTGAGGTAGATCCAAATGGTGCATAGGAAAGGTATAAAATCCCCCTTGTTTGATGGAACAAAATTTTCTTACTAGAAAGCTAGGATGGAGTCTTTCTTAATCTCCCTTGGATTTGGTGTTTGGTAGTTTGTTGAAATAGGTTATACTATGCCTGAAAATGAACCATCAACTAATGATGATACCAAGGCATATGAGAAAAATGGCAAAGAAAAGAATGCAATCCTAAGTGGTCTTATCAATTCCTAACTTGTGAAGGTTATAAGCTATAATTCTACTAAAGATATCTGGACAAAGTTGGAAGGAATCTATGAAGGAGATGACAAGGTCAAAATAGAGAAGATTTAGATCTACAAAGCTAAATTTGAAACCCTAAGGATGTCTGAAGATGAAGATATTATTTCCTACATGCTTAGAGTTGATGAAGTTATCAATGTCATCAATGGTCTTGGTAGAAAGCTAGATGAAAGAAGAGTTGTAAAAAGGGTATTAAGAACTCTACCTAAAGCTTATAGTCATAAAGTTTCTGCTATTGAGGAAGCTCAGAATTTGGATAATTATTCTAGAGATCGGATGTTTGGTACTTTAATTATTTTAAAATGAGAGAGTTTAGTCAAGATACTACAAACAAAGAAATTGATGTTAAATTATGCAAAGTGGAAAAGGATGATGGATTAGATCTAGATGATCTTGATGAGGTGGAAGAAAACTTTGTGAGGAGATTGATAAAGGGCACTGGAAAATATAGAGGTAAGATACCTTTCAAATGTTTCAATTGTGGAAAGATAGGTCATTATGCATCTAAATATCCAATAAAAGTTACTAATGACAAACAAAAGGATCTTAAGGGTAAATTTGTCAAGAAGAGTTATTATGTTGAAAAGGACATTGGTGTATCTGATGATGAAGAATCAGATTATCTAGATGAAGGGAGTGATGAATGCTTGTTCATGGCTTTAAATGTTGTAACTAATTCTACTAATCTTAAAGACGTATGAAGGAAAGTGCTCTAAAAATTGAAGTAACCATGTTGACTGCTTTTCATTTTAGAGACGAGAAGAATTAATAGATCATTGACATTGGATGCTCAAATCATATGATAGGTGATAAGAGTAAGTTTATTGAGCTTGAAAAGTATGATGGTGGTCTTGTTAATTTTGGTGATGATACATCTACTAAGATCTATGGAAAAGGTTCAATTAGTTTTGATGGAAAGCATAATATAGATGATGTTGTTTATGTCAAGGGTCTCTGACATAATATTTTAAGTGTAGGAAAAATGTGTAGCAAAGGATATAATCTTGTATTTCATAATGGTGGTTATGAAATCAGAAAAGGAAGCTTTGGTATTGTGGTTGTTTCTAGAAAAAGGATAGGAGGTAATGTCTATCAACTCAAAATTATATTCTACCACAGGTCCTTGGAGTTAGTGAATACAGATCTATGTAGACCTACCAGAATTAGAAGCTCATGTGGTGATATGTATTTCATGTTATTAAATGATGATTATTCTAGAATGGCTTGGGTTACATTTCTCAAAGAAAAATCAGAAGCTCTAAACAAGTTTAAATATTTTAAGGCTATGGTTGAGAATGAAGTTAATATGAAAATAAAATGTTTGAGGTTTGATAGAGGTGGTGAGTTTACTTCAAATGAATTTAATAGTTTTTGTGAAGATCATGGAATAAAGAGGCATTTTTTAGCCCCTAGAACTCTTCAAAAAAATGGAGCTATGGAAATTAAAAAGAGAACAGTTTAGGAAGCATCTAGGACAATGATGAAGGAAGCCAATCTTCTAGATGTATATTAGAGAGAAGCAATTCATACTATAGTCTACATTCTTAATAAACGTCAAGTAAGAGCAAACAGTTCAAAGAATCCCTATGATTTATGGTATGGTAAACCCCCTTCTGTGAAATATTTCAAAGTCTTTGGAAGCAAATGTTATATCCGAAGAGATGAGGAAAACTTGGGAAATTTTTATTTGCAAGATATGATGAAGGAATTTTTCTTGGATAATCTACAAGAAGCAAGGCCTACTAGTGTTACAATAGATTAAAGAAGATTGTTGAAATTGAAAGTGTCAAAGTGGATGATGAACCACATCAAAGTTCAATATTGATAGAAGGATATGAATTTGACGAATCCCCTTGTAGCAAAGAATAAAAGGCTAAAGATAAAGAAAAAGTGTTGAAAGTTGAAGAGGAGGAAGCTCCAGAAAAGAATCCTAAGATTCCTAAGTATGTGCAAAAGAATCATTGAGAATATTAGATCATTAGAGATAAAAGAAAAGGTGTGATAATAAGGAGAAAATATTTTATGGAAGAGGAACAAATGAATTTTTGTTTACTTTTTGAGGTGGAACCAAAAATAGTGATCGAGGCATGCAAAGATGAGAATTGGGTCAAAGCAATGAAGGAAGAGTTAAAATCGATAGAGAAGAATCTAACTTGAGAATTGGTCCCAATACCAACAAATAAGAATGTGTTTGGTAATAAGTGGGTATTCTAGAACAAGCTAAATGAAGATGGAAAATTTCTCAAGAACAATGCTAGACTTGTGTGTACGGGTTACTCACAAGTTGAAGGTATAGATTTTGAGGAAACTTTTGCTTTGCTTCAGTTGCAAGAATGGAAGCTATCAGGATGTTTTTAGCTTTTGCAACACATAAATATTTCAAGGTATATTAGATGGATGTGAAGTCTACATTCTTGAATGGTGAATTGGAAGAAGAGGTATACATTGAACAACCAGAAGGTTTTCAGTTGCCAGAAGATGCAAATATAGTTTGTAGATTGAAGAAAGAATTGTATGGGTTGAACCAAGCTCCTAGAGCTTGGTATGCAAGGTTAGATAAGTACTTATTGCAGCAAGGATTCCGAAAAGGTACTGCAAATAGAAATCTATATTTTTAAGTTGAAGGAGAACAAATCTTAATTGTGGTTGTATATGTTGATGAAATAATTTTTAGAGGAAATGAATATATGTGCAAGAAGTGTAAAATGGAAATTCAAAAATAATTTAAAATGTCAATGTGTGGGGAGATGAATTTCTTCCTTGGTTTGCAGATTAGTCAAGCAAAGAAAGGTATATTCGTATCATAGTCTAAGTATGTTAAGGATTTTTTGAAGAAGTTTGGAATGGATGACTCTAAACCTATATGTACTCCTATGGTTACTGGTTGTAAGTTGAGCAAGAATGATGAATCTCCTAAGATAGACTAGAGTAAGTATAAATTAATGATTGGTGGACTATTATATATTACTGCTACTAGATTGGACATCATGCATTCAGTTTGTCTTGTGGCTATATTTCAAAAAGATCCAAAAGAATATCGTGTTGCAGCAGTGAAGAAGATATTCAGATATTTGAAGGGCACTGCAAATTATGGTTTGTGGTATCCTAAGGATATTGACTTCTCCTTGAATGCATATACAGATGCAAATTGGGCTAGATGTGTACATGATAGGAAGAGTATAAGTTGTAGTGATTTCTTTCTTGGAAGAAGGTTGGATTCATGGATAAGCAAGAAGAAGGATTCAGTGTCATTATCTACTACAGAAGCAGAATATATTGCAGTAGCATCATGATGTACACAGGTGTTGTGGATGAAGCAAACATTGGAAGATATCAGAGTTTCATATGATGAACCTATTCCTATCATGTGTGACGATAAAAGTGCAATCAAATTTTAAGGAATTTGGTAACGAATTCAAGAACAAAAAATCTCAATCTGGTATCACTTCTTGAGAGAGAAAGTTATAGAGAATGAGGTGAAGTTAGAGTATGTTCCTACTAAGGATCAAGTTGCTGATATTTTCACAAAGGCTCTTCCAAAAGATACTTTTGAGTATCTTTGGGAGAATTTAGGGGTTATTTCCCCTCCTTTCAACTAGATGCATAAGTGTGTGCATCTTCTCAAGAAGCATTTCAAGATATATCTCTTGGTCTTGGACAAATGTTGAAGGCTACCTCTCAGTGGAAGTAGGTAGTAATGGTTGTTGGAAGGTACAATAAGATGAAGCATATTGTGTAATCCTAAAGGGGAGTATGTAGGAAGAGAGTGTATAAGAATGAGTATAGTTGCAGGTGTTTCCCTTTGTATGTTTCCAAAGGGGGATAGCAAGAGATTTGGATGAGTTTATGGCCCTTTGTGATTTATGTCAAAGAGGGAGAAAAAGTTGAAGTGGTTGAAAAACCATAGTGTAGACCATAGGGGGAGAGAAAATATGAGGTGAAGAACAGTTGTCCCAGTCATGGGGAGTACTATCTGTTGCAATATTTTTGTTGGTTTTTCAATTAGGTGTTGCCATCAATGACAAAGGGGGAGATTGTTGGAAGTTTGGAGATGTGGGAAGCTTGAGTTTTTTGTGAGTTGCTTGGGTGTTACCATTGATGTCAACCCCTTGTATGGAGAGGGTATTGAAATACTGTTGGTGTTGATAATGTCAACCCCTAGCATTGGAGTTGGGGAAGTGTGGAGTTATTGGTATTAATGTTAGCATAATGTTGATGGTGTTGTCATTAATATCCTACTTTAGTATAGTTACAGAGGTTGTCATTCTACTTGTGTTTGGGGAGGATTTTTGTAGTTGGAAAGTGTTGCAGATGTTTTAGATGTATTGCAGAGGTCTTAGTAATGTTGTTGATGAAGTTAATTCACTTGGTTTCCAAGTGCTTTTGAGAAAATCTGAATAAAAGAGATTTCAATGTGACAAAGTGGTGTTCAGGGTTTTTCTCCGCATTTATTCATGGTTGAAGATGTTCTCATGTGGTTTGGACTTGGTGATCAAAGGTTTTTAGAGGTTTAATATCTAAAGTTTTAGGTTCTAGATCGTTCTACAGTGGAATATAAGTTTGACAGTTTGTTTGTCTAGTAAAACAAGGTGTCTAGGAGAAATGAGATTGCTTCGCATTTCTCCACAATGAAGTTTTTGGTTTTACGAATTTGGGAACATGTTTGCATTTTTTGCATCTACCTTCAAGTTTCATGTTTTGAGTTGTTCTGCAAAGTTGTTTGGTATGTTGGATGTTTGTGCCAGTATGTCTAGTTGCATAGAATGAAGGTGTTATTGAGTTTTAGGTGGTTGTAGTAGTTGTGTAGAATATTATTTTGGTGTTGGAGTATTCTAAGATGTTGTATAGATGTTTTGGAGTGTTTATGAGTGGCCCACAAGATGCTTTCAAAACTTAAGAGGTGTATTTGGTGTTGCTTGTTAGTGTTAGTATAGGTTTTTCTAGCTTGGCGTGCTAGCGCTTATTGCAGAGGATAATTGTTGTTTGAGGAAGTTTTGAGAAGTGTGTTTGTGTATATTTGGGTCCCAATTAAGTAGTTTCATGGTTTGGCTTCACTTCTTTATATTGTGGAAGATTTTGGTGCCAACATATTTGATGTTGCACGGTTGAGGTGTATACGTTTCATTAAGGATGACCTAATTGAGATTTTTTAGGTCATAGAGGGTATAAATGCAAGGAGAATTATTGTATGGATGTATTTGAAGAGTGTGTGATGTGAATATGTGAATGTGATCAATTGTGATGATCTAATTACGAGCCTCAATGCCTATGACTTCCTAATGCAGTGAGTAGAAGGTGTCTATATTTCAGTTTGTTTGATAAGTTGTTTGTACTTCTATGGAACTGTACCTTTAGAATATGAGAGATGCATTGTTAGCAGTTCAAATTATAAGTGAGCCACCCATTCTTCTATCTTTCTTCTAGACAGTAAGTCCTTTGGCAGTGATCCTTTCTCTTTTTGGGTAGTGAGCCCTTGGCAATGAGACTTATTGTATTCGATGTTGCAATTCATATAATAGTGATCTAATCCTCATCGTGATTTTTTCCTTATTGGGATTTCCACATAATTTTTGTGTTCTTATGTGTTTGATGTGTTTTCATTATTGCTTTACATGTTTACATTTTGTTAATGCATGTCAAGGTTTTAATGGTAGATAAGGGTTTAAGAGCTAATGTAGATTTGATTGTTAATGAGGTTTTTTGATGTTTTAAAAGTATACAATTGATTCACCCCCTCTTAGTTGTCCTATGTATCTAATAATCTATGCCTTGGAATCCATGGTCCTCTACAAGTAAAACAAATTTTCTTCCTTCTAGGTTTAGATTTTGTTACATCATCTACCTTCTTACCAGTAGTGAATGGCACATTCTTGGGTGGAGGAGTTGGAGAAACCTTTTTTTGTAAGTTTCCCTTTGGTTTCTATGGAATTGGTGGCTTGGAATGATGGGATGCTTCTTTCTTGGGAATAGATACCTCCAGTTGTAAGCTCCTCTTGATTGTTTCCTACAAAGAGGTAGGTGAGAAATCCTTAACTAAACCCCTAATGGGTTCTTCAAGACCCTCAAGGAAGAGGTATATGATACTCTTTTTAGATATGTCAGGCACCATAACAACTACCTTCTGAAATTTCTTGGCATACTCATTGATATAATGTGCTTTCCTTAAACTAGATAACTCCTTAAAATATTCTTCTTCATCATTGAGCTCAAATCTATCTATCAACCTCTAACTAAAATCATCAAAAGATTTTATCTGACTATGACCTTGAGTGGTCATACCATTATATCACCAGTCATATGCAACTCCTTCAAGATGTAGAGTGGAAAAATGTATGGAATCTTGCTCCTTCATGGGACTGAGAGTGAAATAAGTCTACAACTTTTGAAGCCATCCTCTAGTTGAAATTTTGTTTGTTCCATCAAAGCTAGGGGTTGAATGCTTATTCATTTTTCTCTTGAGATATCTTCCACCAAAATGTGAATGATGTTTGTGACCCTTTATGGTCATCATGTTCTGCATTTGAGTGACATAATCATTATAAGGGACTAAATTCTTGAATCCTTCATCTTGATTTTCATAGGATACTCAGATGGTTGTTTATTCTCATTCCAAATATTCCATAGGGTTGGAAGGAATATTAGATGTAGCAAGATTTCCTTCAAGTAGGAAAATTGACTTGGTGGTTTTTTGATTGCTTTGTTGGACCTCTGAATAACTCCCTCTCTCCTTTGGTGACACCAGATTTTGGAGCTTCTCTGCCAGCAATCTCATCACTTCTCTTGTCTCTACAAGAATATCAAAATTTTGTTTATGAATCCTATAAATCTTGGAGGAATCTCTTATGCATTTATATTGCATCATTGATCTCTTTATTTGTTTTATTATCAACTTTAGTCATTTCTAAAATAGGGTTATTAGCAAGATCTTTATTTTTCTCCCACCGCAAATACCTTTTTTCCCTTTCACTTGGTTGCATTAACAAACCCTCGGGCTATAAATATCATGGCTTTAATACCACTATAATATCCCTCCAATAAATTTTTAATTCAAATCTAAAAATCTCCTTTTTAATCCAACTCAAATTAGAGCAAATCGGGTATTATTGAAATGAACACTAAATTACACCAAATTGAAATCAAATATTGAGAAAATGAAATGGAATGATATATTTTAGATATTATCATTAAATTACATCAATATCTCTATCATATACATCATAAAATAGCAACAAACAGCTGCAATAAAATACACCAACAAATCTCCAAACTGGAATCCAAAACTCACACCAAAATTAGAGTAAACTCCACACAAAATCACCCCAAACTTCATACAAAGTTTTGAATAGAAAATTAAATGTATGAATACTAAAATTTCATCAAAATATGTTGCTCACAATAGTGATACAAACTGAAACTCATAAATCTACACTATGCACTCCAAACTGAATCAAACTCTTGCAACCAAAATGGAATAAGGAACACAAATGGAAAGATTTCAACACAATGAAAATCTCTAGATGAAATTTCACTTGGAGACCCTCAGAACCACTATCTTTGAGCCTTAGTCCCCTTGGTTTACCAGCCTCAAAGAAACATACTTCATTGGTTTACCAACCTCTTAAGAATTGTCACAACCTGTGAGAGAAAACAAACCTAGAATGAAACCCAACTTGGAAAACAAGAAATAATATACCAAACCACCACCACATCAATTTGGGTTCCCAAATCCCATGCCCAAGGGAGGGAAACATGAATTTGAAAACTTGTAACTCTCACCAACAAGAAACAGTCACCATAAAGTTGTAACTTCTAGTCTCCTAGAAACCCACGCCCAACTTGGACCCAAAATGATATTTCCAAATATTAATAATTTTATCCCTATAATGATTTAATTTATTGAAATTCAAATAATTTTATTTCCCGCTCCATTCTTCGAACCAAACTTATTATCCCGGGCTTACTTAAAATATTGTTTTAGAAATGGGACATGACAAGAAAGATTCCTTATGACCTAACAAATTACCAAGATCCACTTCAATACTTTTTTCAAAATGTTGTGTCCTAAAATAGTTTCTTCAATCATTAAAACATGATACTTTTCATGACTAAGGGAAAGATTATTTTCTTCACAGCTTCGAAGTATTTTTTTCTAAATTATATGTATCTTCATCATATTAATTAGCAAGTACAATTAAACCATCCATATATTTCCACATAATTATGAATTAAAATAGAGAAGGTACTTGAACTACTCACTAAAACATTATGCATACATTACAAAGTCCAAAACAACATTTTAGGTAAATATCCTCCAAGGATAAGTAAAGGTCATCTTATCTTGGTCTTCAAGATATTTAAATTTAATTATGTCCACTAAAATCATCGATAAATGATAACTTCTTACCTAAAAAAGTGTCCAAAACTTGATCAATAGAAGATAAATAAAATTGATATTTGTGATAGCATAATTAAGAGCTCTATAATCTACACACATTCACCATTTTCCTCCTTTCTTAGGAAAAACCACTAAAGAGGAAACCCACTAACTATATGAGAGGATAAATAAAACCTACAATAAACCATTTTTATACCTTGTTTTTAACAGTTTCTTAAAGGATGGAGCTCATTCTATGTTTTTTATATAAATTGATTTGGTTTTTGAAATGGCCCAAATCCTAGTACAATGGAGCATCCAACAAGTGAAAATATTACCATTGGATATGGGACAAACCAAACAACCTATCAAAACAAACCAAGGTGAGACACAACTACAACCAAGCTATGTAGCACAACAATAACCATAAATTATGAGATAACAAGGTTCCCTAGGGAGCAACCTAGACAATGCCAAACCCAACCCTATTTGATCTCACACCCTTCACTCTAGTATGGGGTTGAGATATTTTGAGAAGACCTTTATTCTACCTTTGCACAATAGTCTAGGAAATATTATCATCCAAGTCCTTAGAAAAAGGATAAGTAAAGGAGATTCCTCCATAGAGGGCCTAGCTAAGTACATAGAAGGAATAGAGGAATATCAAGACTAAGTAGCCAAATGATGAATGATCTCCACATAGGTAGGCTAACTAAAATCCAAAGCCAAAGACACAACAATATAATTAATTAAAATAGGAGATTGAGACTCACTAATGAGATTTGATTGAGCGGTGGGGGAAAGATTCACCAAAGTCACACAATTCACATGAGATTCAATATCTTGAGAAGATACATCATTGTGAGAAGAACCACCAACCAAATATTTAGAGGCATGAATAGTAAAGTAATCTTCATGGGAATTCTTCCACCACATTGTTACACCATTGCACTAAGAGAGTTGACAATTAGTAGCAAGGTGGCTAAAATTAAATTACCTACATCTAAAAGGGAGGCCCTCATATTCAAGTAGTTGAGTTCAATGCCTATTCTCCACCATAAAAATTGGTCCCTATATAGAGGCTTAGAGATATCAATTTCCACCAAAATATAAGCAAAATTAGAATGATTCGTGTAGGAAGTGGTAGAATCAACCTTCAAAAAATGATGAATAGAATTTCCAATGACTTCATTGCAAGAATATTCCTAGAACTAGAGAGGAAAAATTGAAAGCAAGACCCATATAGGTCTAACTTTGAGAGGTTCAAAAAGGAGGTTGAAGGAAGAATTCCAAGGCTTAGAGTGATCTCCACATATTCATAAATTATTATCAAGCACAAAATATCTATCCTTTTAAGAGTCAAAATATGTAATTAAGAAACCCCTAGCACAAGGGAAATTGATCTTTCTCTTGATGAAAAGCTTCCAAGAATCCAAGACCCATTTGTGAAGATCAAGAAGGGAAGGCTAAAAATAGTTGAATTTCCAAACCAAGCCCCTACATTGATAAAAATATTCATTTTCAAGCACATTATGTCCACAAGTCACCACCAAGGAAGATTTTTCAAAAGGGATGGATCATAATTTATCTCATAGAGTGCAAGAAACACCCACAATACCACAATGTTAGCATAAGACTACTAATGACTAGCACTTGTAGAAGTAACCTTTACATCACCAAAATCTCCCTAAAAGACACTAGGCACTAGAACATAGGTAAGGCCAACACAGGAAGCACCACCACCTGAACAACAACTTGAGAAAGGGATGTAAGAACCCTATAGGGATCTAGGCACCCAGTACCAAGGTCAGGATTAGGGAAACAAAGGCCAAAAGAAGAAAATGTAGCTTGCACCAAAGAAAAAAAGGTTGAAATAAGTGCAACACCATGGCATGAGGGAAACTTGTCCATCAAAATTCTCCCCAAAATACCCCAAATAGAGGCACAGGGAAGAACACCAATTAGAGAAGTCACAAGTGCTCATTTGACGTTGTGGTCTACATTCTTTCTAGATATAGATATGATGAGTATATGTATCAATATTGATTGCATGCATATCTTGATACTCATACAAAAGTAGAATAATTTTGTTGAAATTTAGAAAGAATATTTTAATTAAGAGTTAAGGTGTGCATTAACATTTAGTGTCTTACCAAGTGTAACTTTAATTTCTTGTGATTGGGATAGTGGGGATGAATCTATAGATAAAATGTAAGGTTATAAAATTATGCAATGGATTAGAATCATCAAATAAAGTGAGATTCCCAAATGTACATTGGTAAAAAAAAATTAAGAATAGAAAAGTAACCTCTCTAAATTATCATCAAGAGAATAAAAGAATTTGTTGATAATATGTAATTATTGTAACCTCAAACATTACATATAAATTAATACTTTTATTAAAGTAGTTACTACCAAAAGGAAATTTGTGTTTTCACCATTCACCCATAATTGTTCCTCTATCTTCAAGAAAGATTGTGCTAGAGGATATAAGGTGAGTTGCTTCATTTGGTTCCCATTTTAAATGATCATATTCCCTTATCTACAACTAATAAATTCATCTGCAATAGCCAACTATGGTTGACCAAGCATCAAGGGCTATCCCCCAAACTTAATTTTGGGTTGAAATATTCCATAATTCAATATGGTATTCTCATGAATCAACATGAATCAATAGAGACAAAAATTCCATATATGATTCCTTCAAAATAAATTACTAAATGGTCAACCATCTAAACCATAATTGGTATTTGTCTAATTCCCTACAAGAATAGGTTTAGGGTGAGAATAATCAAGTAAAAATGAGGAAACAAAACCAAACTTGAATCTTGTTTTAAATCCTACCACTACCTCCAATTGATAGAACTAGGAATATAAAATTGAATTGAAAACTTACAAACTAATGCAAACCTAGTGTATTTGTGAATGTGCTTGATGTTGGGTTGCTCATGAGAGTAATCAATGTAGTATCTTTCACCTTCTTAGATTCTTATTATCTCTTATAAATGGCTTGAGTAATGAGAGATATTTATACTTGATAAGGATAAATGGAAAGTCAAGGTTGATTTAGAATAGATATTTGATGCAAGAGCATCATGCTCCAACCCCTTTTCCTGGTGTTACTCGTTCATCAGATAGAAAATGGAGTTACATCGGCAAGAGACTAACGTATCAACAAGATGACATTTGATGTCCCAATGACAAAATGATGGTGTTGGCAGCGATAGCAAATGGAGTTCATCGGTGTGAGACTTGGATTTTGACAGGACCATGTTCTATGTCCCAACGATGACCCAATGGTGGAGAGTGTAGTGGGTTGCGTTCATCGGCGAGAGGCATGCTAGTCGACGAAAAAATTGTTGATGTCTCTTCGACATTCTGATAGAATGTGGGATCATTGCATCAAGGTGACTTCATCTGTTTGATGGGAAACATTTGGAAGTCCTTGCGATAGGGTGATATCGGTTTGAGGTTATCGCATTATCGGGACAACAATCTTTGTCCCTCTGACAGGGTGATATCGATGTGACTGGAGTGTTTCGGTGTGACTTTGGAGGAAGTCCCTTTGACGGGCTGACATGTGATGGTGGGACCAACAAGGAAGTGACAAAGATGGAATTCAACGATGTGTATAAATAGTTGGAAAATGGTGATAGGATGATTGGTAATTCGTATCCTTGTTGTGAATTACAAATGGTCACAAGGATAGTGATCAACGATGATATGGCGGTGGAGATTTTGGGGAGACATACTTGGTTCGGAGTGAGATCTTGTTATGTCTTGGTAATACTCTAACAAGGGCTTATCAATGTGGCATGGTGGTTTAGAGGGAGATGAACCTGAGTCTTGGCGACATTCTGATGGTGGTAGATACACGGAGATGGTCAACGTTGGTGGCACATGACAAGAGGTTACTCTTTTTTTCCACATCATTGTTGTGGAACAACATGATTGGTCAAATGGTTGCTTACATGAGCCTTGGATGGAGACGATTACCTGGCATAGACGAATAAGAATTGACGATACAGATAACCATGTAACTATCTAGAAAATATGAGTGATCATTGGATAATATGGTGGTACTATGATAATAGGAGAGAAGAATGGAAAGGTCAACATGGAGGAGGAATGTAGTATAAAGAGATAGTGAGAGATAGAGAAGAATAAGGTTGGTAAGAAGGGAGAGCCAACCAGAATGAGAAAGAGAGTATAGAGTGCGGTGTGATGTAAAATAGAATATTGTTCTATAATTGAGGACCTATTCATCTATTCAACATATGTTTCAAATAAATGAAAAGAGAGTTGTTTTTGTCAATCTAGGTTGATTCATAGTCTATGTTGGCTGCTAGATCGAGACAGCCTGTTAAGGTCCTCCGATATTGACTGCATCAAGTGGTATCAGAGTAGGTTGGTCTGAGTCTGTAATAGAGCATTGAACGTGAGGCGGTTGCAGTAGGACCTGTGAGTGTGGTTTGAAGCTAGAAGACATGCAGGTGATGAGTTGAGAAGAGTTGTGGAAAGGAATGTTTGTTTCAGGCATAAAAGAGGGTTTGTAACTGCTATCCTCCAACAGAGATAAAGCTGGGTAGAAGGTGTAGAGTACCTCCATTGAGAGAAGGTGGGTAGAGGAAGCATCTTCCAAAATATTTGTTAGGTAGAGGATAGTTGTGTGAGTGAGGTATTGTGACAAGGAGTGCCTGTAACTGTAGAGGATTGAGTTCTAGAAGAAATTTTTATAGGTGAGAAAAGACTTGCAACTGTAGATGGCTTGAATCCTAAAGATATTTGTTGCAGGAAGGACCTATGACTACAGAGGGTTGATACCTTAATAGAGAGGGAGAGATTTTTGCAAGGAGGACTTCTAACTGTGGAAGGACTTGCGAGTTCTTGATGATGTCTTTGAATAAGAGGACAAGATGGGTCATGAGGAGACCAGTGATAATACCATTTTGGGAAGAGTATTGGGAGAAGGTGAAGGAATTAAGTTGATTGCAAAGCTAAAAGAAATTGAAATGAAATTAGATTCCCTTGAGGAAAGCTTGGGAATGAAGGGACATAAAGTTTCCATCAACGAGGTACTCATGGAGACAACTTGGTCTCTTAATTTATCTGTTAATAATTCATTTGAAGTTGTGAATGTAGATATGGAGAAGGTTGAGAAAAAGAACTTAAAGATGATATAAGATACAAAAAGAGTGTTCATAACCAAATTTGAAGATGTGAAGGAAAGAAAACAAGTTGCAATGGTAGATAAAAGAGGATAGCTTGCAGCAGAGGTACACTACAAGGTACCTAAAGATGAAAAGAAGATTATTAAAAAGTAGGAATCCTACAAAGGGAAGGAGATGACAAGCCATGAAGCCCGAGAGGGAAGAACTTTGGGATAGTAAGACAAGGACAAGGTGAATATGAGTACAAATTTTGGTTTTGATTATGCAAGTGAAAATAGGAATGTCAACTTGCAAGGTAGAGAGGAGAAAATTAAATTAGTGGATCATGGCTATATAGTACCATTTTGGCAAAGGAAATCCATTGTAAAGGAACAACAGGTAGAAGGTAACCAAGGAATGGTCTGCACTAACATTCATGACTGCAAAATAGCACTAAAGATGGAAAATATGACAGGAGAAAGCAATATCAAGGTTACAATAGAGAGACCAATGGTGGAACATCCTTTGAAGAAGGAAAATGGGAAATTTGTGGCAGTAGAATGTCAAAGAAAGATTGTAACAGGGGTACATGACAAGGTACCTGAGTATGAAGATGATTTGAGGTAGAAAACAAAGTTTGGAAAAAGAGGGGCAGTTAAGGGACGATCGTCCAACGATGTGAGAAATAAAGTATGGATGGTGAAGCATGTAGCAGCAGAGGATTGTGATGTTGCAAGGCATGAAGATGTGGTGATGGATCTGAAGAACCCTAAATTTGATGAGCAGATTGGTGGAGACAAGGATGTCACTTTGTTGGCAGAGGAAATGAAGAGAATCAATGAATTGTTGATAGTTGAGAATGAAAAGTTGAAAGAGAAGTTCGTAATGCATAATGTTTTTGAAGCAATAGCTAAAAATCCTATATTTGATGAAGAATTTGGTGAAGATGAAGAAGATCCCCTACTCAAAGAGGAGATAAGGAGGATAGATGTCTTCTTGGAAGGGAAAGTAACTAATGAATGTGATAAGGGAGTGGAGGAGATATAAGTGGGAGAAGATAAGCCCCATGAACATGTTTACTTTGTTGTGTTTGTAGGAAACAGAGAGGTTGTAGTAGGATGTCAAGTCTGTGGCATTGAAGAAGAAATCCTCATACAAGAGGATAAGAAAGGAAAATCAAGAGAGAAGCTTGTAGTGGAGTTATGTCTTTTTGAAGGAATAAAGGAAAAGAGGTTGCAAGTTGCAGCTAAGACATGTCTTGTTGAAGGTATGAAAAGGGAGAATAGAACAAAATTTCCAGCAATAGAGAGTCCTTTGGAGGGCATATTGATGAATGTAGAATGTGTTGAGGAAAGAGCTGCAGATATGGTCGAAGAAGTGGAAAGAGCAAAAATAAATTGTCCCTTAGAGGACATGTTGATGAAGGTGGATGGTGATGGAGAAAGCATAGTGACAATAGGCTTGTAGAAATCATTATGTAGAAGGACGAGATAGAGAAGAGTGAAGTGGAAGGAGTATGTCTTTTAGAAGGCATACAAAAAGAGGAGTACAGTGTTGTCCCCAAGGGTGATGTTGAACATATGGATGTAGCGTTACCAAAGTAGGAGGTAATGCATGGGTTAGCTGAAGAGGATAAAATTGATGACTATGCTTTTCTAGCATTCCACAGTGTGGATTGGTGGGGATTTGGAGTTAATAAAGTAAATTGGAGGAGGAAGTATGCACAAAAAGAGAGAAGCCAAAAAAATTAGATAGCAAAACTTCAAAGGAAATAGTGCAAGTATGGCAGTGTAGAATCAAGGAGGCTGAACAATTAGAAAGTGAGGAAAAATAAGGTGGAGTTGGAAGATGGCATTATGGACGCTATGTGCAGGAGCACATGATTTTAATCACCTGGGGAGTCTAATGCAGGAGCATCGTGCTCCAACCCCTTTGTCTGGTGTTGCTTGTTCATCGGATAGCAAATGGAGTTACATCGGTGGGAGACTAATGTATCGACATGACAACATATGATGTCCTAGAGGCAAACTGATGGTGTTGGCAGTGATAGAAAATGGAGTTCATCGGCATGAGACTTGGATTTTGGTGGGACCATGTTCTATGTCCCAGTGATGACTCGATGGTGGAGAGTGTAATGGGTTGCATTCATTGACGAGGGGAAGGCTAGTCAATGAAACAATCATGGATGTCTCTTCGACATTCCGATAGACTGTATGATCATTGCATCGGGGTGAATTTGTGTGTTCGATGGGAAATGTTTGGAAGTCCCTGCGATGAGGCGATATTGGTGTGAGCTTATCGCATCAGTGGGACGACAATCTTTGTCCCTTTGACGGGGTGATATTAGCATGACTAAAGTGTTTCAGTGTGACTTTGGAGGAAGTCCCTTCGATGGGCCAACATGTGATGGTAACGAGGAACAACATTTCATTAATGAGACTTGGTTGTTTCAGTGGGAGATGTTTGGAGGTCTTTTTGACAAGGCGATGGATGGATACAACAAAGAAGATGACCATGGTGGGACCAGCAGGGAAGTGATAGAGATGGAATTCAATAATTTGTATGAACAGCTCACAAATGGAGATAGGATGATTGGTAATTCACATCCTTGTTGCGAATTACAAATGGTGACAAGGATAATGATAAATGATGATATGGCAGTGGCAATTTTGGGGAGACATACTTGGTTCAGTGTGAAATATTGCTATGTCTTGGCGATACTCCGACAAGGGCTTATTAATGTGACATGGTGGCTCCAGAGGGAGATGAGCCTGAGTCTTGGCAACATTTCGATGGCGGTAGATACACAGAGATGGTCAATGGTGGTGGCACATGATGATAGGTTACTCATTGTTTCCACATCGTTGTTGTGGAACAATGTGATTGGTCAACCGGTTGCCTACATGAGCCTTGAATGGAGATGATTACTTGGCACGGACGAATAAGAACTGATAATATAGATAACCATGTAACTATCTAGAAAATCTAAGTGATCATTGGACAATATGGTGGTACTACGACAATAGGAGAGAAGAACAACAAGGCCGAAATGGAGGAGGAACGAAGTATAAAGAGATAGCAAGAGATATAGAAGAAGGTTGGTAAGAAGGGAGAGCCGACCAGAATGAGAAAGGAAGAGAGTACAAAGTGTGGTGTGATGTAAAAAAAAATATTGCTCTATAATTGAGGACCTTTGTATGTATTCAACATATGATTCAAATAAATGATAAGAGAGTTGTTTTTTGTCAATTTGGGTTGAGTCATAGTCTTTGTTGGCTGCGAGATCGAGACAGCCTGAGGCCGCCCTCCAATCTCAATTGTGTCAATATTAGGATTGAGTGAGAAGAATTTTGAATTTAAATTTGAAAGGGAGAAGAAATTAAATGTTGGTAGTTGGTGTATGTAGGCTTGAGATTGATTGAATTATATGAATGGTTAGGATTAAAATTTAATTTGGATTTTGCTATAAGGCAGTTGAAAATGGGTGTTGGGCATTTTTTAATTGATTTGATGGCCAGAATTTAGGATTGAGTCCATTTTGGATTGATGACATGTATTTATTTTTATTTTGAATGGGACATTACTATCTTATTAGTGGGGATTAGATTAGGATTTGGGCATTTAGGCTAATTAATTAAATAATAATATTTAATTAGTTAGTGGAGAGGTATGTAAGATATTAGTTAAATTAAATAAGTATGATTTACTTAATTGATTTGATAATGGAAGGAATGTTGGAAGCTAAATCCTAATTAATTAAGTAAATGTAATTTATCTAATTAATTAGTGTTGAGATCTTATGAGTGTAGTTATAGATGGACTTTAGATGGTGTCAAAAGTTGTGAGATTGGTGATCTTAGATTTGTCAATATGATGTTAATTTTAGGTGTCTACAATAATTTTCCATGGTTTATTTATTCAATGAGATTTATTCCGACAACTATCAATGTATTACAAATATAGGTCTTTCCAATATGTGCATTCCCTATAAGACTTCCAAGATCAAAATATTTTAGAATAGTAATAAGTGTGATATTAACCAATTGACCAACTACTTGATGGTTTGTGGATCTTGTTTCTTTTTAATTTTCTAGATACAAAGCTCCCTACCTCTTTTCTAGTGTAAATCGGCACATCATTAATCACCTATAAAGGTGGAATCTTCACATAAACTTCTTAATTTCATATATAAAATTAAATTTAATCTTATATTGTTCCTTTTGTATGTGAATTCTTTTAGGATGCAGAGGTTCATAAGTTAGAATGGGTGGTGATTTAGAGGTTCATTGTATAGTTCATTTGCTTCAATAATAAGAACAAGTGGCCCCTGTTGGTACATTATTTATTTTCTTGCATTTAGTTAATTACTTTATTGCATTATGTAAACCTAGGAAAGAATAAACTTGCTTAGGTGAATTGAATGTGCATCATGTGAATTGTACTTATGTAGTTTGGTTGCGATATTTTGCACACATATGATTAATCTATATTTTGCATTGGTTGTACATTCACATCTCTTGGTGGTGCATCCTATATATGCTTGTAGCTCTCATTTGAGCAACCTAGAATTATTGTGTATTTTTATCCTTTGATAGAATAGAATTATTTTCTCATTTTGGGTCTCTTTGGTGCTTTCATTAAAGCTACTTGATCTTTGGTAGCCACCTCCATTGCCAAATATTACATGGTATCAAATCTTGTGGAATTTCTTCTTATTATCCTTTTCAAAGATCTAGGATGTAGATTCTTTATTCTATTGAAAAATTGAGTATGCTCTTCTCTTGCATTAAATTATGATCTAGAGAATCAAAAAATATTGATATAAATACCAAATTATAGAAGAGGTTCCTTTGGTGGTTTTATTTTATAGGTTGTTTTTGGGGGTTACAAGAGAAAAAATGATCTCATCATTGAGTTTAGAGCATATAGAAAATTTTATTTTTTCTTTGTAGCATCTAAATTGGACATAGGAAGCCAAATTTGGGAAGGTTTTCATGTGTGAGTTTCTTGAGAGAATTTTTAGATAGCTATTTTTTTATAGCACTATGGAACCTATAGATCAACTATTAAAGCATCCAAATTAGACAAATTTTCTTGGAGCCCTAAAAAAAATTTTACCCATGTCATATGATCACAACATCAAAAATTATTTCTTCCTACACATGTAGATATACCAGCATAAGAAAATTGTTGGAAAAAGAATTTTTGTTAATATTGAAGTTTTATTAATATTTATATGGGTCGTTTATGTTTTCATAAGTTTAAATTTAATTAAGGGTATGAAATTACCTTTCCTATAAATTACTCTAGACATCAAACCAAGCATTACCCATGGGTACCCATACCTATTGTTAATATTACTTCTAGTGTTAGGGTAGTAGTGGTCACTTACCACTTACAATAATAAAAAAACACTTGAAATCAATATCACTAGTAGTTCTTAAAGTATCAATGGTTAAATAGAAGACTAGAAATCAAATCAAATTATCCTACACCACTCATACCACCCAATTTTTCCAATAGTGGTTTTGAATCAAACAATTGTTGCTTTTTAGTTTTAAAATAATTGACAACAATTTTACAACCATGGGGAATGTCCTACTAGATCAATTCATATTCCATTAGTTGGAATTGGAGTAAATAATTCTTGCATTATCATATTCTCCTACAATCCTTCCCTCTTCACCATTATAATTTTTATTTTGATATCTAAACTTTAGAGACCTGTTTTAGGTCACACTAGCTCCTTGTTTCAAGAAAAAATATATATATTTGGAATATTTTTCCATGTAATTGTGGAGGTACAAGTATTTTATGATTTTGATGTATATTTTTTCCATAATTCCTAGATTCTTTCAAGGTGTTTTTTTGCACAAATTTCATTTTGGGACCTCCTAGGGTCTCATTTAGGCTAATATGAACTCCTTTTGTGGTGTAAGTTTTTGAAATTACATAATTTTTTGAGCTCTAAAAAATGGTAATATTGGTTCATTCTAATTTTTCTAACAATAAACTTTTTTTGGGCCTCTTTTTGATATTCATAAAATTATTGAGATCAAGTCCACTTGGTAACATTTGCTAGTGATTGTTCTTGCACTAGATATAAAGTGCCTAGATCATATTATGCTAGGGTTATCATTGATTCAATGAATTTGGAGGTCTTCTTGTGGTTGTGGTTGTTTTGTGTTCTATCTTTCTTGCTTCATTATGGAGAAATATTCAACTCCACTTATAACAATGTTATACAACTATTTTGCATGGAAATCTTCAAATAAACAAATTGCTAAGAATTAAGTTGTACAAGCTAACTTCCATGGGCTTGATGGTGAACTATTTAATCGTGAACATATAAAGAATAAGTGGTTGAATAATTATGAAGAATCCACTGTTTTTTTTTGCTTGTATTTCTATCTTGAGTTGTTTTAAGTTGAGCACCTAGAAACACCTATGGCTATGTGGACTTCATTGTCAAACTTCTTTGGCCAAATAGATGAAATACAAGCATACTTTTTGGAAAATGAATAAATAAGTCTCAATCCATTAAATAGCAGCATAAAGGACTTCATCGCCAATTTCAAATTACTATGAGTATGATTGAAGGACTCTAAAATTAAAAAAATTGTATACACTATCAATATTTAGTGTTATCTCTAAGCTAGGATTTAACTGTTGAGTATTTGTGTCTACTTTCTATACTACAATGAATGCTTTGGGGAGTGATTTAAGATTCCTACATTTGAGTATTTTTTATATCATTCACTAGGGAGTAGGATAAGCTTATTCAAATGGGCAACTTGTAGTATTTGAAATCGCAGGTCTTGATTATAAAAAAAGAGGTCTCTAGTGGTGAAGTGAAGGAAAAGAGAAACAAAATGAAGAATGCAAAACAAAATCCAGATCCACTTCTACAAAATAACATTAAAATTCCTCTTCAAAAGGGGAATTGTCTAAGAAGGATAATCCCAAGTGTACATACTACAAGAAACCTAGGCATGATGAACATCAATGTTATCCAAAATAAATTGATGAGTTGAAGCATCTTATACAAAAGAACCATATTAATTTTCCTTCAACTATGTTAGGGGGTTCATCTTCTACTTATTCTTCATAGTCAAAGAGGTAGAAGGTCCAATTACTTTTCACAGTTGTAGATTTTGTGTCAGAGATGCATCCTTGATTCTGGTGCTTCACATCATATGGCTTCACCATACATTATCTTTCTTTATTTGAAACTTTTTCTATACCGCATATGTCAATGGATAACAACACTTATATGTGTGTGGGAGAGGCTTGAATGACATGGGCAAAGAATCATTCAATGGTGTCCTTTGTGTACCTTCATTGTCAACTAATTTCCTTTCTATCTATTAGAACACACACAATGGGATAGGGAAGAGTGTTGAATTCAAACTAGATTCTATGATCATTCAATATTTGTTAAGATAGTGTTATAGTTGGGGAGGTAGATGATAATTCTAGATTGTACACCTCACAATTTTATCCTAATAATCCTTTAATTGATGTACACATTAAAGCATTTAATGTGGACACCTTTGAGTAGATATAGTATGGTCACTTTAAATTTTAATTTATTTTATTAATTGAGGTTCTAGAGATGTGTGCTAGCATTCAATCTCTTTAGTCTCCTATAAATTCTAGTGCTACTTCATCCATAAATTCTAATTATTTAGCTCAATAGGGAATTCATTGTCTTCTAGAGACAACTCCTTGGGATGAGTTCTTGACAAACCTATCAAGTTTTTTTCTTGTGAGTCTCTTCTTACAATTTTGTAGGGCACCATTGAGGGAATTCACATCCTCTTAGACGATAGATCCATCATAGTTGTCTTGAACCATCATCTTCTTTGTATATTTTTATACTTTTGTTTCCAAAAGGTTCTAGATTGTCACTTTATTTAATTAGGCATGGGATTCATATGGTTGTGGTACCTTTTGGCATTGGCATGTGACATCTAAATAATTTCCAAGGTCATACATTCATATATTTATTTCCTCATATTCTTTTCAAGAATGGGAAGATATACTACATACACTTTTGTATTTGTTTCTTCCTAAGAGGAGAAACATTGTTTGGAGATCATGAGTTATCTTCAGCATTCAATGTCAAGCACCCACCATCCAAAGCAAGAGACTACACATTGAAGAGGCTTCATGGTCTCTCTTTGTTTTTCTTGAGGGACACATTTTGTACATGGGTACCTAACATGGCTAAACATTTATCAAGACCTATCCATTTTATTTTTCCTATCCACCTAACCTATGTTTATGGGGGTGTTGGTGGCTTATGTTGTTTTCTTTCATTTAGTTAATTACTTTATTGTATTATGTGCACTTAGGATAGGATAAGTTTTCTTAGGGAGGTGTCTACTTATAGGTAGGTTGTATTTGCATTATGTGACTTGTACCTTCCCAATTTGGTGGAGATGTTGTACACACATGCGACTACATTTCCTTTATCCCACATTGGTTGTACATTCACATCTCTTGATGATGTATCCTATGTAAACCTAGTTGTAGCTCTCATTTGAGCAATCTAGAATCAATGTATATTTGTATCATTTGATGAAATAGAATTATTTTCTCATTTTAGGAATATGCAATGTTTTCATTGAAGCTCCTTGAAGGTATGTGAAGTCTTTTAGGATACGTATGTTAGAAATTGGAATAGGTGATGATTTTATATGGCTTGGTTGAGGGTTTCTAGTTTCATCATATAGTTTATTTGATACAATATCAATAAGAGTAGCTAGCCCCTAAAGTATTCCGCTAAATCAAAGTTGTGAATTGTTTATATCAACCATATTAGCAAAATATTGAGGAAATTGTGTAGCCTCGTTATTATACATTGGTTGAGCCATCTTATTAGTAGGATTGGGTGTTAGTTGGGCAAGCATGGTTGTAGGTCAATGTGGTTGTGTGGATGGTGACGGTTAATTATTAGATTGAGATACTTGTGATGGAAAAATATTTTGGGGTTGTTGTGGATATGGGAATATGTTAGGTGGTTTTGGATAAGATGGATAGAATGGATAATATGGTGGTCCACTTTTTCATGGTCGTTTTCATGACTGGTATTGAGGTTATTAGAACTAACTAAGTCAATGTTAGTGTGGTTGTCAACATCATCCTTACCAATTTGGTTGAGGAGCATACTACCCTACATGTCCCATTTGATTATAACTAAAAATGAAATTGGACATACCTAAGTTGTTGATTGAGGTTTCCAAGGATGTTGTTAGGCCATGTAGTATAGTTCCTCCTCATTATCCTCTAAATATAGATTTAATGGCTTCAAAGTTGTAGTCTTGGTAATGTCTTCAAAACAAAATATTGCAAGAGGTTAGTCATCATCCTATTTCATGCAAGCATTTAATTGCTTGCCCATATGATTTAAAATATTAGTTTTAAGATCATTTAATAAATTAATTAGCTCTATCTTGGTGATGCCTACAGCTAAACATGAAGGTTGGCCTCCAATCCATGATATTCGAGATCTAGAATGGTTCATGCAAATATCAGAGACTCGTCGAAAGGTCAATTGGGAACATCACCTCCTTCAATTAGATTAAGAGCTTCTATGAAATCATCTTGAACCTCACGAAGAAAAAAACATCTTGATTGCCTTAAGTTCCATCTAGTTCTGCCTTGATTGTCAAAGATTGAATAAGAATTGTTCCATAAAGTCTTCTAACCCCTCTTTTTATGTGAAATCCTAAAGATTTCATCCCTGACTTCCTTAGAGTTGTATTCATACTTATGCAAAAACCATTCCGTTCATGTCTTCCCATGTAGTAATAGCGTTTCGTCCAATTCTCATGAACCATCGTAATGTTGAATCCTTAAGTGAAGATGGAAATAATTTTAGCTTTTGAACATCACTTTGATAGTCATATAGTTGCAACAGAACACAGCAAATTTAAATAAAAACATATCAGAGGCTTCAATTGGAAATCCATGAACGAGTAGAAGAGCTAAATGATGAATATACTTCGTGGGCGCCTCATTATTAGGAAAACTAATCAAAAACTCAAAAGAGATTGGAGCATTATTAGCTAGAGCTCTGTTTCCATTATTATTGTTTGATTCGGCTACTCATTCTACCATACTAGCTTCTGCCCAAGGATTCCAGTACTTATGCTTAGGGTCGTAAGAGGATAAAATTTACGGCACATACTTAGGTCTATCAAACTCATCAAACAACAATTGCTTTGGATCAAACCTCAGAATTTTCACATTTTAACTTACTTGCACCAAGTGGATCAACTTCTTCCTAACTAACAATATGGGGTTGATCCTTGCTGTTATCAAGTGCATGGCAAGGTGTACTTATTCTAGAAAAGGGAGATGCATTGACTAGTGAATCCAAATCTTCTACTTTGTGCTCCGACACAGATGTTTTCCCTTTAGATGAATAAAAAAGAACTTCCGTAGTCCCAACCACACTCTTAAATAAATCTAGCTTGACTGCTTGCCTTGCTATTGTTCTGCCCAATAAGACTTGCCTTCAATACTCTTGTTAGATTGCCTATTTTTGCTTTCCCTATATCACGGCTAATAAGAGGTTGTGCATCTAAATGACCTAAACTAGATAGCACAAATTAGATTTACATACCCAGGTAAAGCTAGTCATTGCACTGATTTTTAGCCTGACATATTGGTATTAACTTAGTTCAACTAAGTTGTAAGTCTTCGAAACCATTCCAGGCAATGGCACCAGAATGACTGGACTTCCTTGTTCCTTCCACTTAAGATGTAATTGGCTTAAACAAATTGAAATGAATTTAAATATTTCTTACGAAAAACTCTTAAAAAAGATACAGTCCAACAGAATCCTTTGTCAATCCAGGGGTGTAAACTTGAGATCACGTCATGATAAAAATTTAAGAATGTTGCACAAGAACTATAGGTAGCTGAGATAAATAATACTACGAAGGTAAATCTATGGTAAAGGGAAGATTGATAAGGGTGTTGCACGTAAATCTAGATGGAATTGATTCCTTCTAGTTGGACATCAATCTTTAGGTCTTCCTCTTCATGACAATATATTTCGTCATATTGTTGTAAGAATTGCTGTTGTTGTAAGCCAAGCGTATTCAACATAAAAGTCCTATAATACAATTAAGTGTCTAGCAAATGATCTAGTAGTCAATCAACTTCTTTTGTTACTGCTAAGCTGTCCCAAACAGAATCTGGAGGCACCTGATTTCTTTCTAATTCTTCCTTGACATGCTCATGTCTAGATAGGTCCCACACTACTTAAAAGTGTCTTGTGAGATCATATTATTTTTGTTGATTTGTTTGAACTACTTTTTGAATTGGCTGACCCATTTATGTTGCCATTATTTATATATTTTTTATTTATTCTTTAAAAAAATATCTAACAGTGATTCATCATTCATAAAGCCAAACAATCCAAGACCAAGGAATATTAATTTCAATTAAAATTATAATTAAAGTAATTACACAACATAAGAAAGTACAGAAATGATCAAAATTTAATATATAGATAGTGGTCAATACATAATGTTCAGTACATGGAAAACTTGATACTCAATACCCTTACCCTAACATAAGACTTTCCATTTGAATGAAAAGACAAGACACCTACCAAGAAATGAACCTAAAGTTTTTACATCACTACATAATGCAAATAAGGATTAACATAACAATGTTAGCATAAAAAAGTAGATCGGTAGATGTACAAGGCTTTGTTGATGTTAATTGGACCGGATGTATTGATTGCCAAAGTTTTATAAGTAGTTAGGCATTTAAGTTTCTTGGTGGAGGGGTAGTTGGATGAGTAAAGGACATGCATTTATTAGATTATCACTTATTGACACTTAAAGGGAAAGAAATCATGTCAACAAGGAAGTTGTATGGTTACAAAGATGTTCAAATATTGGTTTCTTTCATATGGATATACTATCATAGTCAAAGTGAAAATTGTGGCAAAGAACCCTACTTATCATGCTTGAACAAAGCATAGTGATGTAGAGTGTCATTTTGTTAAAGACATGGTTGAAGCCAAAAAAGTATTGTCGGATAAGATTGATTCTTTGGAGAATGTTGTTAAATGGTTGACAAAGCTTGTTAGTACTAAGTTTTCTTCATACAAGGAATCAATGGGCATTGTTGCCTTAGTTAATTTATATATGGAGGCTTCCATGTGCAAAGTATTCAACAACTAAAGTTAATCGGATGTGTTGTATACTTCACATGTTTTTCTCCTCTTATAGATTGTACATCTAAGCTCAATTAGTGGGATATATGGCATCAACCTAGTTGGTCAATATATGGTCTAGAAATTCCCCATGATTTTTGGGCCCTTGTAGGTGGTTTTATACCTATCATATTGCAATAGTGCATAGTAGTTTCCTCTATTGATGTGTCGATAAATGCTCACACATGGTTTGGATTAAACACCGATGCGAAATATCTTATCGTATTGTGAATTTAAATATAGTGATTGTCATTTTTGTTGAGTTTTTCCCAAAAGAGTTTCCTAGGGTAAAATTTCTTACCATACTAAGGTGTGTTATTTATTCTTTCTATTATAGTGAAGATTATGTTTTTGATATAAGGAAAAACAGATTTTGAAGGGACCTGGAACCCTTAAACAAAAAAGAGCAAGGCTGCAAAAAAGACAGCAAGCAGCCAGCAAAAAAGACCAGCTCCAAAACAAGACCTATTAAGATTTACAATTTACATTTTTCTTGTGGGAGCGGGGAGTCATATTGAAAGATGACCGAAAGGATTTATCTTTTTTGCCCTTAACTATGATCCAGCCATCTTCCACATGCGCTGCCTTACCGTGCCACGCCAGCTCGCTACTTTCATGAAGATGAAAACCAACAGCCAAGTATTAGGGGTTACATCTTGATTCCTTTGCACAGATAAAGACTTTTCTAAAGAGCCACCAGAAAGGGAAGCCAAAGCACATTCCCTAGAAATGGCAGCCTTTGAATCAATAGGGGTTGCCTTAGCGATCCCGCCAAAAGAGACGATCGGATTGGGCGTCCCAAGACCCAGAGAATCAGAAGCAGCCACCTCACAAACTTTGGGGGTATCTACTAGACGTTCAGTTTCAGCAACCCCACCAAAAGAGACATCCGAAGGGGATACCTCACGAGCTTGTGATTCTGAGGCAACCACCTTGGAGAAGCTCCTATGTTGATCAACATTCTTCTCAACCGTATAATGTTGTTGAGAGGCACCTTTCCACCAAGAAGTTGAAGCATTTTTCTCGAAACCACATTGTGCAGCAGTGTGACCTGTTTTAAAACATCTTCTACAACGGAAGGGAATCCCTTCATAGTCCAAGGATTGATTCCAAGAACCCTTTGAAGCTTTAATCAAGATTTTAGCAGGCAGCCCTTTTGAAACATCCATTTCAACCAAAATTCGGGCAAAGGTGGAATGAAGTATGTCAGAAGTAGCAGCATCTACCAACAAGAAATTGCCTAGGGCATCACCCACCTCTTCCAAAAGGGGGTCAAACCATAAGTGGAGGGGAAAGTAAGGCAGCCGAACCCAAATCGAGATTTTGCTAAAAGTTTCAGAAGCAGGGTTGAAATCAGCATGCCAAGGCTTACTCATCAACAAAAATTTATTCTCCTAGCTAAAAAAATTATCACAAAGAATAATGTTTATGTCCTGAGCATTGTCAAATTTAGCCACAAAAAACCCCATAGCCATGGGGAAAATGAAAATTTTTACCAGAGATTAGAGGCTGTCATTCATTGGAAATCCAAGAATGCAGCTGCGGGAGATTGGGCCAAAAGCCCTTGAATCGACAAATCACTCCAATCTCGGAGAGCTCAGAAACGTTCTCCACTATTTCCTCTTTTGTCTCCGCCTTCAGCTCCACTGACACAGCATTGGCTACAGGGACAAATCCACCAAACGTAGCCCTCCCCTTCCGGAGCCGCACAGAAGGTCTAGCCATAGCCAAATGGTCGCCGCCCCAGCAATGACCACTGCCAGGCCCCAAACCAGAAGCATTCACGGAAAGAGCTCCAACGCCATCGTACTGGGATCCATTCCTGCCACAGACGCCCTCACCAAGAGCACCCTGCGACTGAGAAACACGGGGTGCCGCCTACGTAGGGTTTCCTAGAGAAGCTCGGGACGCCATGGGCTCTTGTACGCCTATAGTGAAGATTATGTTAGTATAGCTTTGCGTCTCTTTTTGTAGATTTGTCAACATAAATTATTTACAATTGCTTAGCCTAGGACATCAAACTATCCAAAACAGACTCAAACTAAATTGTTAAAGAGTCAGATGAATTTGATTCAAGTTGTAAGAGGAAACATGAATAAATGTTTGACAAAGTAAGTTGCAAACATAGAGGATTATTTTGTAACAAAAGAGAGTTTATAGAGAAACCCGAGAGTTACTGGAACAATAGGTTATAGAGATGACACTAACACAAAAAGTTATAGCAATAATAACATTTAAACAAACATTATAAAACAAATGGATCATCAAAGAAATTAATCATAATGAAATTCAAAAAAAATGTTTTTGATTAGTGGGAAAACAGGTTTTGAACGGGCCCTGAAACCCTTTACAACAAGAGACATCTTGCTCACAACCAGAGACCAGCAAAAAAGTTGCAAAGAAAGATAAGCTACTGTCAAACAACAGCCAAGCTGTCGCAGACTAAACACAGCCAACAATACATACATTTGAACCCAAACTGCCAACAAAACTCAAAAAACTTGTTATTATGGGAAAGAATCATACATTGCAATGTATTCAATAATGAAATGATACAATTGACAAACTTGAATCTTAAAATTGTGCAAACAATAGTTAATTAGTTGTCTTTAAAATTCAAAATACTGGGCTGAAAACTATATATGATTAGTTTAAACCCACTGTTTGCCAAGGATATTTGAAGAGTTTTGTCACTGTTAGTCATGGAGATAACATGATTATAACATAGGTTATGGCATGATCTTGCAAAGGGATCTTGGCTATCGAAGTAATAAAATCTGATACTACCAAAAAACTATGCAAACAATAACATGGTAAGCTCGAACAAATGTGGAAGAACGTCAAATAATAAAAATAAAGTGCAACCAACTAAATGTACAAAATGGCCATGAGAAAGCAATGTTGGTAACTTGGGAATAATTTGTAAACGTAATGCCTCGTCAAACTTCAGTACATGTAAATATTCATATATCCACATTGACGACAATATCAAAAGGTCTGACTTCTTTGAATACAACAACAAAAGTTCCTAGTTCTATGCCTCATGACAATTCTAGATACATTTAGCAAAACACTCGAAGCTCGGTTGCATAGACAAATTTAAACCTCCACAAGGGATCTTGTGAAAAAACAATCTACACGCGATTAAAAACGTGCCAATTTCAACACCCACAAAGGACACCTTGGGTAGACATCTTCAAGTGCAGACCATTTAAGGACGAATATCTATAAGAAATGCATATTATACAATATTGTAACGTATGATTGCTTTAATTTTGCCCAATGAAATTGTAGCTGACCATTTCACACAATTATGTAAACTGATTAGTTCATATATTATGTCAAAAGGCACTTATCCCCATATTGTCATGTGCCTTTGACATGTATATATTGTCTGTTTTAAGCCCTTCATCAAATCTGTGTACATGTTTTGGTTCACATGGAGACGACATTGCAAAGACATGCTATCCAGGGATCCACATTGCAAACACATGCTACCGAAGGTTGCCACATTGCAAAGATGTACTTTTCAAAAGATTGCATTCACGAGAAACGTAATTGTCATACCATGTCTTGTTGTGTTACCTTCATGTATATAGAAGTTATTATCTCATTGTGCAAAACCCATCTCTATGAAAATGTAGGCGTTTGAGTTTGAGACTTACAATTAATTGAGAATACCTAGTGGAAATCATAGAAACCATGTTGTACATGATGGGTAAAGATGGTTTACTTTAAATTCTCATTTGCTTCCATTGTTAACGTCCAATAGCCAGGAAGTCACTTATGCTGTAGCCACCATACTTGCATACTAAATGAGGATTTAAATGTAAGCGCTATAATCACGTGTACCAATTTCATAAATACTCTTTAAATAGTTTCTTAAAGCACCCTAATTCGTATTGCTCGATGTCAACATTTTGAGTGCCACTAATTTCTCAAGGGTAAGTTTTGTCAGTACATACTGATTAGCCTTTAAGCATTTCCTTGACATCCTTTAGACAAGATTTATGCCAGTGCAACAACTTTCTATATCCCCTTATGCTACAATGATAATTCACGTTCCTTTTTCAAGAGATAAATTTCATCTTCTAAGAACAACAAAATAGGTGGAAATAGCTTATCAATTCAAGTTTCTCAAATCACCAAATATGGAATAAACTCATTTTTATTTTAAAATCATCTCCCCTTCTCTTTAAGTCCTTGGAGAGATCACGACTCCAGTGATTAAAACCAAAACTAGTGGGTCAGCTAACTTTATAGTGCCATGCAACAAGATTATTTGCATAGGTCAAATTTCTTTTTTTCTTTTAAGTGACTTGTAGGTCCCTCCATAATACTAAGTTTGCTTGTAGTCTGAAGCAAAAAGCCACAATAATTTGTTTTATATCCATAATACATAAAAGACAGCATGTAGTTTCTTGAGATAACACCCTATTCTTATAAAGGTGATTAAAAATATCACTTTTAGGAAGCTTGTCTAGATATTTGAGAGAATACAAATGATGCTTTTGGAAAATAATTGATTAAATGCAATGCTCTACAAATTTCTGCATTGCTAAATTTTAAACGATACCTCTGCATCTTATATAGAGTGATATATATATTTTTTAAATTGTCAAAATTAATGAATCAAATTTCTGATTCATACTACATTCTTTGAATTTCTAAGTGCCATAAGAGGTTCAATTGCCTCCTCGCCAATAACAAGAAGCCTATTCTTCTTGCTCCCATTTGACATTTTATGGTCAGAAGCTGCTTTATTTGAAGTCAATTCCTGCAACTGTTGCTGAAGAAGTGTGGACATACCAGCCTGCAAAGACAACACACACTGTTAACATTCATTTATGCGATATTTATGAGCATGAGAAGAAGAAAGGCATTGCTAGGGCATGTAATGATCTGATATCAATGATCAACCACATATCTATATACAGTCTGAATTCCCAACTTTGAAGGCATGTCTAATCAATAATTGACGTCAAATGTTTGAATCCTGAGAGGGGGAGGGTTGTACACATTAACAATATAAGGTAAATGGAAAGATAATCTTCTCACAGAATGCTTGGATAAGTCTGGTCGATGAAATTGATGTCTCCCTTGGCAATGAACAAAAAATACTACCTTTATCTTTTTACCCTTTTACATACAGGAGAGGAGAAGAGAAATTACCCCTGTGACAAACCGACGGGATAATGACTTTGGTTGGAGTGGGCATGTTAGAAGTTGATCTAACTCCTGAAGTATAACCATTAATTCATAGTTAGATAAAAGTAAAACTTTCTGCTAAATAAAAAATAGACAAGTATTAACTTTGATGAAATGATGGAAAGAATGTCCAAATAGAACAGCTCTCAGCTTACCTTTTGTAGTTGCTTTGCTTGAAATAACTCGGCCTTTGTAGACTTGGAAGTCCTAGGTTCTTCCTTGTCTCTCTCATTATTCTCTACGTCTATCTCTAAGGCTTCAGCATTTCGGGTATACCAATTGTTTTGTGCTTTGCTCTGGTATAAGAGACAAAAGAAGAGCATTTTTATTTATATTGCTTACGTCCAATAGTAACTCAAACATAAAAGTAACAAGAAAGCCAAATTCAGGTAGCATTTAAGAAACAGCTCATCTACATGAGACTAAAATGTTGCCACGAATTGAATTTTTTAAATCACATGATGAAAAAACACATGACAAGACATTCCTTCAACTAGATTTACCACAACATTCTATCTTTGAAAAGATCAACTATTATTATAGGTGAGGAGGGAGAAACTTCAGCACCTTCTTCTTTTGTTAGGAGATCTCGATGTTTTGAACAAACATCAAGAGATGCTCAGGAGCATGTTGAGGCTCCTACGAGCACCTTAAAGGAGAATAGGCCTCCAAAGAAGTTTCCTAACTACATAACATTGATGAGTAACATCATTCAGTATTCCAACCTCCACGAAGCAGTGGATCAGCAATTAGCTAATATTCTGACCAATCCCTTAGCAAAAAGGGAAGTTTGAAGCATGCAGGGACAAACTCAGATTGGTGCAGAAGTCCTCCTTCGCTAAAAGAGAGTGTTGATTTTTTAGCTTAGTTCGAGTTATTTATATTTTGTAATTCACTTGAATGATTAAAGTGAAAGTCTTTTATTTAGTCAAATAAGTCTAATAAAGTGTAAATGATAATGAATTAGACTTATCTTCCAGGTCATCTCCTATATGAGATAAGATTTTTATTTTGGAAGATTAAGTATTTTAGCTGAATAGTATAAAAATAGATGCAAGATAGAAGTTCAATAACTCAGAGCAATCTAATATTTCCATGCAAGTGAAGGACTAGTTGTAGAGGTTGCTTGTAAGCTTTCAAAGGAATGCTTAGTAGATTACAGGTGTAAAATAGTTGTGTCTCATGTGCATCGTTTTTGCTGTTCTAATTTCAATATTTTGTGTCTAATTCAATGTTATTTCAGCATTAGGCAATCATACATCACGATTGAAATTTTTAACAACTATCTCTTATTTTCATTAGCTTAGGAGTAGAGTTAGGCCCCACCATTCTTGTATGATCCAATAATGCAATTCACAAAGTATCCTATGCTGTCCTAAAACTAATAAATTCTCTGAGGGTCATACAAGTCTGTTGTCTTTCTTGCATATGTGTATGTGTAGTTATGTGGATTCACTTACTAGGGAATAGTGATGCTGTTAATGCTGTTATATTCGGCTGCATATGCAAGAAAGTTCTCATCTGCTCATTTGGAGGTCTTGGTGGTCTAGTTGAAGCCAGCATGTAATGTCCCCTTTTTGGGATTAACCTAAATCTATGTACTGAATAGATTTTTGTCCTTCTCTCTCCTAACCCCAGCGAAGGATGGTAGAATTACTGTGCCAAGGGCGCATGAACAGTCTCCAAGTAGACTCCCTCAAGGTTTCCTACCCATCTTGGGACCATCCATCAAGTGATCGAATTACCCGTCTCTCCCTTCACAAACTCCCTATCCTTAATCGGGTATTAGCGAAGGTGAGTATGCTCAAAAATCCATTCTTATATTAAAGAATCATAATTGCTTATAAGGTTCAATAATTGCTGCAAGCATCATTATTGGGTAATCGTAAATCATGTATACATATATGTATATATATTTATATTCTATTCAACATATAATTATCATTCCTATAATTAGTATAAAATGTGTTCACTCCTGAACAGCATTAGTAAGAACATCAACAACATTACTGTATATTACAAATATGCATCCTAACATATCTTATTTATGACATTACCATAATGATAATATTATGCATATAATATTCTCTTACTCCTAATAATGGAATGATGTTATCCTCAAGATATTCTAAATAACATCATGCATCTAATCTTATCTTATTCCTAATAAGAAGTAACACATCATACAGATATCCCAAATAATGCTCTAATATTATCTCCTCCACAATAAAGAGTAACATTACCGTAATCTCTGGTTTTCCAATATTATCCGATGCTCTTTAACACTTCTGAGTTTTCTCCGTATTCTCTTGATACCCAATGCTTTCTGTTTTTCCTTCCACCGCGGTTCATATACTTGTGTAATACTAATGATGTGATTGACATATATATAGATCTATTGAAGACTATGCATATTTAGATATATATATATTTATAACTCTATATTTATTCTTTACTTAAACAATCAATGATTAAATAAATTTAATAACACTTACCTTATCTGCTGTACCTTTAATTTACCTTGGTTGCTTATATCCTTTATTTATTTATGCTTGTTGTTCTGTTGGTAACTGCAGAACTGATTGATTGTTTTAGACTGCTGGATGTTCAAACTTTATGCTGATTGATCCCTTCAAATCCCAATCTGATTATCTATTTCCCTTGTTGCTGAAAGTTCAATAGATATATCCCTCATTGATGCTTTTATTACTATCTCTCCTTGTACTCCATACTTCCCCCTTCTTCATTCCTCCCTTGCCATTTTTATATCTTCATTGGCTCAAGAGTTGTATCGCTATATAGTAGCCATTCAATCGGGAACATGACTCTTGACCCATCGTGACTATTAGTCATTATTCCCTTTAGTTAACTTAAGGTATAATTAATGTTTACCCCTCATTAAGTCGTCGGTCCTCCTATAGAAGATTTTGCTGCATTTGTAAGTGGTCTAGTTGACAAGAAAGAGTGATATCTTTTTCTGGCAATTTAAACCAAACATAATCTCCGGAGAAAAGATTGCTATTATAGCGTTGTAATTATTTTTCAACCTGTGATCTGGAGCATTCAACATTAATCATATTAGAAGTGTGGACACGATACACTAAAGGTGGTATTCGAAGTGCCCAGATATTTCGATGCCTTGAGACCACCCACAGTAAAGATATCCAAGGCTGCTGAAGAAATCATAAAAGGTTTATGAAAGAAGAATAAGTTACGGTATCCAACTCACCTCACTACCGCATGGGAATATCGTATGTTAAGCCATCCTTTGGAGTCTAAAGGAATTGTCATCTGAAGATTGTGAATGTGTAATTCACTAAGGCAAAGCAATATGGTCTTGTAGCCAATTCATAGAGTCGACAGCTATAACTTTGGATATAGTCATTGCCGGATGAAAGGAAGGACAAACTGAGACTTTAGAGAATCGTGGAATAGTCTTGGCCAATTCCATATCACATCTTGTTAGAGTCCCAAAGCTTCAAGGTTATACAATGAGTTTTAAGGCTAGCATTGTAATTGTAATTTTATATATTTTTAATATCTATTATAGTGTAATTATTATAATATTTAAATTCCCGATAATTATAATTATAACAATATTCAAATTGTATATATATATTCATTTCCTTTTGTATTTACCTTTTTAGGGTTCCAAATCCGGGGACATGACACGGCACTGACATGAAAGAGACATTCCAGAGTTCATAATGCACCCAGTATGGTTATTAAGACCTTGAGTTAATTCCTTCATTCCTCTTTAATTGTCCTATCTTAAAGAACTCAAGGAACACCCCCTTGGCCTAGCAGAGCCTAAAGCAGAAGTAATTACCTATCCTTTGGCCATTGGTGCCCCTGCCCAATCATAAGTTGCAAGCTGTCCACCTTAAGTTGGCATCCCTGGCACTTAGGTACAGTCTGTCTTTAGGGAATTGAGGTTTCACAACTTTTAAGCCAACAAGGCCTATAACTCATACGTGGTAATTAGGGTTAGTGCTTTTGCACATGTTGCAGATATTTTTGGGATTTGCAGTTAATGTTTGTGTTGGATTTGCTTCCACAAGTAATGTGTCTCAAGCATAAGGCCCCACTTGGAAGTTCAACAGCTTAAAGCATAAAAGTATACCGTTGTTTCATCTTATGCTGATTGGTTTACAGAATTCAAGCAGTGCAGAACTATTAGTTCAAAAAGATTCTTTCAGCACTTCCACGAACTTGTACTTATAACGTTCACATGCTTCCAACTATTAATGATATTGGCTTGAGCATTCAATGAAACTAACATAGCTTCAGATACAATTTCAATTTTAATTTCTACATCAAATTTACCTTTGGTGAAAACTAGCTCATGTAAGAACAATCACAAAAAATATCCATATATTTGATGCGTGAGAAGGAAAATTCAACCCACAGACTGCTTTTGAGATCATTGGAATGCTCAATCTGAGCAATGCTAGGCTATGAACTTTCAAAAGAGATAAGAACTCAACTATTACCTGAGAATGCTTACGCGAAATGCGATCTATTTGCCGTGCAATAGACAAGCGCTTTTCAACTTCTGGCATGTATAAGCTATTTACAGGAAACTCTTGAAGCCCATCCTAGAAGGTGCAAAAAACATAAGTTAATATAAAAATCCTACAAGTAATTCATAAACAAAGATTTACTTTTAAAGCAATACAGTTAACAGAAGCAAATTTGTTCTCAAAACATCTGTACAGTTAACAACCATAAGTTGCATTAGTACCCATTAAAGATATACCAAACACAAAAGATAATCATAAAATAATTCAAGGAATTTGAAGGTTTTGCAGCTGTGTGAAAAAGGCCTTTGTAGTTTTACATGCAGGAAAAAAAAGGCTATGCCTCCACAAATAATGTTGTCTAATAATACCAAAAGGAATCAAATTTACTTACTGGATAATGAGCATGTTTGTGTGTGTTCAATGAGTATCACAAATAGGTGTATGCCCAATCCTAATACACAACTATGCACATAAAATATGCATGCATTCCACTTAGACAAATCAAACATATGAAAAATGAGAACACCCTAAGTTTCACAATGGATGCCTTTACATGCAATGGGAGACCCATAATAGTCATAAATTGGACAGGCGCTAGTGATGGCTTTAACTTCAACTAATTGCATCTTTAACAATATGATTCCTATTTTTTAATCCACCCATATTTTTTGCACCCCTTATTCTAATTTTATATTTTGCAAAAGCTTTTGGATCTGCATTTGATTATCCTTTGTTTTTTCGTATGGCTGCTACAATTTTTTTCCTAGATTGCATTCTTGTGTGATGTCCTCCCTACTTTGAGGCAGAGTGTCATGTCCCCTATTCAGCGAGGCCCTAATTTTGAAATTTGGCAGGAGAACAATGTTTTTCAACACTAAAGTGAATTTAAAATATTTAAAATTAAATTAAATAATACACTAATAATAATTTTTAAATAATAATAAATATTTTAACTCTTGTTCTGGCCGACCCAATTGAGAAGGCGTGTTTGATGGTATTTATGTTGGAAGTTTGGTTTGGATTTAGTATCATGGATGGACAAATTGGTCTGTGGTAAGCTGGAGACGAAAACCTCTGCTAACCACACCTTGGTGAGACGAAACCCTCATCAGGCATCCATGAATGTTGTTTGCCTTTTGCCCATCTTCACACTTGCTGATTCATATTTACCATTCCAGGTTGGAGCGATATAATCAGGCGACCTCTAGAGTAATTGGTGGAGCCTTTGGCTCTCGCCTTACTCAGGAGCTGGCACGAATTTACACAAATCGCGAGCAGTAAGACAACGATAAGAGCAGTGATCCTACCGCGCGGGTCTGGTAGACAGGGACACGAGGGAGATATCAGTTGATTGGGCACCACTGTAAGGGCGCCAGTTGTCCCTCAAAATCGTCATTTACTGGCGCACGGTACCTACCCAGTGGAATCACTAAAGCAGCGAGATTCTGTAGCCAGCAGGCTCGGTGTGAAATTGGGGTTTGGAATTCATCAGCACATCTCTATGTCAAGCATCCCAAGTTTGGATCAACAACACTTGTTGACTATTTAAAATTCTGATAATATAATTTTGCTGTGTCTGCTTGTATATTGTCAGGCTCCTCATTGGGAATCGCCTATGTAAATCCTGCAACTAATAACTTCAGATCTGAGTACTTATCTAATGGGTGCAATTATTCACTACTGAGCCTATTATTTTGCAATTATGTTGTCATACATTGTGGCTGGCGTAAGAACTGCAAATTGTGTTTGTCAAACTGTGATTTATTCCTAATCAGATCTGAGTGTCATTTAATGTTATTGTTGGAGAGTTTCCTGTTTGGCATCTTTCAGTGGTACCAGAGCCTGGCATCCTGCCAGCCTGTGTACCCTTTCACGAGCGACAGGGATCTGACGTATCATCATAGGGAAAAGAAGAAGGCTACCATGGGTGACAAAGAAGACGAAGGCCAGCAGTTTGTCAAGGAATCCAAGAATTCCAAACCAACATGAGGGAAACTATGGTGGAAATGGTCCAGCTGTCGAGAGGTTTGAACCAGCAATTGAGTGTTGGTAGGGCTATGCCAAATGGAGCTGAGGGCAGCAGCTCAGGTGTAGTGAAACCAGCAGTCTCTGCAAAGACATTCAAAGCAAAATTTTGGAAAAAGAGGCAGAAAACGAATCAGAAGTGCCACCTAAGCAAGAGGATAAGATTGCTAGACTACACAATGAATATCATGCTCTAAGTGTCGCCATTCACGGAGATCTGACTTTCACAAAGTTTCACGACATGAAGAAAAAGGAGTGGGCATAGAAGGAGAAGGTATGAAGATAGGAAAGATATCCAACATCACTTGGGTAAGATCACCATTCCAGTTTTTGATGGATCGGGGAGTTCCTCAGCAAGGGCTTGGTTGCAGAAATTAGACACATACTTTTCCTTGAATCCAACAAATTTGCCACCTTGCATCTTGAGGGTTTGGCCCATGAATGGAGGTATCATGGTATGGTGACACAAGGGCATGACTCCATCACAACATTGAAGGATTTCAGTCAGAGATTGATAGAGAGGTTTGATAGGAAATATCTAAAAATCCATTTCCAGGAATTAGCACAACTGAGGCAAGAAGGTAAAGTGGAGAATTATGTTGCTGAGTTTGAGAGACTTGCAGTGATGGTTCCAAATGTGACGGAAAGAAGACTCATAGTCCTCTTTGTTCAAGGCCTATCTGAACCCCTCAAGGGATTGGTGAGGGCATTTGCCCCTAACTCGCTACAAGATGCCATTACGAGAGCCTTAAACTTGGAAGATTCAATAGATAAGGACAAATCATACTCCAACAAGGCACCTCCTATTGTGCCCAAGAAGTTTCCTCAAAAAGACATTCCTCCACTAAGGACGGTACCACCCAAGCCCAGCCAATCGGGCATACCTAAGAATGAGCTCCGAAGGAGGAAGTTATGTTTCTCCATGTAGGGAGCCATGGCAGCCAGTGATCGTTGTTTGGGGAAGGGCCATATACACTACATTGAGGTAGTTTCAGATGAGGATTTTATGGATGAAATCGCTGATCCAGAGTTGGTTGTGATTGAGGATGAGCACAAAACTAAAGAGGATGGGCATCCAGGGGGAACACTTGCAACACTATCAGGGGCACCAAGGTATTATTCATTTCGGGTTAAAGGAGTTTTAGAGGGGCAGCGAGTGAGTATTTTGTTTGACAGTGGGTAGCAATTTTATTGATGAGAGGATGGTGGCTAAGATGGGATTCAAGACTGAAGATTTTGAAGGATTTAATGTCACCATGGCTAATGGCTACACTCTACCTTGCAATCGAAGGATTCAGCAGTTGAATTTGACTCTTGGCGGTCATAATATGAGGGATGATTTCTATGTGATTGGCATAGGTGACAGAGAGGTGGTCCTAGGACTGCAATGGCTACACTCACTTGGAGAGTACACACAGAATTATCAAAATATGGAGCTGAAGTTCAAATCTAATGGGAAGGAGATAGTCCTTCGTGGCCTTTCTAATGGAGGTCCCATGGTGGTGTCAGCCAAGCGAATGGAGAGGGCTTCGCATAGAGATCAAGTTGTTTGGGCAGCTGAATGTTTGATTACGAATACAAGGCCTTCCAAGGAAGGGAAAACTTTTAATGTTGACATTCAACCCATCTTGGAGAATCATAGTAAGGTCTTTGATGATATACCTCATGGTTTAACTCCAAAGAGGGGTTTCCAGCATGTAATTGAGCTTGAAGAGGGAGCAAAACTAGTCATCACTACCCCATATCATCATCCACAGGCATATAAGGAAGAGATTGAGAAGACAATTAAGGAGCTACTAGACATGTGGCATATATGTCCAAGTTCCAGCCCCTTTGCGTCTTCATTGGTGCTGGTCAAGATAAAAGATGGGACATTAAGGATGTGTATAGACTATAGATCATTCAACAAGAAGACGATCAAGAACTGCTACCCAATTCCTAGGATCAATGAATTGTTAGATGAGCTCCAAGGCACAGTATGCTTCTCCAAAATTGATTTGCATTCGGGATATCACCAAATAAGGATGAGAGAGGAGGATGTGCACAAGACAGCTTTTAGGTGCCATTACGAACATTATGAGTTTTTGGTCATGCCTTTTGGATTGACCAATGCCCCTGCCACCTACCAGTCATGCATGAATCAGGTAATCATTGTTCAATTGATTATATCTTGATCTACAGTAGGACATGGAGGATCATTTGAAGCATATAGATGAGGTACTTAGCATTCTTGAGCAGCATTCATTCTATGCTAAGGTATCCAAATGTGAATTTGGGATGACTGAAATTCTATACTTGGGGCATAAGATTAGTGCTCAAGGGGTGAGTGTTGATGAAGAGAAGATCAAGGCGATCCAGGATTGGCCTAAACCAAGGACCTTGTCACAATTGAAAGGATTTGTGGGCTTATGTAGCTACTATAGGAGGTTTGTGAAAGGGTTTTCACAACTTGCAGCTCCATTGACCAATTTGACAAAAAAGGGGGCATTCTCATGGAGCCCTATAGTGCAGCAAGCTTTTGATAAGCTTAAGGAGGTAATGAGTTCAAGCCTCGTTTTGGCTTTAACAAATTTCTCACTTCCTTTTGTTCTTGACTGTGATGCTTCAGGAGAGGGTATTGGGGCAATTTTGATGCAAAATAGACATCCTATAGCATATGAGAGTAGGAAGCTCAAGGATTCAAAGAGGGGCTTCTCTATTTATAACAAGGAGATGCTAGCTATCATGCATGCACTTGCCAAATTCAGACAATACTTGGTGTGTGGCAGGTTTGTAGTCAAAACAGATCATAACAACCTCAAATTCTTCCTCAATCAACGTGACTTGAATGATAGGCAGCAAAAATGGGTAAGCAAACTTCAAGCCTATGATTTTGATATTGAGTATGCGAAGGGAAAAAACAATGTGGTGGCTGATGCACTCTCTAGGAAGCCTTATTTTGTTCTATTTTTGATATATTTGTTGATTGGAAGGCTGCCATAATGGTTGAATATGCCAAGGATTCCTTTGCTACTGATATTTTAGATGGGAAGTTGATGATAGATACAAGGTGGTTGAAGACCTCATACTTTACAAAGATCGTGTGTATCTTGTGCCAAAATCTAGGGTAAAAGAGCAGATTATGAGTGTGTCATGACACACCTCTTGCTGGTCACCCGGGTTTCTACAAGACATACAAGCAAGTAAGAGACTGTTTTTCATGGAAGCGACTAAAGAATGATGTATTATAGCATGTTACGAAGTGTTTGGTGTGCCAACAAAACAAAACCGAGCATGTCTTTCCAACTGGTTTGTTGCAGCCCTTACCCATCCTAAATCAAAAATGGGAAAGCATTTCCATAGATTTCATTACGAGGCCTAAGGTGCAAGGTAAGGACTATATTTATGTGGTGATTGATATTTAGAGAGATACTTAAGCTTCATGGGCTGCCCAAGAACATTGTGAGTGACAAGGACAGCAGGTTTATCAACTTGTTTTGGCAAGAGCTCTTTCGATTGACTCACACATAATTGACTCCAAGCACTAGCTACCATCCACAAACAGATGGGCAAATTGAAATTGTGAATAAGTGAATTGAAGGCAACCTAAGGAATTATGTTACAAGGCAGCAAACAGCATGGATTAAGTGGTTACATTTGGGGGAGTTTCGCTACAACACCACGCATCACATGTCTATAGGTATGTCACCTCTATGGTTATGATGCTACTTCATTGATGGATTTGATCATTACCGATAGTAGGGTCCCTAGAGCAAGGGATGTGATGCAACAAAGTATGGATATCATGAATGCTTTCAAGGAGAATTTATTGTGTGCTCAAAACCAGCAAAAGATGTATACAAATCAGCACAGAACACAGAGAGTTTTTGAGGTTGGCGATATGGTTTATTTGAGGTTACAACCATATAGGTAGTCTACCCTCAAGGGGAATGATGCAGCAAAGCTGAAACCAAGGTTTTATGAACCCTATCAGATTGTAAGGATGATCGAGAGGTTGCATATGAATTGGAGTTGCCATAGGACAGCAGAATTCACAACATCTTCCATGTGTCAAACCTCAAAGGAGCACTTGGACAGGAGGTCACACCTTTAGTAGAGCTGCCCCCTCTTGAAGATGAAGGCAAATTGATACTCAAAACCAAAACAGTTTTGGATGTGAGGGAGAAAAGGCTAAGGAACAAGGTAATTCTGAAATACTTGGTTAAATGGAATAATCTACCTGTTGAAGATGCCACGTGGAAAGGAGTGGAGATCTTCGAGCACCCAAATCTAAGGTTGCTTGAGGGCAAGCAATATCTCGGTGGGGAGGATTTTCATGTCCCTGATTTAGCGAGGCCATAATTTTGAAATTTGGTGGGAGAACAGTGTTTTTTAACACTAAAGTGAATTTAAAATATTTAAAATTAAATTAAATAATACAATAATAATAATTTTTAAATAATAATAAATATTTTAACTCTTGTTCTGGCCAACCCAATTGGGAAGGCGTGTTTGATGGTATTTATGTTGGAAGTTTGGTTTGGATTCGGTATCATGGATGGACAAATTGGTCTATGGTAAGCTGGAGACGAAAACCTCTGCTACCCACGCCTTGGTGAGACGAAACCCTCATCAAGCATCCGTGAATTGTGTTTGAGCTTCACACTTGTTGATTCATATTTACCCACAGTAACAGGAATCGGCGAGTCCCGAGCCGAGTACCCCTGGCCGAGTCCTGGGAACCCGGACTCAGACGGGACCGAGTCCAGCCGTGTCCAAGCCGAACTTGCCAGATGTGCCGCATCCAGGAGAGTCCCGAGCCCTGGACGCAACCAACAGCAGCAAGTGAAAAAACCAATAAAAAAACATAAAATTAAAGTTTAAGTTTGTTTTTTTTTGGTCTTATATTATCTCCCCAACCCTAAAAGCAACCTCATTTCATTCATTTGGCAAAATAGGAGGAGAAGAGAGAGTTGTGAAGAAAAATAGGAGAAGAAGAGAGGGCAACCAGCAAGCTGTTGAAGACAAATCCAGGGTCATATATCATTTGGGAAGCTTCATACCAGCAAGGAGGTGCATTGAGAGCTCAATACTAGTGATTGGGAGGAGTTTGCATTGCATTCCAAGCCAAATCTAAGAGGTAAGTTTGATTTTAATTGGTTTTTTTTGTGTTTTTTTAACAAATAATTCATTGTAATTTGTAAAATCATTGTTTTTTTGAGTTTGCATTTTTTTTTACAAACCCTACTTGCAACTTAAATAATCTTAGAAACCCTATTTGTTATTGCAGCCACATTCATTTGCAAATCAAACCATATTATTATTTTCACAATGTCTCAAACCCCAAGTAGAAAAGACCCTGCTTGGAAACATGTTGAAATCTTTCCCGAAATGAAAAAAGGAGAAGCAAAATGTAAATACTGCAAAACAATATATCATGGAGGCATAAATAGATTAAAATACCATATTGCACGCATACCCATCCACGATGCAGTGGGCTGCACTATAGCACCTCCTGAGGTTGTTCGTGAAGTGCAGGTGCAATTAGAAACTTTTGAAATGCAAAAAGAAATGAAAAAGAGACAGAGGTAGGAGTTGGCGAGTGTTGGAGTTAGACAGAGACTTGGTTTTGTTGGAGATGCTTCTTCCATGCCTCCATACCATCTTAATGCTAGTGCTTGTGCTAGTGCTTCTACTTCTGCACCAGCTATCCCTATGTGTACTCCTAGTGCTGGTGGCGTTGCTACTGCTAGTGGTAGTGGCAGTATTAGCATTGGCCCTAGAGTTCGTAAATCTAGGGTGGACTCATATTTTGTACCACGCACTACTCCTAGTTCCCAACTGTCGCTTGAGAGCATGGGTTGGAACAAGGACGCGCATGATACAGCAGAAAAGACAATTGCAGACTTTTGGTACTACTACACCATTCCCTTCCATGTAGCCAGGTAATTCTTTTTCGTTTAATTGTTTTAAAATTTATATTTAAATTTTATTATTTTAGAATCTTGATGTATCTCATTATCGAATTCAAATTTAAAATTAAAAACTTAAAACTTTTCATTTTACAATACTTATGTAAGTAACTTATTAATTTGTTTATGACATGTTTTAGGTCACCTTTTTGGCAAAACATGGTTGATGCCATAACCATATGTGGGGCGGGGTTCAAAGCCCCTAGTGAAGATGAATTAAAGGGCCCACTTTTGACTCAAAAGGTGGTAGATGTGAAAGCACAATTAGAGGAGCAACACGTGCAATGGATGAGGATTGGTTGCACCATCATGACTGATGGTTGGACTGATAGGAGAAATAGGACGCTACTTAATTTCCTAGTTTCCTCCAGAGGTAATTGTACTTCCCTCAATGCATTGAAATTTGAATTTGATTTAGTGATTAATAATTTAATATGGCTAATTTATGTTTTTAAATTTATTGAATAATTGGTTTTGCTTATTTTTTTCAGGTGACACTGTCTTCATGAAGTCCATTGATGTTTTTGCCCAATTCAAAAATGCCACATACATGTGTGAGGCTATAGAGGAGGTGATAGTTGATGTGGGGGAAGAGAATGTAGTGCAAGTGGTGAGAGATAATGCAGCAAATTATGTTGTTGCTGGTAGATTATTGATGGAGAGGCACCCTACTATATTTTGGACTCCATGTGCCGCCCATTGCATTGACCTCATGATGGAGGATCTTGGCAAGCTCCCATGGATCAAAACATGTGTGGATGCAGCAAAAAACATTTGCAAATTTGTATACAATCACACATGGGTGCTTAACCTTATGAGGCAATACACGGGGTTGAGGGAGTTGTCTCATCCTGGCATCACTAGGTTTGCAACAAATTTTATCACGTTGCAATCCTTGATTCGTCAAAGGCAGCTTTAAGGCGCATGTTTACTAGTGAGGAGTGGTCTTCCTCATCCTTTTCTACAAGCACTGCAGGGATTGTTGTGGCTGATTGCATTTTTGATGAGCAAGGGTTTTGGACACCATGGACGAGATTGTGAAGGTAAAATTTAATTCTTTATTATGTTTTAATTTTTAATCATATCTTACTTTTATTTGTTTATTTTCGTTCACACTTATTTGTGAAACATGTTTGCACTTTGTAGTTTATTGAGCCCTTGCTAGTTCTCCTACGAGTTGCAGATGGGGAGAAGCCCGCAATGGGCTACATATATGAGGGCATGGATAGGGCCAAAGAGGCCATTAGATCAATCTATGGTGGAGTTGAGGAGAAGTATCATCTCATTTGGGATATCATTGATAGGAGATGGCAAAACCAACTTCATAGGCCCATCCCTACAACCACATGTTTCCTAAATCCGGCCTTCCAATTCCGCTGTGATTTCCGTGCAGATAGAGAAATTCTTAGTGGGCTCTACTTGATGATAGAGCAGATGTTGCCCGCTGTTACTACACAGATAGTGCATGAGATAGTGTTAGAATATTATATTCTTTTTGTATTAATGGTCAATACTATTGTTGTTATAGTAGTTTGTAGGTGAGGTAGTTAGACATCTTAAATGTCTACAGTGATCTACCTCTATTTAATGTAATCTTCTCCTTTGTTAATTCAAGCAATTTCTAGCCCAAAATTGTTTCATGGTATCAGAGCCATGGGGTTCTACAAGATCTGGCGAATTTTTTAATAAAAAATTCGTAGCCTCTTCTTGTCTGGAATTTTTTTCCAGAAATTTGTAGAAAATCTCTTGGTGGCTAAAATCTCTTGGGTTTCTGGGCATTTAAAAAAAAAAAAACAAAGTCTGTAATTCATGAAAAATTCATGTGAGACTTATGAAATATTCGTGGCTAAAATCGAGGCTCTTTTTGGTTCTCCCGCGTTTTCTCTTTCTTCGTGAATTTTGTGGACCTCTGTTCGTGGTCGAAGTCGCTGAAAATCGTGAGAAGTTTTTGGCCGCGATTTGTCTTCTAGCCGCGCGACTTTCTGCAAGTCCACGACAGTTTTTGGGCACTGTTCTTTGAAGAAAAAGCACTCTGAAATCGCGTTTCGCAGATTTTTCTTGGTGTCTGCGTTTTCTTCTTAGTCACGCGATTTTCACCTGGTTTTGACGGGATTTCGACAAGATTTTCTGGCAACGTTTTTCATCCACTTCAAGCCGCAATTTTCTGATTTATTGGACGTGTTTTTTACTTGTTCTTGGATGCGATTTCCTAAGATCTTTGGCCCGCGTCTTGTGAGCTTCAAAACTCGCGTGATCTTCTACAGATTTCGAGCTTTTTTCTGCAATTCTTCTAGTCTCTAATGGCGGCCAGGGTTCTGAAATTTTCGTCTAGGGTTTTGACCCTACAGTTCAAAGCGGAAAATTTTTTCGTTTGCAGATTCCTTCTGGGTTTTTCGAGATCTCAAATGGGTTGTCGTCCGATTTTTCTGGGTGCTTTGTTTTTCGTGCCTCGATTTCTGTGCAGATCTGTTCTGGCGGCTAGGGTTCCAAACTCTCTATTTTTCAGCCGACAATCGATGACTACCTGTTTCTGGGCTTCTATAATTCGCAATATTGCGTGGGATTCCTTTGTTGGGTTTTTTAAATATTTTTTCCCTTGTTAAAAAAAAAAAATCTGGCTTACTAGTTTTAATATTTTTTTTAAATTTTCATAATTTTTTTCTAAAAAATTCCTTTTATTTCTCCTCAAAAATTAAGGGTCAATTCCTATTTCTAGTCAGGGTTTTTGTTGTATGGGAGGGCTCTCTGGTCTTTGGTTTTTACCATTTTTTCCGAAAAAACGATGATTTGTAATCTTGGGTTTGGCGATTTTTTCCTCAAAAATCGTGGTTTGTTGCAGTCTGTTTTGGTTGCACCTCAAATTGCTGAGGCGAACATCTGCACAACTGGCTTCTTGCAGTCTGTTCTCGGGCATCGTGCTCCTCTGCAAAAGTTTCGACGGTTTGCCGATTTATCCTCAAAATCATGGCCGCTGTTCTCAGTGCGTCTCTAGCGATAGGGAGGAACAGCTCTGTTATCCAACATCAGGTTGGACGTTTTCTGGTCTGAAGTTTTGTAGTTTTTGGGAGGGTTCATGGCAGACTACTCTCACGTGGCAGAGTCAGTGGCAGGCTTTTGTCTCTTGTTGCAGAGCTTTCTAAAGAAGGGGCAACCTTCTCTGTTTTTTTTCAGGATGGTTTTTGGTACTCTTGGTCATCAACATTCTGCATATCCAGGGAGGGTCTCCGTAGCAGCAGAGTGTTCTAAATAATTTGTGACCAATCGACCTGTAAAGTGTTTTATGTAGGCTAGTTAGACGATTGACCATTAAGGGAGGGTGTTAGAATATTATATTCTTCTTGTATTAATGGTCAATACTACTATTGCTATAGTAGTTTGTAGGTGAGGTAGTTAGACATCTTAAATGTCTACAGTGATCTACATCCTCTATTTAATGTAATCTTCTCCTTTGTTAATTCAAGCAATTTCTAGCCCAAAATTGTTTCAGATAGATGCCTTCACTAAGGCACAAGGAGACTTCTTTGCATGTCAAATGTGTAAAGATAGTCGGACAACATTACTGCTAGGTAAAAATATATTTAAGGGCATAATTTTCATCTTTTTATATTATAATTTATTATTAAATGTTGAACTTGAACTTGAAACTTCAAATGAGATTGATTTTGTTTCTTTTTCTCATCTCAGATAAAATGGTGGGTGATGTTTGGTTCTGATACACTGAACCTGCAAAATATTGCCATTCGTATATTGAGCCAGCCATGCAGTTCATCTAGTTGTGAGTGCAATTGGAGTATGTTTGAGCACATACACTCCAAGAAGTGCAATAGATTGACAGTGGAGAGGATGAATGACTTGGTATATGTTCATTACAACCTTCGGCTCAGATACAGGAAGCTTTTTGACCACGACAAAACCCCGATCAGTCTAGAGGAGGTTGATCCACAGTCTGAGTGGATCACTGAGGCTACAGATGCAGTCTTTAGTGACGAGGACCTTGATTGGGTGGACCAAGCAGAGAGAGAGGATGAGGTTGTAGCCATGGCTGAGGAGGAGGCTAGAGCACGAGGAGACATAGCTACTGTTGGTGAAAGTGGCATGGAGAGTCAGACACAGGCAGAGACTATGGCTGCAGTTGCAACATCATCCAGGATCCTTAGACGCCTTCATAGGAAGGATGTTAGCTCCACTATGCCATAGAGTCATAGACTTATAGCTATTGTTTTGATATTTCATATTTGTATGGAACATTTGATGTCATGGATTTCATATTCCATCAGTTTTGTATACATTTGACTAATTTTATATATCTAAGTATGCTATTTCCTTCAGCGGCACAACTACAATTTGTGTACTTTATACTTATGTGATCGTTGTATACTTGTGCATGCGATCAAATTTGCTTTTACTTGTGTTGTATTCAATAAAGGGTGCTTCAAACAAGTTTTAAATCCTTAAAAATCTCTAAATTTCTAGGGTTTTTTCAACTTTTTTTATTTTGCCGAGTCTGCGCTGAGTCTGAGTCCTGAGTCCCCGAGTCGAGTCACCCTCACCGAATTTGAGCCGAGTCCGAGTCTCGTAACTATGTATTAACCATTCCAGGTTGGAGCGATATAATCAAGAGATCTCAAGAAGGCAACCTCTAGAGTAAGTGGCGGAGCCTCTTGTTGAATTTTATGATCAGATGTAAATGCACAGAAAAATTAATTTGAAATCAGACAAATAACACAGCATATACCCTGGGAAAACCCTCCTCTTGAGGGAGAAAAACCCAACAACAAAGATCTCTCTTATATTGATGCAACAGAAGCAATAATTCACTTTACAATGAGGCCGAACACAAGGCCAATAACCAGCATCTACTCTAGATGCAATAACAGATGATAATCTGCTCTTCCTTGTAATCTGCACTTAGAGAGATTCGCAATCTGCTCTTGAATGAATTCGCACTTGAATGAAGGAATAAGTCGAACTTGCTTGATCTTGCCTCAGCTCGCCTTTATGCTCGGACTGTCTTCCCCAAGACTTCATCACTGCACTATGTTCGCTCTGTATTTAGGTACTCTGAGAGATGTTCGCCCTTCACTGTGTGATATATTCGCACTTAAGCATTCACACTTGATGATACATCTGCATTTGATCAGACTTGCCAATTTGAAGCGCACTTGATCAGATTCGCTAGCTGTAGTTTCGCCCTGTTTTTGTATGATTACTCTTTGATCAGACAATATATATTAGCACTTGTGAGAATGTCCAAACTGACCCCCTGATGCACTTCATTACCATGGACGAATGTTCTTATATACAATTTGGAGAGGTCGCGCCTCTTCATATCATGAGGTCGGCTATAAATACAATTCATCAGATGAAAGTCGGCCTCAACAGATTTTATTATCAAGATGACTTTGTATCTTCTTATGTCGGCCATAGTTAAACATAAAGAATGTCGGCCTAGATAAATGAATGCCTCTTCACAAGAGGTCGGCCTCAAATCATAACAACACATTAAAATTACATAACTCCTTAAAGATGTCGGCCTAGCATATTAAATGTCTTCTAATATCCTCTTACAAAGGTCAGCCTATTATAAATTGTATAGCCAACGGCTATCATACAATTTATGATCCATGAAGGAGCTGGAATGAGCTACCTAAGCTGCTATAACATTAACACTCCCTCTCAGCTAGGGAGAGAAATTCCAGCTGCATCATCTCCATATGAAGTTTACCTGCCACTATTGCCTGCAATCAGATATAAAGAGAGATATATCACCTCAAAGTGATATCAACCATCACATGGTTAAGTACTAGTGTTCATCACTTGCGTGATGGTGTCACCTCAACGTGACTTTCACCATGGCTCTCCCAGAGGGTGAAACACAAGTACAGAAAGATCATCACGGACTCTCTCACGTGATGTTGTCATGGAGTCACACACATGACATCCACCATGACTCAGCTCAGAGGGTGGAAACGAGGGCTTTCACCTCAAGTTCTTCCATCACAGAAGAAAGTGCAATAGTAAGTACAAGTGTTCATCATTTGCGTGATGGTGTCACCATGGCTCTCCCAGAGGGTGAAACACAAGTACAACATATGTCATGGAGTCGCACACATGACATCCACCATGACTCAGCTCAGAGGGTGGAAACGAGGGCTTTCACCTCAAGTTCTTCCGTCACAGAAGAACATGCATTAACAAGGGATTTCACCTCGAACTCCTCTCACAGAGAAGAACTCATTAAACAAGGCTCACTGATACTGAGACTCATACTCAGTCAAGGCTGGATTCTCCACCATACCAAGCTTGTCTCGAAAGTATACAACCTTTGTCCTGGCGAGAGGCTTGGTGAGAATATCTGCCGTCTGCTCATCAGTGCTAATGTACCTCAACTGTACAGCCTTCCACAGTACCATATCTCTGATATAGTGGTACTTGATCTCAATATGCTTGGATCTGTCATGAAACACAGGATTGACAGAAGGCTTCACACAACTCTGATTATCACAATGAATAATAGTAGGCTCCATTGATTGTCCAACCAATCCTGCAAGGAGCTTATGAAGCCATGCTGCCTCCCGAGTTGCCATGCAAGCTACAATGTACTTAGCCTCTGCTGTACTCAATGCTACAGAAGACTACTTCCTGCTGCACCAAGAAATCATAGCAACTACCAGAGATGTTCTTCCGATCTGTGACACATCCTGCCCAATCAGAATCAATGAACCCAAGTAACTTCAAGTGCATCTGAAGTATACTTCAACCCATATCCAATTGTGCCACGCAAGTATCTCAGGATATGTTTAGCTGCAACAAGATGTATCTGTCTCGGATCACACATAAACTGGCTAAGTGCACTCACTACATAGCAAATATTAGGTCTAGTGTTAACTAGATACATCAAGGATCCAGTCAGCTGTCTGTACAACGTAGGATCCACCAAATCTGAACTCGCTGCAGCAAGATTACCATCTTCTTCAGGCTCAGCAGGCTCCCTCTAAATCTTCAGGCACTTGCATCAACCTTCTGACCTCTTCGTCCAAGATTGACTGCAACACTGACTTAGATAAATGTTTTCTAGTGCACACCTTGGTACTGAAGAGAGTTTAGAATAGTCCTCCTCGACCTCATCTCAGATCTCACTATTCTGAATAGGTTTGTGGAGCTACCAATGGCAAATCCAGAAGGCAAACTTGAGCAAATCTGATCTCAGCAACTGAAGGGATCCTCTAAGGGTTTAGCACCTGGCCTTTCAATACAACAATCTTCACTTCTTCTCAGTGAGTTACAAGACTCCCTCTTGATCCTTGCTTCAAAGATTGCAAAGAAGACTTCTGGAAGTGAGCTCCCTTTGGTCACCAGCTCAGTCCCAAGGCTGCTTGATCATTTCTTTGGTCGGCATGACTTCTTCACAAGATGCCTCAAGCTTTTCATCATTAAGAAATCTCTCATCACCTTCTCGCTCCTAGAACATTGAACTGCAAGCATTTTAGAGAGAGATTACTTAACAGTTTATAATTACCCAAGGAAATAACAAGACTGGAATCATACAAAGTTTACAATCACAGGTTATCACATGAATACATAAGAATTTATGCATAATGTTAGAACATGAATAAATCAACCTGAAGGAGAAATATACCAAAAGGTCAAACTAGAGGGATAAAGAAACTTATCTTTATATAATTTTTTTTTTGGTATAACTCTTTCATTCATCTTTTACTCATCTCGAGAATGCCAAACTCAGCACAACAAAAGAATAATCTGCACAACTACAGATTTCTTGAATGCATTAAGCGGTTAGCATGTAGAACCAACTCTCTCCAAGAGTTCAAGGCTCTAACACAGTTCATGCATTAGAGAATGATATCGATGTGATCAACCTATCACAATCGAAAATGCAATTCTCTTTCTCATCTCAAAGTCACACTCAGAGATCTACATGATTAGCATGAAACAACTCACAATAGATAATTTGAAGTCTTCAAAGGATCTTTATGCTAGAGATTACAACTCGAGAAATCACTAACTCTCTTTTCTAAGATCCAACTAACTGAAGTAACTGAAATTCAAACTAGAAAGGTGATTTCAACAAAACACAGAATACTTATCTTCCTTAATATTCTGATAAATGCAATTATTGAACACGGTATGTTGTTCTTATACTCAGATCAATCCACAGCCTTCATGACTCGAGCACAGACTCATGACAAGGTTAAATTTGAACAAGGCCCATGACTGCTCAAATTTACAATGCACTCTGTTTCCAACTGCAATCCACTAGGTTATGCAACATGCTTACTAGCAATACCCAAATTGTTAGAGGTAGATAGAATCATCACTCGAAAGACTTTATCAGATCTGCACAACTGAGATTCACATAAAGGAATATAAACAAAGAAAGGAACCAAATACTTATCTCTATTTGATTTCAGCCTTTTGATTTCAAGCATCAACCCTTGGCAGCACAATCTGACATAGTTGAGCTCTTGACTGCAAGGTTGTGAAGACCATTGAAGTCCGTTCCAAATAATGATATCATAGAATTCTCTCAGAATACATGACTACTTCAGAACCTTCCATAATCATGTGCATTTAGATAACAGATCCCGGAAGGTGAGATCACCGCATCGTATGACTCTCTGATCTCAGATTGCTAGCAAAATGACTCAAGTAAACTCATGAAGAGAGCATGCGCTAGATCTGACTTCGAATTGCTTTTTCAAGATCTGATCGGATCTTTCCATAGACCCGCTCTGATACCATGTTGAATTTTATGATCAGATGTAAATGCACAGAAAAATTAATTTGAAATCAGACAAATAACACAGCATATACCCTGGGAAAACCCTCCTCTTGAGGGAGAAAAACCCAGCAACAAAGATCTCTCTTATATTGATGCAACAGAAGCAATAATTCACTTTACAATGAGGCCGAACACAAGGCCAATAACCAGCATCTACTCTAGATGCAATAACAGATGATAATCTGCTCTTCCTTGTAATCTGCACTTAGAGAGATTCGCAATCTGCTCTTGAATGAATTCGCACTTGAATGAAGGAATAAGTCGAACTTGCTTGATCTTGCCTCATCTCGCCTTTATGCTCGGACTGTCTTCCCCAAGACTTCATCACTGCACTATGTTCGCTCTGTATTTAGGTACTCTGAGAGATGTTCGCCCTTCACTGTGTGATATATTCGCACTTAAGCATTCACACTTGATGATACATCTGCATTTGATCAGACTTGCCAACTTGAAGCGCACTTGATCAGATTCGCTAGCTGTAGTTTCGCCCTGTTTTTGTATGATTACTCTTTGATCAGACAATATATATTAGCACTTGTGAGAATGTCCAAACTGACCCCCTGATGCACTTCATTACCATGGACGAATGTTCTTATATACAATTTGGAGAGGTCGCGCCTCTTCATATCATGAGGTCGGCTATAAATACAATTCATCAGATGAAAGTCGGCCTCAACAGATTTTATTATCAAGATGACTTTGTATCTTCTTATGTCGGCCATAGTTAAACATAAAGAATGTCGGCCTAGATAAATGAATGCCTCTTCACAAGAGGTCGGCCTCAAATCATAACAACACTTTAAAATTACATAACTCCTTAAAGATGTCGGCCTAGCATATTAAATGTCTTCTAATATTCTCTTACAAAGGTCAGCCTATTATAAATTGTATATCCAACGGCTATCATACAATTTATGATCCATGAAGGAGCTGGAATGAGCTACCTAAGCTGCTGTAACATTAACACCTTTGGCTCTCGCCTTATTCAAGAGCTGGCATGAACTTACACAAATCGTGAGCAGTAAGACAGCGATAAGAGCAGTGATTGATCCTACCATGCGAGTCTGGCAGGCAGGGATGCGAGGGAGATATCAGTTGATTGGGTACTAGTTGTCCCTCAAAATCGTCATTTACTAGCACACAATACCTACCCACTGGAATAGCTGAAGCAGCGAGATTCTGTAACCAGCAGGCTCAGCGTGAAATTGGGATTTGGAATTCATCAGTGCATCTCTATGTCAAGCATCCCGGGTTTGGATCAATAACACTTGTTGACTATTGAAAATTCTGATATTATAATTTTGCTGGGTCTGCTTGTATAATGTCAGGCTCCTCATTGTGAATCACTTATGTAAATCCTCCAACTAATGACTTCAGATCTGAGTACTTATCTACTGGGTGCTATTATTCACTACTGAACCTATTATTTTGCAATTATGTTGTCATACATTTTGGCTGTGTAAGAACTGCAAATTGTATTTGTCAAACTGTGTTTTATTCCTAATCAGATCTGAGTGTCATTTAATATTATTGTTGGAGAGTTTCCTGTTTGGCATCTTTCTTAGAGGAAATACATGTGTCCAATACTCCAATTACAAGCAATTAATCACAATAATGTATAAGGCTGTTTAATCATAAATTACGATGTCATGGCCATAAGAATAAGGAGTAAACCATCATTAATGATATATATTTTAGAGCCATGGATAGGATAATTATTTGTTAGAAATAGGGTAATTCATTGCAGAGAAAACCAGTACATCTATGACAAATGAGTAACGATTGATCTATAACAAATCTTGTTATGGATAAACTATCAGAGACTTAATAATTTGCACAAATGTTTTACCAGTCTTAAAGTGCCTTTCAAGTTACTTTACAATAAAATTTCTGTTCAGTTTAATTTATTTGGTATAAATCACTTTTTTTGGCTTAAAAAAGAATGGAATATGATAAATTCTGAGGATAAGTCTTACTAATTGATTACCTTTGAAAAAGAATGGCAAAGGGCAATATATTTTGATCTTTCATTAGGAGCAATAAGTGCAATACTGCATCCATCAGTAGCAGCCCTGGCTGTTCTCCCACTCCTATGAACATAGACCTGATTTACATATGCTAAGCTCAATTGCATGGGAGAAAACTGATCTAACATTTTAAACTAAGCAGTAAAAGATGTTTCCATAAAACTGAATGAGTGCAAAATAAAAGTTAAACTAACCTCTGCAGAATGTGGTAGTTGATAGTGAATGACTGTTCTAACACCAGGAATATCAAGACCTCTTGCTGCAACATCTGTCGCCACAAGAACACAGTTCTCATTTTCCTTGAAACGATCCATAGCCTATACATAAACAAAACTAATATAAAATGAGAGTACAAAAAAAAATCTGCAAAAAAATCAATAACGCACCAAGATCATTGAATAAATTTATGCATATACTAAATCCGAACTGTCTATACTAAGAAACATAATGTACATACAAATAACAGACTGCCCTATGCAACACTAATCTAGTAATCTGCATACTTCTTATTTTCAAAATTAAATAATATTTAATCTTCAGAAACTAAAACAATCTTTTAACTTTTACAAGGCCACAGTTATTTAATTACTATTAGTGTGCAGTACTAGATTTTATCGATGCGGTTTATTCCACACAAGGACTTGCCCCTCCACCCCTCACCCGCCCCTTTTTCAAATAATCCTTATTGGGGTATTCATTACTACATCTGTTATGTTTCATCATCAATTTCTAACCATTACCACAGGATAATTATAGTGTAATGATCCATTGCTAATTGTCAAGGATAAAAGTATCATCTATCTGTAAAAATTACCACGAATTATTACTGTGTAAGGATTATTTTCCCATTTTCAATTTCCAATGGCTTGGCCTATCACACAATAACTCCCTTCAATGTCCCTTCATAGATTATTTAGAAGTAAGAGTGGTTGTAATTAGTGAAATAATTATAATGCACTCTTGCATCCACTATATCTCAAATCTGTCCTTGTGCATAAGTTATTTACTGGTTTCAAAGACACTCTTGGGTTAGAGAGATTCTTTCCCCAGAAACTTACCTTTGTTATTAAAATTTTCAATTTTTATTGGTTTCACATTTGTGACATCGTATATGACAGCTTCTGGTATGGTTTCTTTTTATTTCACCAATAGTTAGTTCTAATCAATGTTCCACAAAGTTTTTGAATGTGGGGATGGAGGAACACAAGGATAGATTTTGTGAACAATGGAACTCTAGACTCATATTTGGGGATGGTGAGGAAACAGCAGTGCAAATATAATATAGTATTTGAACAATTAGTTATAACAAAATGTATACAAAATTGCAATTTATGATTTTATCTAAGTCTTTTATGTAATAGTAAAGTTAAACTATAAACTAATTAACACAATGAATCAACTGAAACAACACTGAACAATGCGATGATAATTCTGAATATCAATATATTATATTCATACGATTTGTATACTCAAGTACAATGGGCCAATGCCTTGGTGATCTAATTATCCTCCTCAAATGTTGTGGAAAACTCCTCATCGTTGGAATTGTAGGAAAACAATTTAAATAATTTACGAACTGTAGAAAGAACTTGCATATATAAATATTAAATTTGAAACATTAAAACAAAAAACAAGCATTTTAATACTCTAAAACTTGATTAAAGAATTTAAAAAGGTGATTCATTTGTTGACATTTAGATTTTGTTTATTTGAATATTAAAATATCCCTATTGCAATGCTAAAAGAAAATTCAGAAAACAACACAAAAACAAATATTTGAATGTGAGGTTTTACCTTGAACTTGAAGGTTTGATGAATGATGACTGACGAAGACAATTAAAGTGGATAGAGACTCTTTCTCTTCCTCTTGCTCTTGCTCAATGCAAATGGTAAATTGTTGGTGGTGATTCCAATCAGTGATACAAGACTTAGCGAGTCCCAAGACAAGCAAGTGAATATGAGAGCTAGGACTCGAGGCCCAAGTACCCACGAGTCTAGTTAAACTAACTAGCAAATCCTATTGGGAAGACTCGGCCGCAACAATAGTATTGAAAACACAAAAAATATAAAGAAAAAAAAAGATGGTAAAACCAAATAACTTAACATGACTTCCAAGACTCTAAAAGCAAACTCATTTCATTTACAAACACAAGAAGAGAAAATAAATAAACGTATTGGAGCCAAACTCACATACAACTGAAAAAAAGAACTTGCAAACAACTTGAGCAGAAAACATTGATTAAATTCCATTTGGGTAGGTTTGTAGCAACCCTCGATGCACTTAAAAGAGCCTACAGTGCATTTGGAAGAACCCACCAATGATTTGAAGCAGCCCAACGTCAAACTGAAGCAAATTTGAAGAGGTATTTTCATATTTTGAATCTTTTACTGTTTTGTTCTAAATTTCATTTTTCTACATTTTTATTTTTTTCATTTTAGGTTTACAAAACAAACCCTAGCTATTTTTTATCTCTTTTTACAAACAAACTCTATTTATTTTTCTAAAAAATATATATTTTATAGTTGCAAACCATAACTAATTTTACTTTTTTCTAATTTTGTATCTTAATTTAACTAGAAACCCTATAAGTTAATTTATTGTTCATTTATTTATTATTACAATGTACTTCACATTTATAAATTGCTCTAATGTCAACCCCAATTAGAAAAGATCCTCATGGAGGCATTAACCGATTGAAATATCACCTTGAACAAATATCATACAAAATGTTAAAGTGTACATAAGTGTGCCCCATGAAATTGTGCGCAAGGTATAAAGCCAATTAAAAAACTTTGACCAACAAAAGTAACTAAAAAAAGCAAAGAGAAGAGATGGCAGCCATTCGTGGAGACACTTATTTTTCAATTCTCCCTTTTCCTAGATCTTTGAACAATCCCGGTAGTGGCAATGCTAATGCTAGTGTTGAGCTTAGAGCTTGTGAATCTAGATTAGATTCATATAATGCACCACACATGACTCTAGGTTCCCAACCATCCCTTGAGACTCTGAGAACATAGGTTGAAACAAGGGCAAACATGATGCAATAAGGAGTGCAATTGAAGACTTTTGGTTTTATTGCACCATTCCATTTCACACATCAAGATAGTTAAACATTATTATTGTTTTAAAATATGTTGTTTGATTTCTTTGTCTCCTAATTTTTTTAATTTAAGATTTATAAAATCTAAAATCTAAATTTTATAATACTTATTTTGTTTATTTTGTTTATTTTATTTATTTTAGGTCTCCTTATTGACAAAATATGATAGATGCAATTATTATTTGTGGGCAAGGGCTCAAAGCCCCTAAGGATGATGACATAAATGGCTCCATTTTGACTCTAATGGTGGCCGATATGAAGGCCAAAATCATGAAGCAGCATGAGATGGAAAAAAAGAGTTGCACAAATATGGCCAATGGTTGGACAGATAAGAGTAGGACATTGCTAAAAAAAAATTTGTTTCTTCCTAAGATGGTCGTACTTCTTGAAATCCATTGATTTAGTGATTAAAATTTTTAACTTTGACTTTAGTGATTAACAATTGCATTGCAAATTTCATTGTTTATTTCTCATGTGGCACATTTTTCATAAAATCCATTGATGATTTAAGAAAGACAAAAAAATGTTGAATTCCTTTGCGAGGTTTTGTAGGAAGTCTTGGCCGAAGTGGGTGAAGAGAATATTGTGCAAATAGTTACAGATAACGCAACGAATTATGTTTGTTGGAAATAAGCTTCTCATAGATAGACACCCATCCTTATTCTGGACTCTTTGTGCTACTCATTGTCTTGACCTCGTATTAGAGGATCTTGACAAAATTCCATGGATCAAAGCAAGTGTGGAGAATAGTAAAAGAATTGCAAGTACATATACAACCATGCTTGGGACCTCAAATTAATGAAGAAATATGCAAACAAGGAGTTGGTTTGTCCCAAAATAATCCACTTTGCAACAAACTTTATCATGTTATAATCTTTGCTTCAGTCAAAGGCTGCTTTTAGATGCATGTTTTGTTAGCAAGGAATGATCTACATCTTCATATACTAAGACCAAACCTAGGGTTGACATGGTTGACCAAATTTCCAATGAGCAAAACTTCTAGCTTTCATGAAAGAGATCGTGTCATGCCCCCATCAAAGAAAGAAACAGATCACAACATTTAGTCAAATTGCAGCACTTAAAGTCTAGGCATATAAGAATAAACAAGAGAAGTGATTTCCTTGAATTAAAGATATTTAATTAAAATTAAATTAAAAGGGTCTTAGGCCAACAATTAAAAGGATAGTTGTGACTTTTCCAAAAAGGCCGAAATAATGAAGAGGTGTAACTCCCTCAAACTTAAAGATGTAAGAGGGGGAGCATTTCATTTGAGAAGGAGATACATAACATCATTCAATAATTCAATTGAGAATAGAACCTTATGTGACTTTGCAAGTAAATTAAATTATGTTCTCAAGAGTAGTGAGAATGTGAGAAAGGAAGTGACTCCAAATGTGAAAGGTTGTGACTTTCAAATGTGAAAGGTTGTGACTCCCTCAATAATAAGATATAAAAGGGAGATCATTTCCTTTTGGAGAAATCATCTATGGGGCATGAATCAATCAATCATTTTAGAAATAAATTATCATTCTCAAAAGACAGCAATGAAGGGTGGTGACTCATTTATTGTGAAGGGTAGTGACTCCTTCAAAAAATGGATATAAAGGGTAAATCAGTTCATTGACATTCAATCAGCAATCATCACTCATCTATCCATCAAGAAATCAAGCAATCAAAATATCAAAAAGATCAATCAAGCACACAGCAATAAGTCTATCAATACATTCAATCATCAAACCATTCAAGCATCAATTATTCAATCATCAAAACATTCAATCATCAATTCATTCAAGTAACACACATTCAAATATCAATCCAGAATATCAATCAAGGGAGAAAAAAAGATAAGAATAAGAAATCTGAGATATCTCTTTGGAATAGAGATTGACAACAGCCATTAATAAAATTCAGAAAAATAATTGGTGGCAGCCATTTAAAAGTAAATTTATCATTTCAACAAGAGGTATTTATTTAGATACAATCTAGCAAATTCCTTTAGAAGTCATATCTTCAATTTGGGGAACTATTTTGCAAATAGGAATGATGGCCAGCCTTTCGAGTTCACAAGAGGTGAAGGACGACCAGCCTTCATGCTCTTATCAAGTACACAACCTAGAGATGGAATGGATGGCCAACCTTCCATGCTCGTGAGCCAAGAGGTGGAATGGAAGACCATCCTTCCATGCTCTTGGGCTTGATCAAGGAGGACGGCCAGCCTCCAAGATGGACTGAGAGATGGAATGGTGGCCCACCTTCCATGCTCTTGCAATACAAGGGCAACCAACCTTGAGATTGTCGTTTGCAAGCATTTCCAATGAATTCACAATATGATCTGCTATAAGGAATATGCTATGATGTGATGATTCAAATATTAATGATGCTATGAATTATTGATCTAAATATTATGATGTTTTAGCTATGATTTATTGATCTAAATATTCTAAAATTTTATGCATGGATTTGAATATTATCATACTTTTTGTTACCTAACATTACTAATATCAGTTTTTAGTGAATAATACTGTTTTGCAGGCCTAAAATTATGAATTTCCCAATAAGGGACATTACAATTGGTATCAAGGCCTTAATTCTGCCAGCCTGCGGGGTAAAGATAAAATGGTGGATGCATTCTAATCAAAAGGTATTGAAGAATCAACAGGAAGCCATATTAGTTATTACACAGTCCTCAAAGATCACTATTTAGCAGAAAGAGTATACTGCTACAGACAGCAAAAAGATTCACAGTGATTCCAAAACAACCCCCCTTGAATCTGGGTTTGAATTCATCCCCATTCTAGAAAAAAGTTTTAACAATAACAAAGGAAACTGAAGTAACAGGTCTTTAAGAATCCAAATGAACACCCTAGATTCCTGACTGCAAGAAGCCACATTAAACCCAAAAACACAACTAGCAGGGTTCAGTAAAGTTATAGAGATTCTATAACAAATGCCCAAATATATTGTATTCACACTCTTGGTTACAAACCTCCGACAAACAAAGAATGACTTCAATACAGAATAGTAACCAAGAGCATAATGATATTCACTTATATACTGGATTACATCCTTGGGCCTTAAGAGATTAAGTAAATAACTTGTTGGCGTAACAATTAGCACCTCTGGAGTGCACGTTGGTACGGACAGCTATGCACAGTGCATAATGACTGCTCTTCAAATTAGGAGGGCAAGCTCCCTCTTTTGCTGATATGCGTTGAAAAATAAAGTATTCTAAATCCTATCTTTTTCAGCTCAGTTGGAAGAGGCACAAGGTTAAGGAAACCAAGAACATTGTAGCTAAGGGTTTTCTCTGGTTTTGCAGATCCTAACTACAACTAAACTAAATGCTTTAATCTATCCAAACTCCTCAAGAAAACAGAGCATGAGGAAAAAGGAGTAGGAATGGGTTTTACGATAAACTCTACAATAGGATTTCCAAGGAGGAGGGACCCCTATCCGAGGCATAGGCTGAAATGAAGTTTATTAGGCACGAAACTTAAACGATAATTCTTCTTCCCAAATTTCCAAGGAGGAGGAACCCCTATCCGAGGCGTAGATTGAAAGAACAACTATTAAACATAACATAAGATAGCAAACTAGGACAGCAAATTGCATTGGCGAGACACGCATACATAAACAATCAAACTAGCAACTCCATTTAACTAAGATGAACAAATACCATAATAATAACATTAAGGCAAGGTGGCGCAGCCATTTATTATCACAATAAAAGCTTGTGAACAGATACAGAACAACAATATTACAGGCAAGGTGGCGGAGCATATACTACTATCGTGTGCAAAAGTTAATTACAAATGAGCAAAGAGCCCTTATTTATAGACATCAAAGGTGTAGGGAACCCTAAAATCACCTTGAGTAAACTACAGTCTTGCAAGCATGCAAGATTTTATTGCTAAACCTAAATAAATGAAACTATACAATTAACTGGAAAACTACCATCAGTTAACCGAAACAAGACTAAACTAAATGGACATGTGCAACATGCATGTCCTTATTGAAATGAAAACTAAATGAAAAATCCAACTGTACATTGATGATTCCAAGACAAACATAGCATGAAATGTGGAACGAGTTAACTCGAAAAGAAGCATTGAGTTAACTGTTGTGTTTGAGTCCTATCCTAAAACGGTGGGACGTCTTGATCTGGAGTTCACTAGTTGCAATCTCGAGCAAGTAACCCCTCCACGAGGTTGTTGACTACATCACCATCTAAAGGTCGTCACATATCTCAACTATCAATTCACTACTTGTCAGCAACTCAAGCAATCTTGGAAATCTCTACACACTTAAACTGGCATTTCACTGACTGGTAACTCTGGCGGCTCTGTAACTGAAGTGATGGCCACTGTTTCTTCTGCAGCTTGACGCTTCTCACGTTTTTCACGCTTTTCTCTATGGAAGAGTGTTGCATGATGAAACCGCGAAGTTTGACTTCGAACCCTCTGGTTGTGAGAAATGCAAATGAACTTGTTGCACACGGAGAATTCCAACGGTATCAACCCTCTAAACCGGCCTTGGAAGACAATCAGCTATACGAGGCATGAAACCATGTGGACTTGAGTGACTACGCCTGTCAACCCTCCAGTTGCACTTGATACAAATCGGTGTCAACTTTTCTGATAAAATCATGAACCAAGACTGACTTAGTCTTGAATTCGATCTGTGTACTGCATTCTGATAAACTCACCTGTTGACTGTAAACTCGACTATGTTCTGACAACTTTCTCAAGAAAGCTAAAACGTCTCCTGATGAGGCTAAAAATACCCTGTCGGAGGGTAATTTTCACGAAAAATTTTGAGACGTGGGTTTTGTGTACAGAGTGATTCTAATACCACCCACAACATCAGAATTGCGAAAAAGCGCCGTTTAGCTTGACATGCAAAGACTTTTCAGCCGAGAAAAGTAGGGGTTTTAGGGTTTCTGGAGGGCAATTTTTCTAAGAACAACTAAAATATGGGTTTGTGTAGAAGATGATTCTAAGCCAACCCAAATCCTCTGTTTTGAAAAATATTGACTTTTATTCTACCATGCAAAGGAATTTCAGTTGAGAAAAGCATAGCTTCGAGAATTGAAGCTTCGAGGCAATTTTTCCTAAAAAATTCTAACACATGGGTTTTGCGTCTGAAAGTTGGTTTAAGGCCCTCAAATGCAAGGGCGCCCCTGGCCTGCAAAGGCACAATTACCATCTTGAGAATGATTTTGCACATTGCAACTTTCAACTGAACACTCTACTTTGACCCTTGCCACCGGGTGCTGGATTGCTCAGATGCGAGCATCATTGATCCCATCGCGAAGCTAGAACAACTTGGAAGAGATGTTCCTGGAAGTGACGAAGAGAGAAAACTGCTTCTAAGAACTCCAAGTAGAAGGGCGCCTATTTCAAGGGAGTATGTAAATTCCATACTTAGCCATTTTTCTACTTGTTTCCATTCTTTAGCATTTCCCGCTGATCCTTCACTCACGAGCGTTTGACAAACCCTGAGGGTTGACGGTTGGATTCACTGAATAGCTAGGAGGATTCTACACAGGTCTCGTGAAGACAACAGCTGCTAAAAACCTCATCTAGCTGGCCAAAAGGCTAGGCAACCCTGGCCTATACAGGTACAGTTTGATATTTCCACTTTTATTTTCCCTCTATTTTATGTGCTCACTAGAATAACTGCCACGGTCACTCAACACATCTGACAATCTTGCGAATGGATGCATCGCTTAACTGGGCTGAATCAGAAGAGATCCCCTGGAAACGGAAACTACAAATTCATTCATCTCACATGTCTAATTCAAGGGCGCCCCTGGGTTACAGTGGCACAGAAACTACAAATTTGACTCTCTGTGATGTGTAAACTCTCTGTACCTTCCGCTTCCGCCTTCAATTGCCGAAGTTTTGCAACTCGGATGGACTGATTGATAGCTTTCCGAAAGCTGAATGACAACCAAAGAGAATGACTGTATCTGCAACCAAAAACAACTGTATCTGAGCCTCCAAATTGAAGGTCGCCCCTGAGCTACAGGGGCGCAAATTTGTTCTGGACTTGATGTTTTTCTCCATTTCGCACTCTGCAAACACCATGTTGGCTACTAAGTTGACCACGTAGAAGCATTATTGTTGTTGACACGTGTGTGTGACTGTATTTCACCACTTTCACATGTATGGACACTGTAAAGTTGATTTGCACATTGATTGCGCAAGTGTCTCCCACATTACAAAGTGAAGCGTTTCCAGACTTAGAATATTTTTTGCACTTTTCACCATGTGAAAATCCCCTCCGCCGTGAAGTATCTTTTCCAAAATCTTTCATCATAGAATGTTCTGCTTTGAGTTTCAAGCTTAGATTTTGACACCTGGTACTGGCCAACTACCATTGACGACCTCAGAGGTCCTAACTTTTCTCCTGAAAAAGTGAAAACTGCCCACCAGGCTTAAACTGACTTCTAACTGAAACTTACTTCACCACTGTGATCATGATGTGAAATAAGCCAATCAAAATTAATTTCAGCCAATTCTGACAAGTTTCATTTTTTAGGGTTTTGCGACCTGAAACAAGGTGTTTAAAACCATAATTTTCAATTTTTCCAAATTTTACCAGTATCCTCCTGACATCAAACTGACTCAAAATCCATACTAAATTTTCCCAAAAACTATGTTTTGACATCATTTTAACAAGGTTTAGACTCGTTTAAGCAAAATGCCTTAATGAAGCAAAAAATTTGGTTTAGGTACAACATAACTTACATAGGGTAGGAAAACAAGGACACGGTTTACCTTTTGGTCTCTATTTGAATAGGCTTCCATAGCAATAGTCCTTGTCTAAGCTCTTTGAATCTTGCCAAGACTCCTTACTCAACAAGTTTTTCAATACCCAAAGCTTAGAGCATTACTCTTAAACTACTTCAATGCAAACCACAAAAATTTGCTGAGTAATCTACTAACAATGGAAACATAATAGATTTGCCCAAAAACTATGTTTTGACATCATTTTAACAAGGTTTAGACTCTTTTAAGCAAAATGCCTTAATGAAGCAAAAAATTTGGTTTGGGTACAACATAACTTACATAGGGTAGGAAAACAAGGACACAGTTTACCTCTTGGTCTCTATTTGAATAGGCTTCCACAGCAATAGTCCTTGTCTAAGCTCTTTGAATCTTGCCAAGACTCCTTACTCAACAAGTTTCTCAATACCCAAAGCTTAGAGCATTACTCTTAAACTACTTCAATGCAAACCACAAAAATTTGCTGAGTAATTTACTGACAATGGAAACATTTAAAAGTTCCTTCTTCCAAAATACAAAACACAGTGGACTCTGCAGAAGAAGAGTTCATTTTGTGAAGGAAAAAAGTCATTTTTTTTATTCTCTAGGATCCCATATCAACAACTTCATGAATGCAACTGAAGTTGCATCATGAAACATACATTCGCCAAGTCCCATCTTCTTTGGCACAACTACAATAGGAGAACTACAAGGCAAAGTAATTGGTCCAATCATACCTTGCACAATGACTACCTTTAGATGCAACTTAATCTCATTAGCCTCTACAACACTTGACAGTACAGCCCACTGTTTGTAAAAGATAAGTCAGGAAACAATTGAATCTTGTGTTCTATAGTTGCCAAGGGGCAGCTCCTTGGGCTCCAAGCACAACTCTGAGAATTGGTTTACCAGCTGACTGATTTCTCACTGTTCTTGATGAGTATGCAAGCCATGAAAGTCTTTATCCCAACCTCCAAATGCTTTTCTTTCCACATAGCAACAAAAGAGAAAACTTTCCAATTGCATCAATGAGCCCCTTGGCTCAAGAAACTCTAACCATGGAAATCTTAAACCTTCCACAATATGAGTTCAAAGTGAAGTCTTTATCATTCTAGTTCATATACTGATTTTTCCTTTGAAGTAGGTTTCATCTCTCACATGGAGATAGGGGCTTACATGAAAGACATCATAAACATCTAGACGTATCACAGCAACAAGCACGTCATCTTTAAACTCCAAATTAAACCCATATGTCAACAGTCAAATTACATTACCTTGTGACTCAGGATCTGTAAATAAATGGACTATTCTGCTTTCTAAAGAAACTGAAAACTTGAAGAACAGTGCATCTGGAAGCAAGAAGAAGACATCAATAGCAGACATAATTGCTACTGACTCCTTGGCTTTGGAGATCTGCAGTGAAGAGAAAGAAGAGTCTAAATGGCCATGATAAAGTATTTTCCGTCTTCTTATTGTGGTATTCATTGGAAGGAACCTTTCAAAAATTATCCCACAAAACTCACACTGGTGCACATATGGTGATACAGAAGAAGGAAATTGATTTTTGGATTTACGATTACATGATGACCTTGATTCCTTCTCTCAAAAGATGAGAGAAAATTTATTTTAAATTATTATATCAAAAGAGCACAGCGGAAGTTGAATTGTGAAATAAAACTTCATAAAAAACAATTCTCAATTTAAAATTGTTCGAGGACAAGCAATCTTGAGAAGGGCGGACTGTCATGCTCCCATCAAAGAAAGAAACAGATCGCAATATTTAGTCAAATTGCAGCACTTAAAGTCTAGGCATATAAGAATGAACAAGGAAGCGATTTACTTGAATTAAAGATATTTAATTAAAATTAAATTAAAAGGGTTTTAAGCCAGCAATTAAGAGGAAAAGTTGTGACTCTTCCAAAGAGGCAGAAATAATGAAGAGGTGTGACTCCCTCAAACTTGAAGATATAAGAAGGAGAGCATTTCATTTGAGAAAGAGATCCATAACATCATTCAATAATTCAATTGAGAAAAGAACCTTGCATGACTTTGCAAATAAATTAAATTATGTTCTCAAAAGTAGTGAGGATGTGAGAAAGGATGCGACTCCAAATGTGAAAGGTTGTGACTCCCTCAATAATAAGATATAAAAGGAAGACCATTTCCTTTTGGAGAAATTATATATGGGGAATGAATCAATCAATCAGTTTGGAAATATATTATCATTCTCAAAAGACAGCAATGAAGGGAGGTGACTAATTTATTGAGAAGGGTGGTGACTCCTTCAAGAAATGGAAATAAAAGGTAAATCAGTTCATTGAGATTCAATCAACAATCATCATTCATCTATCCGTCAAGAAATCAAGCAATCAAAATATCAAAAAGATCAATCAATCAAACAGCAATAAGTATATCACTACATTCAATCATCAAATCATTCAAGCATCCAATCATTCAATCATCAAAACATTCAATCATCAATTCATCCAAGTAACACACATTCAAATATCAATCCAGAATATCAATCAAGGGAGAAAATAAAAGAAATAAGAATAAGAAATCTGAGATATCTCTTTGGAATAGAGATTGACAACAGCCATTAATAAAATTCAGAAAAATAATTGGTGGCAGCCATTTAAGAGTAAATTTATCATTTCAACAAGAGGTATTTATTTAGATATAGTCTAGCAAGTTCCTTTAGAAGTCATATCTTGAATTTGGGGAGCTGTTTTGCAAATAGGAATGGCGGCCACCCTTCTGAGTTCACGAGAGGTGAAGGACAACCAGCCTTCATGCTCTAATCAAGTACACCACCTAGAGATGGAATGGATGGCCAGCCTTCCATGCTCGTGGGCCAAGAGGTGGAATGGAAGACCAGCATTCCATGCTCTTGGGCTTGATCAAGGAGGACGGCCAGCCTCCAAGGTGGACTAAGGAATGGAAGGGCGGCCCACCTTCCATGCTCTCACAATACAAGGACGACCAGCCTTGAGATTGCCGTTTAAAAGCATTTCCAATTAATTCAGAATATGATTTGCTATAAGGAATATGCTATGATGTGATGGTTCAAATATTAATGATGCTATGAATTATTAATCTAAATACTATGATGTTTCAACTATGATTTATTGATCTAAATATTATAATGTTTTATGTATGGATTTGAATATTATCATACTTTCTCGTTAAATCTAAATATTATAATGTTTTATGTATGGATTTGAATATTATCATACTTTCTCGCTATCTAATATTACTAATATCAGTTTTTAGTGAATAATACTGTTTTGCAGGCCTAAAATTAGGAATTTCCCAATAAGAGAAATTACAGATCATAGATGTATTTTATCAATGATGTCAAGGTACTTGAGCTGGTTGCTTGCATACTTGAGCTGGTTGCTTGTCTACTTCACCTACTTGCTTGCTTACTTTGTCAACATTTTCTTTTTCAAGAATGCCAAGTCATACTTTGTGCCATGTCAAATGCTAAGTCAGCAAATGTGATGTCATAGGCCTGAGTGCCTGTGTTGGCACAAAGGCGGCTTGTTGAGTCAGCTCCATGTCAACTTCTAAGTGTTATGCCTAATCAGATGTAGTGCCACATCAGCTTTAGTATTTAAAGGACTCGGGTCAAAGTATCTATGCATCGACGGCTTCATTAAGCATGATTAATGTTTTGAAGTTTTCAGGTTTATACTTTTATGGGGTAGTTCTTTCCTTATTTGGCAACGGCTTCAGATATCATGTCAATGGGCGGCTCAAATTTATGTCAAGTTATTTCTGACTAAGTTTGTGGCTATTCTTGTCTGCGTCGGCTCTTTAAGAAAAGTCGTGCGCATTAAAAATGGAATTGCTATCTTTTTCCTTGGTCGTGGGTGTGAAAGAAATAATGCGTGGTAAATTAAAAAGTGATTACTTCTCATTCTTTCAGCTGTGCGGGCTGTAGTAATTTGGAAGTCATGTGCATTGCAATTTCTAATGGCAGCTCTTTCATTTCTTGTGACAGCTTCCTAACTATCAACAGTTTCATTATATATCATGGTTGAGCCATAAGAGTTGATACGTGTATGGATGCGGTTAAATTTTTTGAGACACATCAGCGCTAAGACTATTCTTTGATATCGATTGCATTTACAAAAACATGATTGCCATGTTCGTGGAGTTGAGTATATTAAAAGTGATGCCTTATGTATGTTGGAAGCTTGGCGCTTCCACCCCTCAAACAGCGCTGACCGCGTGATTCGCAACATGGTTTAACCGCCTCGAGTGGATCATATCTGACGCTTTTATCAGGCATTGACAGGTCGACCTTTTCGTGCAACGGCAAGGCCAACAATTGGCATCAGAGTCAGGTCGCGGGTTCAAATCCCGTGGTTGTGCTGGGGGGGTTGTTAGAAGCTCGACACTTCCACCCCTCAGTCAGCGTTGACCACGTGATTAGCAATATTGTTTAACCGCCTCCCGTGGATCTTATATGATGCTTGTATCGGGCATTGACTGATTGACCTTTTGGTGCAACGGCAAGGCCAACAATGTATTGTTAGTGTTCTATTTACAAGTATGGTGCAACGCTTTCTGATGAAGGTAAGGAATCAAATGATGGCAGACTCATGAACTTGTGCATTAAAAATATATCGCCAAGTTTCCAAATGATATTCTTTCTAACGACATTCATTAAAATTAGGAGCCGATGAAGCTAATAGGTATTACTCTTTGTCGAGTTGAAAGTAATGTGTATGGAAGGCCATTCGAATTTGTAATTTCTTTACACCTTCGATCTTGCAAAACAAAAAAATAATGTTTGCCATATGTGTATTTTTCATCTCTTCTAAAGTAGAGGTTGTATTGAGATGAGCGAATGTTGTGAGTAAATGTAAGAGTCATTTTCATCTCTGTGTGAAGAAGGATCTAAATGGTCGATGCTCTATTGTGCCTTTTATTCTTGGTTGTATTGGGTTTCATTGGAGTGTTGAAAAATTGTGTCTATGATGGCCTGTACTCCATCCCTTGCTGGTTCCTTTAGTGTGTTCCCTTCTAGTTGAAGCTACTAAGTGCTCAAAATGGTGTAGAGTTGGCCTTTTGTCTTTGGGCTCTTGCCTATGCGTCTCAGCTGGTGTATGCGTGTTCTGATGATGGATATATTTTGGTTCGGATGCAATTACAACCCTATTTCTATGTTGCAGGCTGTTGTGCATGAGTTGCATTATTTTTGAGTTGCCTTTTTTGAAGAAATACTGAATTGGAATTTTGTGGGTGCGTGAAAGAGCATAAAGGCAGATTACATAAGTAATTTTCAGATTGATGTGGTGATCAGAATATGATTGTACTCCAGTCAAAGAGAGTATGCATGTAGAAGGAGGTATTTTGAGTCAATAAATCAGAATCGGAGAGTTGTGAAAAATTCAGTGAGTTGGTGCTTCAGCCTTATGAAGTTGGTGCTTCCAATGAGTTGGTGCTCACTTCTATAATCTAGGTTGGTGCCCATTGTTGTTAATAAAAGCATAGTTCTGCCGTGGTTTTTACCCGCAAGGGTTTCCACGTGAAATTTGGTGTTCTTCATGTTGATGGTTGCTCTTACTATTTATTTTTTATTCTTAAGGTTTCTAGTATTAGAAGGTTTGAAATACTGATTCACCCCACTCTCCGTATCTCATGTGTGCTCTTCAATTGGTATCAGAGCGGGGTTCCTTCGGAAGTGAGCTTAAATGCTTGGAGGTAGATCCTGATTGCACACATGAGTTCTCATGAAGGTCTTGCTACAAACAGAGCTCCCTAATTCGATGGTTCTAACTATGCATTTTGGAGTGTTTGAATGTATACTTATCTTATGTCTCTTGGTTTTGATGTTTGGAGAAGTGTTGTAATTGGTTACACAATTCCATCAACTCCTCCGTTGGATGCAGATGGAAAGAAAGCTTTTGAAAATAATGCAAAAGCTATGAATGCTATCTTATGTGGTTTGTCAGAAACAGAATTTGTGAAGGTTGTACATTGTGATACTGCTCATGAGATTTGGACAAACAAACTCAAAGTCAAGAAAGCAAAGCTTCATATAGAAGGAGAGTCTGTCAAAGTCAAGAAAGCAAAGCTTCAATCACATAGAAGAAATTTTGAGAGTCTCAAGATGCAGACAGAGTGAAATCATTGCTGCATTTCATTTTTAGATGCAAATGCTTACTGTGGAAAGGTGGGATACTTTGCAACCAAATGCCCTCATGAGAAGAATGAGGACAACAATTGTGAAAAAAAATCAAAACATTTCAAGAAGGGGTATCAAGGTAAGAAAAATAAGTTTAAGAAATCTGCAAAAAGTTTTTATTTGAAAGATCACAATAGTTCAACAAAAGATAGTGAAGTGTCTTCTGTAGATGAAATTTTATCTATGGCTGAAGAAGTAAATATGCCTGAGATTGAAGACGAAGATATTGAAGCTGAGCAATATGATGAAGAAGGAGAAATAGATCTTGAAGCAGAACTTGTGAGTGCGCTAAGTGAAATCAGAAAACTTAAAAAGAAAAATCAGAAATTGAAATCACAGCTGCAAGAAGACAACGAATCTAAGACATCTCAAGCACTTGAAGAAGTGGAAAAACTGCTTGTTGATTTGAAGGTTCGGATCAAAGAGGCAAAGAGAATAGAAGAAGAAATCAGAAATCAGCTAAGGATTAAAGAAGAGAATGTAGAGAGGCTTGAAGCTGAAATAGTTTCACTCAAAAATTCAGACAAATCATTGACACGGCTAAATCACGAGAGAAGATAAATCAGAAAAAATTTATGTCTTTCGACAAAATTATTTGTTCACAAAAACCTTCAGCTAATAAGAGTGGAGTTGGATTTGAAGAAGGACAATGTTCCAACCTGCAAAAGAAAATCAGCAAAAGAGTTTCTTTGATTGCACAAAAGGTGCACAATCAAAAGTCAGAAATAATACTTTCAGAAGACCTCCTATCTCAAGGCAACCTCATATGACCAAATTTAACAATTATTTCTTTTATGGGTATTGTTTTTCATGCAATCATTAGTTTTTGCAAGAAATGATTTCAGATTTATGGATAGGAGTTCTTTTACTCCTTTGATGAATTACAATGTTACATGTTACAAATGCAATAATTTTGGTCTTATATATATCTTTCAAGAAAGGTAGAAAGAAAGTGCAAAAGGTGACTGAAAAAGATGTTAAGAAGGTTTGAAGGAAGAAGAAAGAAGTAGAAAAAGAGAAGTTGTGAGTGTTTCCACTCCATCCTTGAGAAGGTGTTCGGAATAAAGGGGAGCTTTCATTGTTATACTTTATCAGCCCCGTTTCAGTTATGCAGGGTGTTTCAATTATGCCGGTTGTTCAATTTGTCATTGATGTCAAAGGGGGAGTAGTGAGTCATGGGGAGCAGTTTATTGGTTTTAAAGTTGGTTTCAGAGCAGTTTGGATTCGGCTTCAGGAGGTATTGCCATCAATGACAAAGGGGGAGATTGTTGAGTATTTTGTCATTGGTGTCAACGTACTTGAGCTGGTTGGTTGCTTACTTGAGCTAGTCGCTTGCTTACTTGAGCTACTTACTTGTCTACTTCACCCTCTTGCTTGTTTACTTTGTCAGCATTTTCTTTTTAAAGAATGCCAAGTCATACTTTGTGCCATATCAAATGCTAAGTCAGCAAATGTGATGTCATAGGCCTCAGTGTTGTGTTAGCATAGTGGCGGTTTGTTGAGTCAGCTCCATGTCCACTTCTAAGTATTATGCCTAATCAGATGTAGTGCCACATCAGCTTAAGTATTTAAAGGACTCGGGTCAAAGTATCTATGCATCGACGGCTCCATTAAGCATGATTAATGTTTTCAAGTTTATATTTTTATGAGGCATTTTTTTCCGTTTCTGGCAACGGCTTCAAATATCATGTTAGTGGCCGGCTCAAAATTTTTGTCAAGTTATTTTTGACTAAGTTCATGGTTATTCTTGTCTGTGTCGGCTCTTTAAGAAAAGTTGTGTGCATTAAAAAATGGAATTGCTATCGTTTTCCTTGGTCATGGGTGTGAAATTAATAATGCGTGGTAAATTAAAAAGTGATTACTTCTCATTCTTTTAGTTACAGGGGCTGTAGTAATTTGAAAGTCGTGTGCGTTGCAATTTCTAATTGTGGCTCCTTCATTTCTTGTGACGGCTTCCTTACTATCAACAATTTCATTATATGTCATGGTTGAGTCATAAGAGTTGATGCATGTCTAGATGCAATTAGCTTTTTTGAGACACATCGACACTAAGACTATTCTTTGATATTGAATGCATTTACAAAAACGTGACTGCCATGTTCATGGAGTTGAATATATTAAAAGTGATGTGTATTGTCAATGTTCTCTTTACGAGTATGGTGCGACAGTTTCTGATGAAGGTAAGGAATCGAATGATGGCGGAGTCATGAACTTGTGCGTTAAAAATATATCGCCAAGTTTCCAAATGATATTCTTTCTGACGACATTCATTAAAATTAGGAGCCGATGAAGCTAATATGGTATTACTCTTTGTCAAGTTGAAAGTAATGTGTATGGAAGGCCATTCGAATTTGCAATTTCTTTACACCTTCGATACTTGCAAAAAAAAAAATAATGTATGTCGTATGTGTTATTTTTTGTCTCTTCTGAAGTAGAGGTTGTATTGAGATGAGTGAATGATGTGTGTAAATGTGTGTCATTTTCATCTTTGTGTGAAAAAGGATCTAAATGGCCGATGCTCTGATGTGCCTTTCATTCTTGGTTGTATTGGGTTTCATTGTAGTGTTGAAAAAGTGTGTCTATGATGGCCTGTACTCCATCTGTTGCTGGTTCTTTTTAGTGTGTTCCCTTCTGGTTGAAGCTACAAAGTGCTGAAAATGGTGTAGAGCTGGCCTTTGTGGTTCAAAAATCAGATTACCATCATTTCTTTGGCTCCTGCATATGCATCTCTGCTGGTGTATGCGTGTTCTGATGATGGAGAGATTTTAGTTTGAATGCAATTACAATCTTATTTCTATATTGCAGGCTGTTGTGCATGACTTGCATTATTCCTGAGTTGTCCTTTTTGAAAAAATACTGAATTAGAATTTTGTGGGTGTGTGAAAGAGCATAAAGGCAGATTACATAAGTAATTTTCAGATTGATGTGGTGATCAAATTATGATTGTACTCCACTTGAAGAGAGTATGCATGTGGAAGGAGGTATTTTGAGTCAATAAATCAGAATCGGAGAGTTGTGAAAAATTCAGTGAGTTGGTGCTTCAGCCTTATGAAGTTGGTGCTTCAGGAAGTTGGTGCTCACTTCTGTAATATGGGTTGGTGCCCATTGTTGTTAATAAAAGCATAGTTTTGCAGTGGTTTTTTACCCAAAAGGGTTTTCCACGTGAAATTTGGTGTTTTTCATGCTGATGGTTGCTCTTACTGTTTATTTCTGATTCTTAAGGTTTCTAGTATTAAAAGGTTTGAAATACTGATTCACCGCCCCACCCCCCCCCCCCCTCTCAGGATTTCCTGTGTGCTCCTCAGTAAGTTCATATTTACATTCTATTTTGTTTATTTATGTTCATATTTTCATTCTATTTGTTTATTTTTGTTTATATTTATTTATGTTAATGTTTAATAATAATTGCAATTCACAAAGCCTTAATTGTTCTCCTTTGAGTTGTTGATGGGGAAAAGTCTATGACAAACTATATATATGAGGGCATGCATAGGGCCAAGGAGGCCATTACATCCATTTATCGTGTAGTTGAGGATATTTATCATTCCATATGGGACATCATTGATGAACGATAGCACTATCAGCTTCACAAGCCCTTACATGCTATTACCTATTTCTTGAATCCAACATTCCAATTCCACCCGGTTTTCGAGGTGGATGAGAAGGTTCTAGGTGACTCTACACAATCATAGAACAAATTATACCTAATCCTTAGCTTGGAGCAAACATAATCTCTCAGATTGAGATCTGCAAACTTGCACAATGGGACCTCTTTCCACAAGATATATGCAAGGCAACTCAAATGACATTGCAACTAGGTAAAAGTCTAGTGATGGTGTAATTTAAGTTTAAAAATTAAAACTTGTCCTTTTTTATGTTAATGTTGAAACTCAAAATTGAACAATGGGATTGAGTTTTTTTTTTCTTCAAATGCATGATGGAAAAGGTTTGGTGCTAAGGTGCCAAATCTTCAAAGGATTGCAACTCATATCTTGAACCAACCATGCAATGTTTCAATATGCATGGCAATTCAAACATGTTTGAGCACATACACTCCAAGAAGTTGTCAGTGCAAAAGTTGAATGATCTTGTTTATATTCATTACAACCTTGGCCGCTATTATAAACAAATCTTGGGCACCGACTTATCTCCCATCACTCTAGAGGCGATTGAACCACAATCAAATTGAATCATTGAGGTTGAGGTTCTAATCTTCAACAAGGATTACCTTGCATGTGTTGATCAAGTAATCTAGAGGTAGAGGTAGAGGTAGTAGCCATAGCAAAAGAGGAGGATAGAGCATGAGTAGACCCATTGGATGTGGGTATCATTGATACAAAGGTAGATATCAAGGCCGCATCATTATCGAAGACCTCTCTTAAACGCCCACACAAGACTTGCCATACAACTAAAGATGTTGGGACGAGTGATACAAGCTCCTTTGAGCCATAGCTATACTTTTAATTTTCGTATTTGTTTTGGTACCACAATTTCATAATCCATAAGTTTTGTCTACACCAGAGAATATTTATATATTTAAAAATCTTGTTTCCTTCAACTAAAAATTTAAAATCCACTTTTTATAGTCATGTAATTGATGTACACATGTGTATGTAATCAAAGTAGCTTTTATTTGGTTAGTTTGTCTTTAAAGTTTATTCATTGAAAAGTGCATGATAAAACTTTTAAATCCTTTAAAATCTTTATATTTCATGGTTTTTCAATTTGTTGACTATTTCTCCAGTCTTGGCCAAGTCGAAGAGAAAAGTCTAGGTCTAAATCAAATATTAGACTGTCAAACCTAATCCAAGTTTGAGTCTTGTAACACTAATTTCTATTGAGGATGGGCTAACTTATTTATAGTATTTTGGGGGTGCGAGGCATTGGTGGGGCACATTTGCAATTTAGGGTTAGGGATAGGTGTTACTAAAAAAATTTAAATGTTTCACACTTTTTGGAACGTGGGGACTCCCAACAATCCTAAGGATTGTGTGGTGTCCCCTACAAGGGGAGCGCCCTATTTCAATAGGCGGTGGAGGGGGGGCAATCAAGGAATGTTTCATCCCCATCCCCACATCTTGGGGATGTCCCCATCTCTAAAACAATTTTTTTAAGGGGGATGCATCCTTGTGGAATATTGGTTCTAATGGACGTTAGCCCACCCCTTAGTTTTGGCTCCGCCACAACAAAGGGCACTCAATAATTCATGTGATTCGCACCCTTTGACCTTGAACAAGAATTCATAACATTCAAATTGATAAATTTACATTCTTGAAATTAATCTCAACTTCAAATTGATTGACTCCTTCATAAGCCTTTAAACATCAACCCTATCAAAATTCTTATGGAGGGCCTAGGAAAATCAAAAGCTCCATGCTTTCTTTGCATATAAGCAAGGTTGTTACTCAATCAGAGCTCACATAAAATGCTCCACAAATATAACACTATGTACAGGAAAAGATGGAAGACTCGCCAAGTACTCACCGAGTTGTTAAAAACTCACGAGTTTTTCCTCTGGCCAATTTTTTTCGATTTTAACTTGCCAAGTCTTTTCAAAAAACTTGTCAAGTTTTTCTGAGATTTTGGCGAGTTTGTGCCAAAAACTAGCAAGTCTTTACAAAAGACTCTCCAGATATATAAAAAAATTGAAAAAGTTGCCAAGTTTTTGTTGACTCGTTAATTTTGGGCTTGGCGAGTTTTTTGTCAAGCTGAGTTTTCCAACTATGTGTACAGGTATTCAAACTACCTATGAAACTTTTGGGGAGAACAAGATCCATGAGTAAGTTTGGCGTACATCTCTAAGCCATGAAGCATGCCCAAAGATTTCTTTACCAGAGCTTGCCTCAGGTCATATTTTAGGTTGGCTCCACAGTCAAGTAATAGATAACCTCAGTTTATATTATCCTGATGTATAAGAAATGTCTCTACTAAAAATCATCATTGAAAAATAAGGAGCCAGAACCAATATCCACCAAAGAATGTCCAAAAGAGCTGACAAACAATAGATTTACAACTGCAAATGAGAGGAAAAGGTGTAATGCAAAACCTTATTAGTAATCCAAATCAAATAGGTTATGCACATGTAGTTGGCTGAACAAGCCAACTAAACTACAATTATATTTTGTGTAATATTGTAATGCATCACATGCCTTGCTCTTCCTTGGTTCAAATAATCAGGCAAAAATTATATCACTTTCCTTGTGAATTCTAAATCTGACTGTTAATGGATGGTCTGATTCAAGAAAAGGTTTAAACATCAAGAATGATGATTAAAGATGATATAAATTAGGTCTGCATTATTTTTTTATTAAAATATCTTATTATTAGTAATATATAGAAGTAAAAAATCATAATAATATCTGCAAATGGTTGCAGAAAATGAAGCAATAGAGAATCTCCCAATACAAAAAGAAAAAAAATAAACAAAATGGGGTTTACTGTGAATTGTAATCCAAACGTAGGAAACTAACCCAATAAATTTTCAAGAATTTGTTGCAATAATTATGGAAGTATTGTCCTTGTGAAAAACAATGAAGTGAAAGGTTGCAAGGTGTACACCCTTGGTCTCCTTGTGTTGTGCAGTATAGCACTCAGGTTTGTGACATGGCTTAACCGCCTCCTGTGGATTCATTAACTCTGGCGGTTGTATCAGGCATTGACAAGTCGATCTTTTGGTGCAATGGCAACCATCTTTGCAACAATTGGTATTAGACCCTGGGTCACAAGTTCAAACCCCTCGCTTGCGCTAGGGGAGGGGCGGAGGGGGGGGAGGCGGTGGATTGTTGCAAGGTGTGCACCCTTGGTCTCCTTGTGCTATGCGGCATAGTGCTCGGGTTCGTGACATGGCTTAATTGCCTCCCAAGGATTCATTAACTCTGGCAGTGGTATCAAGCATTAACAGGTCGATCTTTTGGTGCAACGGCAACTGTCTTTGCAACAGGTGATGTTGGAGAAGAAACTGACAAACAAACAGAAAAAGATGGTGCCTGCCATTTATCAACAGAATAAGGGAAATTGTGGCACTATCAAACACTATATACCAACCAAATCTAATAATGTCATTGGAAGAGTGGTATGGACCAAGGGGACCTGATGGAGCCATACTTAAAGATATCAGAAAACTCTTCTAACATCCAAGGTTGATGTCATGGAAGATGTGAAAAAGTTAGTTGAACAAACCAAGCCATTATATTAAAAGAAGCAAAGCTTTAGTTTGGGGGAGTAGCTCTAATCCTCCAATTGTTGGCTACTAATTTGTTATGTAGATGTACTCACAGGTAATTAAAATGCTTTAACAGTGCACCAACTAAAGTCCATACAATGTGATAAACACCAAAGAGGTACAGGAAAGTAGTGCTGCATGTAGAGAGAGAATTTGGAAGAACATAACCTTGGTAGCATTATATGATAACAATTGACCTGCATAATTGTGTTTAGGGGCCATACAATTGCAATCGGCTGCTTGAACCAAACCAACCTTTTGTTAGGATTAAGGTGCCATTTACCTTGCAATCCCATGCATTATTCATGTGCCTCCAACACTCTTGGAAAGTGACCTTGGACAGGGTGTAATTGGAAATTAATGTGTAATTTAGATTCTCTTCATCTTGGAATCTTGATATTAGTTGTCATATGCATTCATGAAGAAGGTGGAGCACAACAGTGACGGTTACAGTTGACTTTTTAATACTAAATGCATTTTCCCAATTCTAGGTGTTAGGACTGAGGAGTAGGAATCTTGTATGACAAGACAGGTCCCACATGAGTTGGCTATTACATTTTGGAGTGCTCCCTCCACTTTGGGAGTTGAGCCATCGGATGTCGACACCTAAAATGCTTTTATGGTTACATTTTCTATTCAGGGAACCAAATGATTGTGCCCATTTGATGCCCATGTGAAGTCTTTCATGTATTGGCTATTCTCAGAAGATGCTCTCTAAACTGGGCATGGGGTTTTTGCATGATACCATGGTTTTGGTATCCATTGTTTCAGTAAACCATTTATGGTTTTGTCCTCACTCCATGTCTATATAGTGAGAGCATGTGATAGTAGTTTGATGAGATTGTTTACAGGTACACAGGTGCTACCAGAGTGCTGTCAAAGTGAAAAGTGTTAGCGTATGAATGTATCTCTCCTTTTGAAGACTAATACATACTTGTCCTTTTTCTTGTGTGGGGTTTTCTCCCAAAAGGGTTTCTCCACGTAAATCGTGTATAATCTTGGTTTGCTAATTTATCTCTTACTGCTAATTTTACAATCACACAGTTTTAATCTTATGCTAATCCTTGTTTATGAAACAAATATCAGATATGCATACACTTCCAGAATATTTTACTGCAGTAGTTTCAACTTGTTTCTCAACACCTTTAAAGTTGTCTCAAAAGTCAAAAACTTGCTTGTTTTAGAGCATACTAATGTGAAAGATGTTTTGAGGAGAACAAGGAGCATGCTGGATCGAAATCAGACACTGTTCTGACGTAACAAGGATGAATTTCTAAGGAGATTGAAAACCCTGACTAAATTGAAATTCAATAAAGCAATTGATTGGAGTCATGCCAAGCCCCTGAAATTTCAAGTTGTCTCTTAAAAGTTAAAACACTGACTGAGCTATAATACATTACACAGTACAGCTATTGCAGTGCATATTCTGCAGCTCTCTCTGATGAAGGTCCCAGAACTTGACAAAGGTCTGCGAAAACCTTTGTGGATGCATAAAGAAGTACAGCAAAATCAACTTGAAGCATGATTGGCAAGGGCAATGCCATTATCAAAAAAGTAACTTTTTATAATTGAGATCACCTAGAATCTAAGAAGCAGAAGTATCACAGCATTACTCTTTCAATTTAGTTAGGAAGATAATAGGAAAATGACAACATTTGCAATACTCACCTTCAAACGAGCTCTCTGTTGCATTTGGGCATGAAGAGGCCAAGCAGTAACCTTTAAGATTCGCAAAATTGCAGATATACGTCGCAATGCTGCAATGGAAGTGCAGAAGACAATGGTACGTCCACACCCGTGAACCTTCAGAATATAATACAAATACATATCTTTATCTTCTTCTCTACACCTGCATAATTCAATGTTACAAAATCCATTACTGATAGCCAAAATAACTTCTCTAAATAGAACCAACAGATAATACATCCTCAGAGTGACCATCAAAGATATGTTTGCACCTGAATTAATAAAGCAAGAAGTTAAAGCCTAGAAATGTTTGGATGTTTAGAACCATACTCTATTACTGACTCTTCCAGATTATGTGCCATAATACTTGCTGATGTTAAATCAACAACAGCTGCATTTTCCCTGACACCTGCTCTCTCAGAGAGTGCTGCAAGGGAATCATTTCCATCCATTGTACCTGGCTTTATTTTATGCAAGCCTCCCTTTGAAAGCTTCTTTCGGAAGCCAGAAGTAAGAGCTATAGTAGCTGAAAATACAAATGTTTGCCTTCTTTTTCTTTTGAAACTCTGTTTCACCTCATTTCCTGAAGCATTTTCCAGAGGTTGTGTCCCATCTGAGTTCCGAGGTTCTACAGAATGATCTGAGACTTGTGGAAGCATGTCAATTATGGATTGGAGCTCATGAAAGTGGCCTTTCTCTATCATCCGGTCAGCCTCATCAAGAACAAAGAAAGAAAGAGACTGTAGCTGCATCATACCACATGGTATCAACAAATTGTGAGTTTTGGCTGAATATGATTACCATCTTTCTGCCATAAGTGATTACAACGCATTGTTACAAGAGGACGAACCTCAACTAGGTGTCTTTCCCCACCAGCCATAAGTTCCCATAATCTCCCTGGAGTCCCCACAATAACATGTGGTCTTTTCTTTAAAAGACGCTCTTGCTTTTGAGGAGCTAATCCACCCACAATAGGCACCACCCTTATGTTCGTGAACTTGGCAGCTGCTCTAAGATGATCACAGACCTGCAAAATTTAATTAAATTTTTTAAGGGCAAATAAGGACTGAATAACACTGACAGTACTCATAGCCACAGATAAAAACCTATCAATCCAAACTAAATTTCATATTAGAAGCAATTGAATTTTGTTATGAATGTGTTGGTCTTCATATCCTTAAATAATAAAAAGATTGAAAAATGGTCAAAGGGGCAGCAAGAAGTACGGAGTCAGAGAAACAAAAAGGGTTCATGTTGCATTTCCAATAAAGGGCTAGAAGAATAAAAGAGATCTAGAGAAATCCAAACAATTTGGATGAAATGAAGAAAACCCAAACAAAGGCTGGTGCAAAAATGTAGACAAGGCATCTAAAACAATGACCATATATACCAATAGCAATAAAATGGACAAGGGCTGTACCATTCAACCACTCTTCTAACACATAAAACGAAGACAAAGTTGGTATTGAGGCTGTTATTGGATTTGGCCTGCATGTCTGACACCTGTATCATCTAAGCCATCTTGCATTTGCAGTTTCGGCCTAGGTTCTCTTGTGATATGGACCATCAATTTGATAGAACCATGGCTGATGGTTTTCTGTCTGAAATGGAACACATCTCAGAGAAATAAGAAGAGACATCTCTTGTTTTCATGCTTGATGAAGGTCCTCAAAGATCCAGTTGGTGTCAAACAGCTAATAGTAACATCCATGGATCTCACAACAGAAAGAGAATCCAACGGCAGAATGATCAGGCTCTGCAAAGCAGAGTTTACAAGCATGTCGCTCACGTGGTATGTAACTATCTGACTCCATATGAAGCAGAGAGCAGTAAAATCTGAGCTGTTACAAGGGAATCTCAAAGAACAAGGATGTGTACAGGTTATGTTCTGTGGGTTGCATACTCAACTGTCTTCAAAGTGCAGAGATTGCAGATAATAGTGTAAGATCTTAAACATTAAAGTTTCTTTCGGCTCAGTCCATGCCACTTTCAAATAAGCCTTATAAGACCTCCACATAAATGCCATGACTAATTTCTCTTTTGGTAATATCTAGTGCTTTAATGGAGAACTCTATGGGCAGAGAATTAGAGGGAAAGATATGGGTACCTCTCCCATCCAAAGTGACAACTGGCCATGCATTGACCAATAAAGCATAATACCAATGTGGAAGACCATTGAAGTGAGCAGTGGATGAGGCTCAAAAAAGCAATGTGATTAGTAATAGTACCCCTTGATCAATCTATAACAAACTTCACCCCAAATATGAGCTCTGAATCTCTTAGCCATAAATAAGTGTTAGGTAACAAGCATGTCAAAGAGATAATTAGTTCAGGATATCTTGAAATTAAAGCTTAAAATGTTGTGTGCTCAAAGTGGTAAATGTAATATATTCTTTATTAAGTCTCACTTGAACTACAGGAATCAAGCTGAATGGCAATCAAGAGAATACCCCACCTAAATAAATGCAAGACAAAACCACCTCAACAAGTCATCCTTCATAAGTAAAATTTTAAAATATTGAACAATCCTTTCTTGGCAATAAATAATGCATAATTTTTATTTTTATTAAGGTACACACAAGCAGACCATGTTCATATAAAAATGAACAAACCAAATCTAGTTTTGTATAGAGGCTTGGAGATAACAAAACAAAATAGGAGGCTAGAAATGGTGAATCCCAAATAGAGTGCAGCTACGTTTATCCCCAATGCTTATCCCCAAGGTCCTCTGCCATACAATTCATCTGTACAGAAGCCAAAGTGTGTGGGCAATGGGCATCGTTGCTTCATTCCTAATATACTGTGAATTTCATCTATATTGCCCATTTTGTTGCAAATCTGTACAATTATAGACCTCATAAAAGATCATCAGCAATGAGATCACCAAATCTTAAGGTAAAATTTTAATTTGTTCTATCAGAGAGCAGCTTGAAACTGTATTAAAAGTTTTGCTCGAGTCCACTAAATAGCAATAAACATTGCATCTATTGGCTTGAGCCTCCTCGATGATGGAGGAAAGTGTCAATATTTCATCACTTGCTGTGGTTTCTTCTTAATTCAGCTTGGAATTGGACTTATAGCTCTCTAGTCTCACTCCATCTAAAGATTCAATCTTCCAGTACAGTGAAAAAAAGTTTTTAAGGCATGCCCAATCACAATGATATGATGATTTTCCAGATTATTGGGATCTTGAGATTTGTAAACTAAGTAAATGATATAGGATATCCAGGAGGGAGGAAAGCCAATAGAACATAAAAAGAAAGAAATTTCATTGGTGACCATAGATGACCATAAGTAAGTCAATGGAACTTGGAAAGTACATTCAGATATAATCTATAAGTACTATGGTAAAGGTACCCTAGATTTAAACTAAATAGCAATAAACCATGCACCTATTGACTTTAACCTTGTTGAGGATGGAGGCAGCCTTGTGGTGGTTTCTTCTAAATTCAGCTTGGAATTGGAGTCATAGCTCTCTAGACTCACACCATCTAAATATTCAATCATCCAGTACAGCGAAAAAGAGTTTAGCTAAGGCATGCCAATCACAATAGCATGACAATTTCCCAGATTATAGGGATCTCAAGATTTGTAAACCAAGCAAATGACATGGGATATCCAGGTAGGGGGAAAGCCAAAAGAATATAAAATGAAATATTTTTTGTTGATGTCCATGGATGACCAAAAGTTGGTATACGAACTTGGAGAGTATATTCAGATATAACAAAGAAGACCTATGGTAGAGGCACTCTAGATTACTAACTTGGAATAAACCTCAATGTGGAACTTCTCTAACTTTGAAAATTCATGTCATCAAATATAAGCACCTCACAGTTATGGATAATTGTTATTGAGATTGAGTCATCAGTAGTGAACAACCTCAAATGCTTAGTTTCATCTCTTGAACATATGCATATACAATAGCCAAAAACCTTGGAATAAGTTCTCAGGTGAAACATCTGAATTGCAAGAAACAAGCAATAATTCAATCAAAGTGTGAATAAGCAATGAAGGAAGTCACCTATACCTGCAATGCAAGTTCTCTGGTCGGGGTCACAATAAGAGCTCTGAGAGGAGCTCCCCTCTCTTCTCCTGTGGATGTTTGTCCTTTAATTACAAAACCTTCCTTGCGTGCTGCTTTCTCTTGCTCTTCCAAAAGGCGCTGCAAAATTGGAAGTCCAAAGGCAAGGGTTTTTCCCGACCCAGTTTCAGCTGCACCTATCACATCCTGCATCATGATTGTTAAGCTACACTAAAGATTAAAGATACAATATGCAAAGCAATAAGGAGTCTCACTAAAGGATTTTCCTTTTAACAAATCATTTAAAAACATCACGCCATGAATAAGGATTCTAGCACTGAGCAATCAAATGTTTGGGAGACTGAATTTTCTAAAATTTTCGTGATAAGGCAATCAAAAATTATAATATATAGCAAACCCGACTATCGAACTTGAAGAAGGATAGAAGTAAGCTTGGTACAGAGGGAACAAAGCTTTGTCCTTGTCATGCAAAATGTGTGTTGTACTAGTAAATGAACTTGATCTGTATAGCTAATGAAAATTCCAAGACATTAACCTTTCCCTGATGAGCAGCCGCGGGTATGCAAAGTTTCTGTATGGGTGTAGGCTCCTTGAATTGCAATGCCCAGATTGCTCTTTTGAGCAAAGGATGGAGTCTCAATTCATTCCACGCTGAAATTTCCTCCATATCAAATGACAAATCACCTTCACAATCTTTTGCACTAATATCATCTGGTACTCCTGATATGCCTGTATGAGCATTATCTGCATCACGGTCTTCCTCTGCAAGTAAAATATTACATATGGTAAAAATTCACAATGCAATTTTATTAAGAGTCAATGCTGAGAGGTAAAAGAGCATTATTTCAAGGAATGAAATCATAACGTGTTAAATAAAGAATGCAAAGAGATTTGCTGAAAAAGAAGTTGCATAAAAATCTAGAACTCAGATGAGGAAGAAACTAAGAGGACATTACAAAGACGAGTTACAAAACTTTCATATTAAATATGAAGTTAAAATATAACCTTAGCCCTCAGAATCAAGGCATCGACATTGCAATGATCTTTTAGAAAGAATTGCAACAATTTTGAAACTCAAAACTCTAAGCCTGATGATAAATCTTATTGCAACCTTCCAAAATGACCATACCTTGATTGATAAAAAATATTTAAAATTACCTCAAAGATGTACTATCTCACCTTTACTTTCTATTGTGTCTTTCTTCTTTTTCTTATTCTTATTCTTCTTCTTCTTCTTCTTCTTCTTCTTTGCAGAGTTCGATGCAATTGCAGAGTTCGATGCCAACCCTTGCATTGAGTCATCTTTCTGAGAGAGTAATGACTCGCTCCTGTCATCAATTTTTTCGGTTACACGTTTCCGCTTCTTTGATGAAGAACTAGTTTTCTCAGATTGAGCACCGTCTTTTTGCCCCAAATTGTAAAAATCTTCATCTATTTCTTCCAAGGATAAAAAACCTACACACAATCATATGTAAATACCATTGAATCCAAATGGAGTCCAAATCCAAATCAAAAGCCTATTGCAAAGTTTGGAAAAATAAAATAGAAGTGCATAATGGTTAACCTCATTCAACTCCCCTTGTAATACAAAAAATTGTTCTGTTAGTGAACAGTAAAATCGCTCTAATTGCCTATAAACATGTTTGAATCATTTGGAAATCCACTTTTTAAAAGGTTTATTCTGGAAGTTTGTGATTCAATCCCATAATCTTACTCAACTGTGCTTTAATAACCCTAGCTTTGCCTAAGTGCAATTTCCAGCTGTGCTGATCTCTCTGATAGCATCCTGGAGATGATCGTTTCTTCACAGTCCCGGCATGGTATCATCCCATTGAGTTACTAGTTTTATTTGAAAGGCACAATCTTGTTCAGTTGATGGATTTATCTGAATCAATGTCAGAAATGCACTCTAGATTTGCATACAAACTTACAGTAGTTAGAGAAATTGGGTTGATGTATTCCCTGCTAATATTTTACATCATTTTCTCTGTTGCACTTAAACGCAATCAAATACAATAATTCCCCACCCCTAAGCTATCCAGGGGCGGGAATCTCCAACTTATGGACATTGTAATTTGGCATATTTGTGAAAATTGGCACTTCGTTAGTAGTACATATTTCCTCTATTTTGGTTCCAAACCAGCAATGCACATTGTCATTCCAACAGGAAAACTCCCAATGATTACTATGTGCAAAATTATAATGTTTAAATTCAACAATTCCTACCTCCTTCTGTACTTCCAACTAAAACGCTGAAAGGGTCGTCTACACTTGACCTCCATGACGAACTGGAGCCCATCAAACCCTCTGATATTTTTCTAATATTTTTCTTCTTTTTGATTTGGGTGCATGTTGAATCCTCTGTTTCTTTTCCCGTTTCTATCTTCTTATTTATTTTCTTCTTGAATAAACCCATTTAGTCTTTCCTTCAATTTTTCAAATATCTCTCTGTTCTCTCACCAGAAAAACCACGAATGTCCGTCCAGCCTCTGCAAAATCTCTCTGTTCTCGCATGACAAACCGTGAAAAACCCTTCTGGAAAAGTGCACAATATTTAGGATTTTTTTAATTTTTTCTAAAAGAATTGTAACATACGGGTATTTTCCCTTCATATATTTGTGATAAATAATTTGAATGTATGGGTAAGGACGCAATGTTAGGGTTTATTCGTTCCTCTTTAAGATGTTTTAAGTGTAATGGGCCCCGCTTAAATTTGATGGTTATATGGACGTATTTAGTTAGTTTTGTCATAAAATATAATTTTATTTTTTGAAAATCTGTATTATATGAAATGAGAAATTTTAATAGTAGTTCAAAAAAAATTCAAAAGTTATTTTAATATATTTACTTAGTTTATACTAAAGTATGTGTTAATATTTGAAGGGTAAGTTTGAATAGATAATTATAATGAAAAATTTGTTTGTCAAGAAGGATCAACTATCAAATTTAGACCCTCGTAAAGGGGGTCATTAGAATTAGGGTTAGTAGAGTGAAAGGCAAAGGGGACTCAGTTTTCTAATGAGGTATTTAGTTTGTGTTGAGTTGAGATACCAATATTGATCAGTAAGAGAGCCTCAAGTTTTGTAATGAGGCTTTTTGATTGAGTTGAGTTGAGATAATGATGTTCATGAGTTTAACCTGCAAACTATTGAATCATGTATAAAATTTTATCTTTTATTATTGTTCTTTATTTATTCATATATTAAATCTATCTCAATGTCATTGGTAGGTTTACCTTGCAATCTAGTTAGTCATGTATTATAGCTACCCCCCCTCCAACATTGTGAAAGGTTCAACTAGAAGGTAAGCCCAAATTGCAGCCTACTTAGTCATGTACTACTTAGTCATGTATTAAAATTGACATATGTCAACACTACAAAGAAGCCCAAGGTTTTTGTCATGCGCATTAAAAAGGTTCCTTTCATAAGACTAGCATAGATATCTTAAATAAAGTTGTATTAAAAACATCATTAAAAATTGATCTTGAGGTGTCTCTCCTAACTTATGTGACAAATCTAATAAAGGTAGCTCAAGAGTGAAATATCTCAGCATCTTTGTATGTACTAGTAATATCTCTGAGTGTGGTATGCTAAATGTTAATTTTATATCTAAATTTGTGTGTATTGTAGACACCTAGGTTTTTTCTAGTAACCTTGTCCAAAATTAACTAAATGATTGTATTATTTAGTTGATTCACTTCACCTAATGTACCTAACCTACACATAGTAAAATAAACTTATTATTTAATTATCCTATTTTCCACCTCTTTTCCACCTCACATGGCTAAAATAATTAAATAATTTTATTATTTAATTAAGGCTATATTCCCTCCAACAAATTATAAGAACAAAGAAGCCCCTAAATGTACATGTCCTCCACATTCCTATGGTTGCAATAAATTGCTATTTTTAGTAAATGCAATCCAAGCCCTTCATTTTCAAACAAATCCCATCATGATCTGGCATCCTCTCTTCAATAATAGGAAAGTCTTCTCATTCATTCCACTATTAATCTTCTCGTCATGTCTCCCTCGTCCATCTTCCCTCCCTACTTTATAAATAGGCACATTGTCATATGCATTTCATCATCCAATTTATGCTAACTATATGTTGTCAAAATAGGTAACTTTTGTGCAAAGAGCATCTACATTTCAATCATCATTGGAGCAAATCACACTTGCAATGGAGTTTCATGGTAGCTTTTATTTTGTTCTCTTTGTTTAAATTTCATTTGCATGTTCCATTTGAGGTTTGTTTTAATTTAGAATAGGAATCTTATTATTGCACTTATTTCCTCCTTTACATTCTAAGTTATTGCATACATATATCATACAAACATTTTTGTTTGACAATTAATGAAGCATTTCACATTCATCTATATTTGTAATAGGCATTAGAATAAAGGAGTATGTGGTATTTAAAAGAAAATTTCATATCGATAAACATGAAACTGTAATGGTCAAAGTTACACACTTATGTTATTTCCCATTCAATTTTATGTTTATGTTGAGGAAATGTCTCAATATATTTACATATTGACAAACATGTAATCTTGTGCAAAGTTGAGTGTCTAACCTTATGTTACTCACTACACCTCACACATATTTTTATGTAATTATCCTTTATCTTATCCCTATGTTTATGCATTCCTAGTTTTTATCTTATCCATACTCTAATTAAACCTACTTGTCTTCATGTCTCAATATATTTTATATATTGTGCACTTATCACATCCCCATGTTCACATATCCACATAACATGTTCCCCACCTTAACTTGATTTTTTTCTAGTCCTAAGTCAGGTCTACAACTACTAGGTTGACCATGAACCCATAGACTTGACCCACCCAAATTCTAATTGAAGTCAACTTCCAACCTACTATTCCCTCCAAGGGTTGATTAAGTAAACATTTGTATGATTTAGTGTTATGTGCTAGTATTTAAAGGTAGTTAATTGCATTCATTTCATGGTCCTCTCATATTGAAGCATTGTGTCTCATCCTAGAGAATTAAAGAAGCAATTAATTGTGAGACACTTGGATTTGTTGCATTAAGAGTAACAAATTTGCATTCTAGGCATTTACTTGTTGTCTTCAAACTTTCCACAATCTTTAAGGGTTAATCTAAGGGAGCTTATCACCTTGTGACATAATGATAATCTGGAAAGGTATTTTTAAATACCACCAATCTCTAAGTTATTCTAGGAAGAGCATAGTAGAATAGTATTCATCAAGCAAGCAAAGAATGAGAATTTTATATTGACCAAGGTCAAGTTCACAAGTGCAAGGTGAGTCCACAATCACAAATTTGACCGAAAGGTTTGAACTGGCCTCTAACAAAGAAAAAGACTGGTGTAGAAAATGAGGCACTCATTGATCAAAGAAGTTACATTTCCAAAGAAAAAATAGAGACATGGAACGTTTTAGAATTTCCTTAGAGGTCCACATTCTTTGGTCGTCAAGCTAATTACCCTTATCTTTTTATTTAATTTCCAAGTGTAAAAAGTGCATTTATCTAATTTACTATTCTTAGATGAAAGTAATTAACTTAGCTTAGCTTATGTTTAATTGTATAAGTTTAATAATATTAGCCCATGTTAATAATAAGGAAAGTTTACTTTCCTTTATATTTTAGTGAATTCGTTTAATCTTACATGACCTAGTCTTCTTTCCAACATTTATAATCACATTGAAACATAGGGAAAGGGAACCTTAGAGATTTCCTTTTTGGTTTGAACACCTTTCCCTTTTTTTTGAGGAATATGTGATGTGTGTGTTAATGTGGGGGTTTCATTGGATTTGGACAAGGTATATGATTTACTTACAACCTGATAAGTGAGTCAACCAGCCCTTAACCAAATTTGGAAATATCCTAAGGATGAAATGCAATGATTCAATTGACCTAATGATGCAAATTACTATTCTTATGCAAATACAAAAAATTTGAGAAATCATAGACAAAAACAAACTGCAGAAATGGATTGAGAAGGACATTGTACACTTGTGATTTAAATCTGGAGCTAAAAAGGTAGTACATAGGCGCCCCAGGTGCCACTGTCTTTGTAGGGAAAATTCAGATATGTTTTCATAGTCCTCTAGTACGATCAAAGCTTTTGTTTCTCACTTTTCGCACTTTTGGGTCATTGTCAGATAATTTTGTAATTGAGTTTTTATGAGTTGTCAAGGTGTAGAGTTTCAATTGCAACAACAAATAATGGATCTTCAATCTTCTTTAGACATGAAACTTACACATTCAAAGAGAGAAGAAATTTTGTGCCATTTAGGGGCTTGTCTTGGTCAAACCCCGTGTTAGTGTTTTCACTTCCATAATGGCAATGTCAATGATAGAAAGATAAATGATAGGAAGGAATGATGAATCCACAAAGTGTTGCAACTCACCACCCTTAAATGTCTTCCTTGAAGGATGAAAGTCATACACATCTTCTCAAGGTTTGAATCTTGCTTGCTTGATTAGATTGACTGACTTGAATTGCTTGGAGACCTACATAGATTAGTCTTCACAAACAATATGAAAACATAAACACACATAAACTCACATACATTTTGACATGATGTTTGGATCTTAAATTGTTGCAATAAATCTTTGAAATGCTGCCCTTGACTTGCTCTTGATAATGATTATTGCTCTTAATGTTCACTTGTCACTAGATAATGCTCATTAATGTTCAAATGATGAAATAAATAGGTATTTATATGCTACTATTATAATTTCCCAAAAATTAAATCCTGACAACGGACTTTAGATTTTGAATTTCAAATAATAAAATGTCAACACCCACATATTTGAATTTGTAGCCAAAATAGGGGGACATAGGCACCAATGTCTCAAGCCTATTTTTCAGAGTTTAAGGAGTCAGGGGAAAATTTAAATGAGAGCATTTGTTTTATGCTCTTGCAATTTTTTGATTAATTTTTAAAATGAGTTGTGGATTGCATAATTTAGGAAATTAATTGTTTAATTAGGTCCAATAACTAAAAGGGGAGCAAAACATAGTGTGAAATTACCAAGGGTGACAATTTATGATGTTACACACATTATGGTTTTCAAATGTAGTTTTTTGAGATTACATCCTACTCTCAATTATTAACTTCCTTTTATATCATGTTGCCTTATTCATTTTTTCTTAGGGTATTGTCTTTACTTATATAAGTCATATATGTCACCCATCCTAACCACCATATTTTGGCCTTAGGTTTTGTATTTTCACTCAATTTATATCTAATTAACCTCTAATTTCTCTAGAAATATAAATTTGATTACATTCACATTTCCATATCATTGTTTATGTCAAATGTTAGTCATTATCTGTATATTCCATTGAGAGCCCTTTCTTAAACCTTGATATGGTCGCACAATCTAGTAATAAGGATACCTTTGATGTGGTATGGTTGAGATTAACTTGATTCACTGAGAGGACTATGATAGTCATGCAAATTGGGCTGACAAGATATTCATCTTATTAAAAAAACTTTGCTAAATGCATTTTAACAAGTTGAATTTCCTAATAAATTGGCAAATCTATTTTATAAAGCATTAATGGAATGTCCATAGGGCACAAAAATATTGCATAATCTTCAAGTCTCAATGAGTCTCTCTAATGGTGTATCCTCCAACCCATCTTTCACTTCTAACCCTAACCCACCACTTACATAATCACTACCACCACCAACCCTAGTGTTGCAATTACTACCTCCATTACTCCTACCTCATTTCATATTAGTTGTAACCCTCAATATGGGCTACCCAAGGTTATGCCCCACCTTTCATCATCCCTACTACTACTACCATACCTCACATTTTAACTCGCATTGCTTCCATAACTACCACTATTACACCCTCTACTTATGCCACTCATACTATCTCTTCAAATCAAACCCTAACCAACACCTATCATGTTATGTCCAATCCCTTTGCTAGCATGTGTATGCCTCTTACATCTCAACCTTTGTAAACCCACTCTATTATTCCCACATTCCTAATGTTATCCTTGTTCTCACTACTATCTTGGATACATTTATGTAAGAGATTATGAATCTAAATAAACAAACCTCTTAGATAATAAGAAATATACTATTGCATGCAATCATCCACATCGCACACCATTAGCTTTTTATATTGTTTCATATCCTTTGCATATATTATTTGTGGCTCCTCGTTTAGAGATGTACAATGGAAAAGGAGGTCACAATGCATCCATTTATATAACCATTCACAACATTTGTAGATTTTGATTATGACAATGCCACATTGACTAAGTTGTTTCTATGAACCCTTAAGGAACAATGGTTTTACTTATTAGCTTTGAGTTGAACCAAGTGACTTGATAATCCCACCACTACATTATTGTAACACTTTAATATAAACATAGGATTAAAATTTGTTATTAGTGACCTTACTTAATGGACACAAAGAGCAATGAACATGTCAACAAATATGTTATTTGATTCCAAGCTTTGTATGGCAAACTAAAACACCAACTTGAGGATGATGAATTACAATTTTTTTTTGTCAAGGGATTATTTTTGGTAATAAAGAATAATTTTCACCTCTAATTAGCCTTCCAAATTTTAGAGACATGAACACATTTGAAGAATCTTGGCATTAAACTGTTAGCATCAACTACTTTGAGATGTAGTCTATCATCATCTCAATCTTTGTACTCTTTTAGGTTTTAAAATTTTTGATACTTTCTCAAAAGACGATGATACAAAGGAAAATATTAATCAAGTTTTCCTTCATTTAAATCACCAACTTTTAGGAAGTTCACTTAACTTCAAGAATCTATGGATGATGTAACTCAAACAGTATTAAGTGTTAGTCTCATTGCACTTCCTACAATCCTTCCACTAGATCTAATCAAACCACTTCCTAAGTCATACAATTGTTAAGCATTTTGCAACTATCATCATGTCAAAGGTCATTACACCCATTCTTGTATAGGTCTTAAAAATAAGGCACAATTCCTCATCAACAACAATTTAATTGGAATTGGAGGATTCAACAATAATAGAAATCATTTAGTTGCACTTGCAAATAGTTGATTGGAGTTTTTACAAACACCCATTTCCAAATCACTTAAACAATATAGAAGCACTTGATACATATGACAATAACAATACTAAATAGTGTGATGATATATTACATGTCACATTTTTTTGTGGGAAATGTTGATTCTAATGCTACATATTTCTCTCATCCTACTTTTCCTATGATTACCTTCTCTAATGAGGAGATCCCACAAAATAATTAGTATAGGCCATTACACATTGTATATCCCCAACTCAATTTTTTATCAATATAGTATATGTTGATCCAAAATTGATTTAGTTGATTTAGATTTATTTGGACAATTGAACTATTAGGGTTCATGTCTAAAGTTCATAGTTGATGTTGAAGTACACATGTGTTACAAAGTTGATAGTTGCTACTGAAGTTTACACTTACCACTAAATATGGCAATACAACTTGCTACCAAGTCACAAAGTCACAAGGTTATTGTCAAATATTATTACTAGTTGATAAAGTCATCTAGGCTTGTCGTCGAATTCATGGGTAGTTGCCTGCAAAAAAGAGCACCTAGATGTAGAAGAAGCATGTTGATGTTGAATTTCATGATTTTTGGTGAAGTGCATAATTTGTGATCTTTGGATGATCATTGACATGGACAAGGTTGAGTTATTGGTTTATCCATGTGGGAAATGATGGGTTGGAAAAACACCAAATGTATTGATGATGGTGTAGTTACAACCATTTACATCGAATGTCAAATGGACTATGAAAGAAGGCATGCATGGTAGGTAATTTGATGATATTTTTATTTTTTGGAGTTATTTGTTTAAAAGGGAAACAATGTAAATACTATAGGGATGATTAGAATGTGAAAATTTATAAAATTTTGGATGTAATTCTAGTGTTGGTTGATTTTATTAGATCATGGAAAGTGACAAAGGAAGCATTTGGGAAATAATTACACGAATGATCATTGCTAGGAAAACAAGTTTCCATGTTAGAGGATCATTGACCCTTTATGTAGGAGGGAGAGTATGATTCATAAAAATGGACTCACAATCCTTAAAGGTCATTAGATGTGTCTCAAATCAAAGAGTCCCTTAATGGTTCTATTTAGTTGGCTAATAGTAGAGGTGGGCCTTAAGGTTGCGAGTATAGAGTGGGTTCATGCATCAATTGATCAACTTGATGACTCAGTGCATCTTGTTGGTGTGAGTGTCAATTACATTTAGACTACTGGAGCTAAGTTGTTGCATGCTAATTGGTAAAGGTTATTAAACCTGGCAGATGAAAAATGGTTGAGGAATCCATGGATAACCTAAATGACCAAATAGTTGTGACTAGTTGGCAAAGATAAAGGGTGTTATATGCATCCAGATTTAATAGAAAGTTACATGTTGAGCCTATTTGGATAATGTGATAAGATATTAGAGTGATTTAGGTGTGGACACCAAATATTCTATGAGATGTATTGTATTCCATTCTACACATTTATAAAAGGAGATGGTGGTCATGATCTCTCCAAGTCAATCTATGGATGTGATAAAGCTCTATATGAGTTGTAGAGCTTCTACAAAGCCCAAAAATCAATATAAACACATGTACGATTGAGAATTGGTAACAGGTGGAGCATATATCACTCTTAAGATTTTTCTACCAATTGAGGGTTTATTTAAGTATATTAGTATTGATTTTTATGTGTGATACAAATTCTTTTCCATATTTGAGATGGTCTATATTGTTCCTTTAATGCATATATTCTAGGTGGACATTAGAGTTCTAGTTAAATGCACACAAAGGAGGTATAAGGAATTTCTTAAAATATGTGTTGCATACTAGAGTGTGACATAGTTTCCTCAAGTTTATAGATCAAGTGGTATTAAAACCTTGATCTTTCATTTTTAGGAAGTACCACTAGATCCTATCATTCCTCTTAGGGAAGGCTACCGCACAAGCTATCCTATTATACATGTTTGATAAAATTTAATTCTATGTAAGATTTTTTTATCAATTATGTTGGTATATAGATTTGTCATTGCAGATTTTTATGTAACTCACCTAACAAGCAATGATAAATGTTCCAACAATTGGATAAGTTGTTATGAATGAACAACCTTCCTTTATTTTAGAGAAGGGCAACTCCCTCATATGATGAATTATAAAAAATTATGGATATGATTTTTACTAGAAATAAAGAAAGGTGAATTATCTAAACTAGAAAAAGGTATGGGATACACATTGTATGAGCACAAAGTCTCACAACAGATATACTACATGTAAAAGAGGGAAATTTACAAAAAATAATCACTAGATATTACTTAGGCTTAACAATAAGAATACCCAAATGACAAACATATTTCAAGATTCAAATGAAACTACTTATACCTCATATCACATTCATGAAATAAATATTTATAAAGTGTTATAAACTTAACAAAAGAAATACTCACAACTACAAAATCACATACTCAAAGTTCTTGAGATTTCTATATTCAAAATTGTAGAGCCCAAATTCTCATTTTCAAATGTATACAAATACTCATGCATATATTTTACAGTGAAAAGAAAGATACAAAATGGGATAACCCTCACAAAAAACAAAAAACTAATAATTGAATGCCTAAAGATCCCCTCTTTCTTACATCTCTCTTTCTATAGCTTTGTTGAGAAATTGTGTCTCAAACTCACTGGTATAACCCTGGTTCTATCACAAATCAACTCAGAACTGTATAAGTGTTCCTTTCAAGTTTGTACCGCTATACCGCTAGGTGATTGTGAGAGAGGTGCGGTAGTGCGGTTACCGCCATACTGCAGGAGCCTTCTAGCAATCGAGCGTTAGTGCGGTGATACCGCCATACCGCGGAAGTCTCTTAGTTGTCTAGCGGTAGTCCAATATACTGCCATATCGCAAGAGCCTTCAACTTGTCTAGCGGTAGTGCGGTTACCACCATACTGCAGGAGTCTTCAACCTGTCAAGCGGTAGTGCGGTGGAAGGACCATGGGTGAACGAGCACATACTTGGTTGACTACTGAGGTGTACGTCAATCAGTGGAGGACGGTGCTAACTTGGAGATGGTCGTTCGATGACTAAGAAGTTCGACAGTTGCTCAACAGAGGAAATTGAACTGAACCGTCAGTACAGAGAACGAATCGATCATGGTTGTTGCTATACATTGCAACGTGCTATAACTGTTATGGGTTCGATTGGTTCGATGGTCGACTGATCATGGTGTGTTCTTCATTGTATGTTGTATATGTGTTGTAACAGTGAGACATAACGAAGTGTGATCATAATTTGTTTTGTACGAGGTTGATCAAGAAAATGTTGTTGCTGTGAGATTAATTATCTGAAAGGAGTCTGTAACTTGTATGTAATTTAATTACTGTAATACAAGAGATTTTTCTTTGGTGTGGTGGGTTTTTCTCCCGTAAGGGTTTTCCCACATAAATCTGGTGTCCAATTGTGTATATGTTTCTTTCTTTGTTCTAGTATTCCTTTAATGTGCATCTTAATGAACTGTAATTTCAAAATTTAAAGACATATTTGCATTCTTCTCTGAGGTTTAACATTAGAAGAGTTTGTTCTGCACCTTAAGCTTTCCTTACAAGCTTTATAATTGAAATCATTGCTTTCTTTGCAACTACCTCTTTAAAATTTCTTCTCTTTGAATAAAGCTCATTTTTTATTTATTACAATTAATAACAAAAAAATATTTACAATATAAAAGGAAAAAAGTAACCAAATATTATGACATTGTGCCTTTATCCTTATTTTAGCTTGGGGTGATGTCCTTGTCTTTATCTTGAATGTTGGCCTAGGTAGTAGCAATTTTGACTTTGTATTCTTTAAACTTTTCTAAAATGGGGTAATGCTTTGCCATTTGGAATGAACATGTTGCTTAATCTTGACTTCCATGTCAACATATCTTCATTAATTTCATCCATTTTATATATAGATCATAAACCTCTTTTATGAAGGTGATCAGACATGTTGACATGTGTCTCAAATGTAGTTTTCTTATTGCATTACAATCAAATGAATCCTTGTTGCATATTTTTTTGACATCATATATTTAAAGGCTTTCTTCATAGTAGCAACATCTAACAAACTAGCCTTGTCATCTTGAAGGATATCAACATCAAATGATAAGTAGTTGGTTTTAATGTTAATTAATACAAAATCACATACCTTTATCAATATTTTTAATTATGTGATGATTTGCCTCAAAATCATTATTTTCCATTCAATGCTCTTTGTCTGGCTAGGGGAATCTCTTTTAATATCAAGGTATAAACACCATCCTCCTTTCTTGTAGCCTAATATTTAGCATCTATCTCCACCTTTTTTATTTTGAAATTGTTCATATAACTTCATGACTTCTTCATGATACAAAAAGGCAGTGTAGTAACCCTCTCATCCTATGCTTATATTACTCTCTTATAATTTTAATAATTATTGATCTTTTCTACAATGTCGGAGCTTATTCCATTGGGAGGCTCATTGGATGAGGTTAATGGCAAAGCATCAAGTGGTTGGGTAGAAGTAACAATGATTGATCTGATATAATAAGAGAACTCACTTGTCCTTCTAATTTTTCTTTGGCTTCTTTGTACTTCTCTACCCTTTCAATCAACTTTGCAACTGATATCTAGGCATTATAAATATCTCCTTCATGTGTAGAGATCCCTAGTCACAATGCTTTGCTATTACAGGCATTGACTAAGGGGAATTTGATTGAATATGAAAGTCTAACACTGTCTGGACTTTCTTCTGGTCACTAGCTTCAAACTCTCAGAGCAGCAAGCTTTTAGGTTGGATTGCTTCACCTACCAAGAGCCATTGCTAGAATTTTTTCTTGCAGGCAACCACTTCTGGGAGACATAATTACATTTTATTTCTCACAGGCAACTGCATCAGTATCGTTTTGCTTCAACATTGATACTTTTGATTTTAAAATTTAATTACTTTGTAGAGTAATGATGTGGTGGATGTCCTTAAAATTTGGAACTTCCTTCAGGCAACTTACTTTCTGTTGTATACTAGGGCTATTTACATCTCGTTTGTTCAAGATCAAAAAACATGCAGGAAAATTAACAAAGGCAACCTGCAGTTCTAATCATGTACCTGGTGAAAATTTAGGATATGCACACATTGCACATTCTGAAAAAAAAAGTGGCACAGCACAGTTAAATTTTATTGAATGAATGCAGTTCCCTTTTAAATTTTTGTCTCAAAAATCCTTTCTCCAAATCTGGGAATTCAGCCAATCCTCAGTAGTTCAATTAGTATGAGCTCTATTGCTTTTATATGCAAGTAATATATGGATACCAAAGTGATATGTGGAAAGTGGAAACTAAAAAATTAAAAAAAACAAAGCCTATAAGTGTTTACCATATATTTTAACTTCATAAATACAAGTTTGTAGACTTACTCCATTACAACAATCATCACCAAAGATAAAAATGAAACTAATTCTTAGAATGTACAAGCTTCGGTTTCAATCACTAGTTAGCTTCAGCAAAAGTGAGCCACAAATGTAGTTGTACCTAATGCATATATAACGGCATTTAACATTTTTTAAACATGATTAAATTGGCTACTATTGGAAATGATCCTCAGAAAATGTGGGATACAATTTCAAATATCAGCTCCAGCCAAAGTACCCACAAATGTAGCTGTATCTGATGCAGAGTTTTTGGGTTGACCTATTCATGATATACTTTATTACCTACACCATTGATAATTATCAAGGTATAACAATAAAAGCGTTCATCAAATCCTAAGTATAATGAACACGATATCCAATCCAAGCTGAGCCCATTTTATGCAACTCTCTCCATGTATGTTGTTTACAATGAAAAGCATCTGAGTTGCTGTGTTCCAAACTCTCCCAAATATTTGTCTTCTATTTGAAACAAAATCCCTTTGGATAAATGTACCATAATGAATATTCCTATATCCTGAGTAGTAGAACCCAACAAGTAATGTAATGCTGATTATAATACAATCATGCTAATAAATTAATCCTCTGCTGTGTTTTCCACTATTTCCTTCCAGTGAATCCAAACAGGGATTCCACGTGGATCCTAAATTGAACTTAGGCAAAAAATTAGCCCTATGCAGAAAGACTGAATAGAACGAACCTATGAAAATTCCTTATACCCTGAATAACTATCCTTGAGATGGTATTTGAAGCCACCATACAAATGGGATTTCCATTTTGATTATCCGTAGCTATGTGAGATTACAGTGAAAACCTGAAAAATAGAATCTCAACACTGAAATTAATCAACGAACGTGCTTAAAAGAAATCATAAATGTGTATTAGTGTCACAATGAATAAGGTCATCAACAAAATTTTAATGGTTTCCAAGCCATACCTTAACCACTTTGAACAAAGATGTCTGCTTCATCTCAAAAGATGAATTACGGTACTGCCTGAAACAAGCACATACTAATAAGAATGGTAGAAGCAGGAGGGATCCAAAATAAAAATAAAAATTCCATTTAATTATCCATAGCTATGTGAGATTACAGTGAAAACCTGAAAATTAGAATCTAAATACTGAAACTAATCAAAAACATGCTTAAAAGAAATCTTAAATGCTTATTAGCATCACAATGAATTAGATCATAGACACAAATTTAATGGTTTCCCAGCCATACCTTAACCACTTTGAACAAAGATGTCTGCTTCAGATAATGATGTCAAAAGATGAATCATAGAACTGCCTGAAATAAGCACATACTAATACAAATGATTTTGTGGGAAGTGCATGGGATTCAAAATAGAAATGAAAATGTCATTTCACCAAGTCAAAAATAATCAAGGTAGGCAAAACTGCTTAAGTTTTCACACCTGCCGCTGATTTATGAATGTATATTCTTTTCAATGACCATTTATAAGCCTTCCTTTGACTAGATTCTTGAGAATTAAAAGCCATCTGTTACTAATAGCTGAATGAGGGCTTTCACAACCATGTTTCCAGATATATCCATTGCTGGGTTTCGTATCTTTTCCATCAGCAAAGAATCCACCTTCGAACGCATTTCTTTAATAAGAACAGAAATACGGGCAGGAGCCTCAAATTCCAGCCAGTCATCTACCTTAATTGTCTGTTTCTCGTGGTTTACCTTAACTTCACCCCCAAAGAGTAGCAATCCATATGCTGGTACAACGGTACTATTCTTGATAAAGATCTTAGATGTTTTCACTTTCTCAGTAAAAACAAGCCATGAACTTTCAAAACACCCAACCGGGAAGTTAACACTTGATGGATGCAAGAATACCCTGCCATCCAACTTTGTAAAAAAGCGCAGCTCATTAGCTGATGCTACTTTGGAAATGGTTCCGCTCTCAGTTTGTACATATTTTTTCTCTGGATGCCGAACCCGAACAATATTAGGATAAAACCCTGCACATATGACTGCCTTCACAACCCGAATGTTTGATGAATTTTCATTCAAATCATTTATTAGGGAGCTCGAATCTGTTTTTCCCAACCAAGAACAGAAACCAATATCTGCGAGCATTTTCAAATAGTCATTTCGACTAGCTTCCATTCCAACAAGAGTTTCTCTTGACAAGAAATTTGTGTTACAGTATTCAACTTCTGAATTCCAACCTCCTTTTCTGGAAACATCCCATCCATCATAAGCACCAACAATAGCCATGTGATCACTCTTACTGGTGCCTGCAAATTGAAGTCGTGCAGCATTGACTTCCTCTCGCTTATCCATTGGAAACAAGAATGGACTGCGGCCACTGAGAGCTGCAGCAACTGTAAGAATGGGATTAAGACACCTTAACATGCAACCAAATATGAGCATCTTCCCAACAGAAGCATCAACAGGCATTTGGGCAAGATATTGTCCAAGCGGTGTTAGGCACTCTTTTTCATCCAATACATTCATAGACCGCAAACTCCTCACTGATTCACCTACAGCATCAAGGCTTGGAGGACTAAGCATTTGCCGTGTCATGTTCTCAAGTGGGCCAACAAGAAAGGTTTTTACCTGTAATTCCATATATGCTCAGACTACCTGGAGAATGATATGCATAATTCTCTTCATCCATAAAGTACTAGTACCTTAAAAAATCATTTATAAACTGACCTTTAAGCATAGCCTATCAAGAGAAATCCGTAAAACTTCAGGAAGCTGCTGCTCTGCAAATTGTTGAAACTGTTGTCTGCTGTAAAGCCGAAAGCAACATCCAGATTGAACTCTACCAGCTCGCCCACACCTTTGTTTTGCACTGGCTTTAGATACCCATGCTTCCTGAAGACATGAGAGGCCTTTGTGATGGTCATAGCTCATTTCCTTATGACGTCCCGTATCAATAACATATCTGTAAAATACACAACACAATATTAAATGGGAGAATGGGTTATAATGTAAATTTCATGTCTATCCTTTATTCCATTTACATACTGTCAAAAAGAAGACTTAAGTTACCCACATTGAACAATTTTAAGTTATCAGAAACAAAAGACACAAGAAATGGCAAACCAGAAATGTGACAAATTTGGGGGCAAGAAGCATTCTTCACAGGAAACATTTTAGAGTAGAAATATATAAGATATAGCACAAGTTTCAAAAAATTCAATATTTATGACCAATTAATGTCTAAATATATCTATCTAGTGCAGATATCAACAGAGATAAGTAGAATATATGTCCAAATTAGTACTAAGCATGTGAATTCTATTATGTAATCAGAGGCATATCATAATACATAGTATTTAGTACAAAATTTGACAAATCATCTGATTGCATAATGACATTGACAAGTGACAAAAAGGATTGAAACAATAAAACAGATTAGAGAAATACAAGATGACAAAACCATTGAAAATCTTCACTTGCAACAAAAAACCCTAAGTGATTGAATAGAATACTTCAAAAAGTTGAATAATGATGTCTCAAACACAAACAACAGTGGCTAGGATTCACCATTTAGGAGTCTTCACTCTGCAACTAGGGAGGAGGATGAATTGGCAGAAGGTGACCATGCTAGCAAGGGTAAATCTGTTATTCACTAATGTCTGGGAAAGGTGGCTGGAGGGCTTAAGAAAGGTTTTTTGTCCTCTTCATCAAAACCTTTGCCTTCCCTTGTTTCTTTTGAGTGTGGAGTAGCAATTGGGGTGGCAACTGTTGAAGGTATAGTGTTGTTTCAAGATGCTTTGCTCCAAGGGATTAGGTAACAACAAACTTTAGGAAGAATTTGCTGCTAAAATGCAGAAGGACTTGTCTATTGAATGCTTGCAACTGTCATGTGCCCATTTCTGATTCAATCTTAGGTATGTATTCTTCCCCTTCATCCCTCATGCATCTGCCTAAGATCCCCAAAATGTCTAAGTATGAAGGCATGGTTGTTCTTCTAAGTCTATGTAGGTCGTCAAAGTTGCAAAGTCTCCTTTCCCAGCATGTGTAAGAGACCTGGTGTCTCTCTAACCGACTCCACACCACTGTTGATGTTAAATTCTGTGTCTTTGCCCTTGCTGTTATGAAAATCAGTATTCTTCCCTTTGCTGGAAGGAGTTTTCTGAGTGTGTAGTGACTGAAGTTTTAAGAGATGATTGCTCGGTATTATGTTTTAGAGTGATGGTTTGATATTGAATTGCAAAGATATTGCAATGCAGACAGATTTATAACCCAAACAATACCACAAAGACAAGATAAAAAGGAAAGCCTCTAACTTCTATATCAGCTGCACTTGAAGTTTGCTTAGACAAATGTAAACTCAAGCTAATTAATTTAATAAGAGGCTGCAATCATCATTTATTGTTAACATAACAATCACAAAACTTGTTTCTAGCAAAGGCATACCCGAATTTGCATTTATGAAGCCCACCCAAAAATCTGGAAATTTATGGCAGCTAGCAGCAGTTATTAACCCTTGTAGAAATCTGGAAATGAATTGCAGCAGTCCTAGAATGTACGGCCTGCTGAATATGATGCTTTACCCTCTTGAAAAATCTGATCAACAATTCCCTTTAACCCTAGATGCCACCCTTGACAAGCTGATAGCTCCAAATTGAAGGCGATTTAAACTCAAGGAAGAAGACGTCTTAGGCTGCAACTGTACGGCCTCAAAGAAATCTGCACGGCCCCTCTCAATCCTGAAATATCTTCAATGAAAGTGTATATAACCAGGTTCTTCAAACCTGGAATAATTTCTTCAGGTAATCCCTCAAAGATACCTCTGAAACTTCATCAATCTGCTCACTTCTGACTCCTGATTGTAGCCAGACCTCATGCAAAAATTTGGCTGATCTTCCACAACCTCAAAATTGCTCCCACATTGAAGAGTTTTCGTTCTCCAATGGCTGGATTGAAGCCAAACTGCTGAAACCCTTGGTTTCTCACAGCAAAAGCCAAAATCTTCAAAAACAAATTCAAGTACTCACAATACAATGAGGTTAATTTGCTTTTTTGATTTGTGTTTATACCCTCCTTGAGAAATTCGACCCTTTTTGGCTATTTAAAACATTTGAATGATATAACTTTTAATTTGCTTTTGTTTATATTAAGTTGACTTATATCTCATGGTTTGGGCACCCAATATAATAAATACTTTTTAAGTGGCAACTAATGTGAGGGTCATGGCCTCATGGGCCCCTTTATAACTTAAAGTGACTTTTATAACATATGCTTTTAAAATAACTTTTTAATAATTGATTTCATCATAAAGTCAACTCATTTAACCATTGAATATTCGCGAATATTATATCACCAGATGCCCTGCCAAAATTAGTAACTCCATGCTCCTGACTTACTATATATAGTAAGTCTCTCCAAATGTGCCAAGTAACAATTGCAGAGCCCCATCAAAGGTTGTCACTGTCTCTGGAGACTGTCCAGGTGCCTCTGATATAAATAGAAACCTTGACTCCCTAAAAAGGTCACTTACTATAAATAGTAAGTGTGTCAAACGGAGTCCAACGAAGGTCAAACCTGAACTCCCACTGATCACTAGAGGTAAAACCATGCTGAATACTGCCAAATGAGACCCCCTAACCATCTGCTCTAGCCTACAAGGGTCAAGAATAGGCTAACCAACCTGTCGACATGTCTAAGCTAGAAAGGGGACATTACAGCATGACTTTCCTCCCAAATCCACTTATTTTCTATCCATGTTGAGCTATCGGACTTCCCCATCCAATCATACCCTTTGGCCATTTCCCGCTTCCGTTCCCTCTTCCATTAGGACTTCAAAGTTTCCCATATCTTCATACCTCTCTACCGAATCCCGCTCCTTCACAAACCCTTGTTGGATGGTTGGACTTTTCCTCGCCATCATGTCTCCTTTCCAAACCCCAAACCCTAACGTATGGCACAAGTCACAAGGTTTCCATGACACCCGAACTTGACACTCCTACCACTTTTCATTGTTCATTTCCACCTACCTCCATGCACAACCGAATAGCTATTAAAGCACAAGTTGACGACATTCTAGAAGAGTTCCTACAAGCACATAAGTATTATTTAATAAGTTAATAATGAGGACATGGTTCCACGTGTATACCCAGTTGTGCAAACAAAGAAGACAGCTTTGGCTACCATTGATGTGGTAGTTAGGACTTCAAACCATAAGGGATCCCTCGCCATTTTTTGTTGAGGGCAGTTGCAGTTCATAGGGGAAATTCCTCCATGCCTCTTGAGCCCATTTTTGCACATATAAGCATAAATTCAAGGGGAAAAGACACTCGATAGGTACGAGTAGTCCCTACCACATACCAATCTCATGATGGAGGCCATTGGTGCAGATTTCAACATCTTTTTGGGTGTATATTGTGTGGAAAGACAAGACAGAAGGACATCTACTAAATACAAACAAAAAAAACCTAAGTGGAACTTCTTGTGAGCATGCATGTTCAAGCACCAAGATTTATAGACGAAAACACCATAGATCTCGCATTGGAGGACAAAAACTCTATGATTGAAGGATTAGTCTCACATAGTGGTCATGTTTGAGCTTTATTGGTGGCGAATCTTTAGCAATATCCAACAAGTTTGATTTGCAGGTTGCCTTGGGAGTAAGCCGTTGTATTTCCAATTTGTATTGTAGCTATGCAACTAATATTTCTATCCTTGGGGCATATTATTGTATTTTATGTTGCACTTGCTACCATAGTCACATTTTGTAATGGGTTTCAATCACATGTTATGTGAATAAGGTTCTACAGTATTATCTTCTCGTGAATCTGATTTATATGTCTAGGTATTAATGAATGCAAAATAGCGTTCACAATCTTCGTTTAATAGATCTAGGTATACATTTAAACTTGTTGTTTATCTTATTTGTGAACCTGACCACATAACACTGGGCATTTAATGTGATTGCATAAATGTAAAAAGGGGAATTTTTTGGGTATGATAGATTTGCACAAAATAGATTAGGGTTGTTATTTTTGGGTAAAATAATGAAGTCTAAAGTTAATATGGGGTTGATAATTTTCTTGTGTAAACATTATCTCCATCTAGGGTTCCTGAGGCTCTTGGTTTTAAATAGTTAAGTGCCAAGATATTTTCCTTAGTGTTTAGGTTTTATGAGAACCCAATTAAATATATTTAAATCTGTCCACAAATAATTGCATTAATATTTGTCAACAACATTATAGTGGTAGCAGAGTTGGTGATCCTACCAACATATTCTTTTCAAAACTAATCCTTGTAATTTAGGAAGTTCATGCATTCTAGTGAAAGTGCAGCTAGGTAATACAATAGAGAAATTAGAAAGCAAAACTATTTCACAGAGGTGTCAAGACAGAATATTATGGAAGACAATGCAAAGACCTCTAATGTGATAGGTGGAGAGAAAGTTTGATATGATGTTGGACATGTTGGCACAAATGCTACACAAAATGGATAATAACATGAATGTACCCAGACCAAAAAATGGTTAAGGTAGCTCTTCTAAAGCCAACAACCGTAATGTCACCCCCACCAATACAAAAAGGATAGTCCTTATCTCATCTGCAAATCCATTCCAAACTACCTTCTTTCATAGGAAGAAAAGGTTTCTAAAATAGTGGTTGAGAATCCAATCATTGATGATATTACAACTTGCTACACTAAGTACCAAACTCTCCCAAAGGAAATTAGAGCCAAAATGTTCCTTACCAATTTTATAAATCTGAAGGAGGACAATAAGAACAACCCTAGAAATGAACCTAGATAGGAAACTCCACAAAGAGAGATGCAACATGCCTTAGGGAAGTTGACTTTATCCACCTATGATGGGTCCAACAAATGCACTACTCGTACATAGGTGTAGAAATTCAACACATACCTAACTCTCAAGCATATGAGTGAAGATGAGGCTATTAAGTTTGTAACCTTGCATCTGTGTGTACTACACAAAAATTGTGGTACTGTGGACTAATAACTCAAGGCCATATCTCCAACTCATACAACGAGTTATGTAGGCTAATAATGGAGAGGTTATAGAAAGGATCCTGAGATGCAGTTCAGAAAATTGGCTCAACTCAAACAATATGCATTAATGGAGAACTATGTGACAAAATTTCAAAAGTTGTCCATTATGGTGCCTGATGTCACAAAAAGGAGGTTAACTATGCTCTTCATGAAGGGACTAACTGAGTCTCTCAAAGGATTGGTTAAAAACTTTGAACCACCTTCCCTACAAGAAGCAATCACGAGAGCCTTGGCACTTGAAACCTTTATGCCAAGGAACAAGTTTCAGAAAAAAGACTTTCCCTCCCAAAAATCCTTTACATAAGAACATAAAACAATCTAAGAATTACCCCTCGAGAGAAGACCTAGAGGGAAAGAACGAATTGAAAAGGAAGAAGCTATGCTTCACTTGCAAGGAGCCTTGATCGCCTAGACACAGGTGTCTTGGAAAGGGTCAAGCGTAGTCTATTGAAGCAGTCTCTAAAGACGAGTTGGGAGATGAGGAATCAAAGCTACTGAGAGAAGAGAAAGAACCCAAACTAGGGATCGGGGGAGGAGAAAACAATCCAAAGGAAAAAGAAGGAAGTCCTAGAGGTACCTTTGCTAAGCTCTTTGATACTCCCAAGTATAATCCCTTTTGAACTCATGGGGTTTTAAAGGGACAACGAGTTACTATACTTGTTGATATAGGTGCCACTCATAATTTTATAGATGAAGGACTAGTGGAAAGGCAAACATTGAAAACAAAAGACTTCAAAGGCTTCAATGTAATGGTTGTTGACGGCTTCTCTATCCAATGCACCAAGAAGATCCCTCAGCTAAATCTTACCCTAGGAGATTATAATATGAAATATGATTTCTAAATGGTTTTGGGTATTTAGTGGTTGCACTCACTAGGGGAAATTACACAGAACTTCCAAACCATCAAATTAAAGTTCCAAACTAAAGGAAAGGAAGTGAAACTTCATGGAATGACAACTAGAGTGCTAAGAATTGTATCTACAAAAAGAATGGAGAGAAATTTCAGTCACAGATAGGTAGACTACGCAATGCAATGTGTGGTAGCAACAACTAGCTCTCTTGAAGGGGAAAAGGCATACCCCATGGAGGTGCAACATATCTTGAGTAAACACAACAAGATTTTCAACAATATCCCTCCTAGGAGACCACCTAACAAAGGTTTTGAATATATTGTTGAATTAGAGGAGGGCACTAAGCTTGTCATTACCATCCCTTATTGCCATCCTAGAAGGCATAAGTAGGAGATTGAGAAGGCAATAAAGGAACTAATGAACATGGGGCACATCAAGCCCAATTTGAGTCCTTTTTCATCCTTTGTAGTCCTTGTGAAGAAGAAAGATGGCACAGTGAGAATGTGCATCGACTATAGAGCTCCTAACAACAAGACCATCAAAAATTATTATCCAATCCCCAAGATCAATGAACTAAATGACAAGCTCCATGGAGTAGTTTGTTTCTCTAAAATAGACCTCAAGCTGAGCTACCATCAAATCAGGATCCATGATAAAGACATTCACAAGATCACCTTTTGGTGCCACTATGGGCATGATGAGTTTTCGGTCATGACGTTTGGCTCGATTCCTAGCAACTTTCCAATTGTGCATGAACCGGGTGTTTGTTAAATAGTTGAGAAAGTTTGTTTTTGTTTTCTTTGACGACATCCTCATTCATAGCAAAACCTAGAAGGGGCACTTAAAGCACCTTGATGAGGTGTTAGGAATTTGTAGGCACAAACTCTTTAGCCAAAGAGTCTAAATATGAATTTTCTATGACAAAAAATTTATACTTAGGACACATCAGCAATGTGAAGGGAGTGCAAATAGACATGGAAAAGATCAAAGACATTTTGGATTAGCCTTCCCCAAAGAATTTGACACAATTGCAAGGAACCTTTGTAGCTATTATCCTCAAATGGGAACATCAATCAATGCCCTAAGTCTCATCATTCATTTTGCAGACCTAGATGCAGAAGATGGCACAGTAGAATGTGACCTATAGAGACAACAAGACCATGGTAAGCCAAGATTTGAACTTAATGATGACAAGCTCCGAGTAGTTTGTTTCTCTATTACCCTAAGCTGTTGCTGCATAACTCAGGGTCCATTTTCAAATAAAGACTATTGCACAAGATCTTACCTTGACTGGTGCCACTTCATGGGCAATGATGCCTCGGTCACTTAAAGGCTCGATTGGGTAGCAACTTTCCAATTGTGCACATGAACCCCTAATGTTAAATAGCTTGTGAAGAAGAAAGATGGCAAGTTTGCATCGACTATAGAGCTCCTAACAACAAGACCATCAAAAATTATTATCCAATTCAATGAACTGACAAGCTCCAGTTTGTTTCTCTAAAATAGACCTCAAGCTGAGCTACCATCAAATCAGGATCCATGATAAAGACATTCACAAGATCACCTTTTGGTGCCACTATGGGCATGATGAGGGTCACGGCAAAAGCATGAACCTTGAGAAATGAGACATCCTCATTCATAGCAAAACCTAGAAGGGGCACTTAAAGCACCTTGATGAGGTGTTAGGAATTTGTAGGCACAAACTCTTTAGCCAAAGAGTCTAAATATGAATTTTCTATGACAAAAAATTTATACTTAGGACACATCAGCAATGTGAAGGGAGTGCAAATAGACATGGAAAAGATCAAAGACATTTTGGATTAGCCTTCCCCAAAGAATTTGACACAATTGCAAGGACTCCTCAACCTTTGTAGCTATTATCGAAGGTTTGTTAAGGTATTTTCTCAAATGGCTACTCCCTTGACTAACCTAACAAAGAAAGGAGACTTCGCGTGGAGCAAGGCGGCACAACAATCTTTTGAAAAATAAAAGAGGTAATGAGTTCATGCCTGGTGCTAGTTGTTCCTAATTTTCCCCTTCCTTTTGTCTGAGTGTGTGACACATCTAGAGAAGGGATAGGAGTTGTGTTAATGCAAAAAAAGCACCTCATTGCACTCGAGAGCTGTAAACTCAAGGAGGTAGAAAGACGGTTCTCAATTTATGATAGGGAGATTCTAGCCATTATGCACGCACTAAGTTCCAACAATACTTGGTTGGCAACAAATTTGTGGTCAAAATAGATCACAACTTGAAGTACTTTCTCAATCAGAAGGATCTAAATGAACAACAACAAAAAAAAGGGCGAGTAAACTTCAAGCATTTAATTTTGACATTAAGTTTATTAAAGGAAAAATTTAGTCATTGATGCTTTATTTGTTACAATATTTCTTGGAAATATTTGTAAAAAATCAAAAATATGGCAGACCACTTCAAGGGGGTTACCTCCAATAATTAGATAATATTATATGAATTCAATATTTGATGATATGATGATTTGGGAGGAACATCTCCCCTTTATTTATAGGCTTAACTATGTAGGGACATACCTCTTCATCCTAATAAAGAGTATTTAAGGTATTAACTAAAACTATTGTTTTAAGCATGCCACAAGTGCTTAACTTATTATACTTAGGAATATATGATGTCAGGTCATAACATTAGATAGAATATTAGGGACCTAACATGCCCCTCCCCTTCAAAAAAGCATTGTCCTCAATGCTTAGTAATTATGGATGCTTTAGTATGAATTGTTCATCTTCCCATGTGGCATCTTCAATTGGCATATTCTTCCACTTGATTAGAAACTTCAAGATAGCTCTATTTCATAATTGTTTCACTATTTTCTCAATAATTTTCTCAAGTTCTAAAATAAACTTGCCTTCTTCATCTAACTCTGGAAATTCTAATTGGACTAGAATATTGTTACCTATTACTTTCTTTAAACAAGAGAAATGGAAGATAGGATGAATTTAGGAAGAGGGTGGAAGTTCTAACTTATAAGCTACACTTCCTATTTGATGGAGAACCTTATAGGGACCATTAAATTTAGGTTCGAGCTTCATGTTCTTATGTTTCTTAAGAGAAATTTGTTTATAAGGTTGTAATCGAAGAAATACCCAATCTCCCTTTTCAAACTACCTCTCACTATGATGTTGATCAGCTTGTTGTTTTATTCGAGTTTGAGCCATAACTAAATTATCCTTAAGGATTTGTAGCATTTCTTGTTGGTGTTGAATATGGTGCTCTACTGCATGAGCTTTAGAATGAGATTGTAAATAAGAAGTAGCAGATGGTGGAGGGTAGCCATAAAGAACCTCAAAAGGAGTAATTTTAGTGGATGTGTGAAATGATGTGTTGTATCACCACTCTGCTAATGGTAGCCATTTGGACCATTGTGTTTGTTTATCAAAGGCAAAACAATGTAAATATCCTTATAAACATTTATTCACAATTTTTGTTTGGCCATCTGATTGTGGATGATAAGAGGACTATGTGCTAGTTTTGTACCTGTTGGTGTACGTTTTATCATCCACCGAACACACAGCATAGATGTCCAAAGACACTCTATCCTTTCTTGAACAAAATCACCTCGTATGCTAAGATTGCGAGAAGATCATATGGCGATTCCATGGTTTCTTTTGTCAGGTCTTGATGTGTGGATAAGCTCAATGGGCATTGTGATATGTTGGTAATACACAAAGGGACTTACGCTAGGCTCGTTTAATTCACAAGTTAGGACTTAGACGGATTTAACATTAAATGCTCCTTCTTTTGGGATTTTCAGTTTAGGATTAAAAAAAAGTGCAAAAGGACAAGGGTTTAGAAGTTCTAATCTACTCCTAAGAATTCAAGAGACGGTAAAGATTAGGTGAAATTGGTAACCACACTTTGCTTCACCTCCCTGGGACAACTACACAAAGTGGGTGCAATCTTCAAGGGGTGTGATTATAGTTTTCATGTCTCGAACAATACTAATCTAGACTGAAGTTAAGCATCCGCAATCATAAGCTCAGGCTAACTTTACGCATTAAATAAAAATCATCTATTCAAAGAAAGTATGAGCTAAGTTTCACCATAAATCAATACTATCAAATCTTTCATTCATTTAACAACATTCAAATCAAATTCTATCTTAATTCTAATCTAATGTTGAAGAAGCTATGCAACCTTGCAAACCACTTGACAATAAAAGGGATTCAAAGCAAATCATGCATAAGAGCTTTTATTATCGGAAGTAGCAATACGCAACAATCTCATACACTTTCTTCACACTTTACAAATGAGGGGCGAGCTCAATTTATAGGCTCTTCGACTACAATTCAATGGCCAAGATTGATTTCGAATCAATGGTCGAGATTACAAAATAAAACCCTAATTAGGGTTTGTCACAACCAACTACCTCTCGACCAATGAGAAAATTACATTCAGGGACACTTGTCCTTCTACTAAATATAAACCAACAATAAAACATAAAGTTGTTGCATGTTGATTTGGAACAATTTGATTGTTTGGAAGACGATGAGGTGCCACCTCAGCGTGCTGGATGTCTTCATCGGTCACCTTGTTTTTCTTCCACGTGCTTGCCTTAGAATATCCTTCCTTGCCGATGACTCTGTCCTTTACGCCTTTTCCTTCCTAGCTTTGATCTGGGCTTCGTTTGGAGATTTTGATTTCTTCTTCTTTCCTACTTGAACTGGATTGATGTTATTCCTTTGGATTTCCTCTCTGAATTCTCCAATTTGTGTCAAAAAATGGAAATTTGTTTGGAATACTCTTCTTGTCACCATCTAATTTTGATTGGAAGCTTGTCTTTAATTCTTCAGGAGATGAAATCCTTCAAGAAGTTCTCCTGATTGCTTCAATAGGTCTGGGATTGTAGATGAAATCCCCCAAGATGTCTGAAATTTGACTTTTCTTTGTTGATGCCTTGAAATTCTTTCAAGTGCCTTGAATTTGGAGAAGAATTCCTCTGTGCTATCGCCACAATGGAGGAAATTGGAATTTTCTCTATGAAGTATTTCCCATACATAGCTAAATTTTGGCTACTCAAGTTCATTTTGTAACACCTTCATGTGGACCATTCAACACTTAGCCAAGATTTTGGCCATCTCCATGCTCGAATGAACTTTGCCGACGAACCTGCCTTCAATTCTGAATTTGGCTTGTGCTATGTAGGATACATTCCATCCTTGGACAAAGATTTTATCCACTTCCTCTTTACTTTTCCTCTTGTTTTGCTTCCAACACTTAGTCAATTTTCTGAATTTTTCTCCTTGGGCGTACTTTACTTTGGTCTCGCCATCCACTCTTTATGCCAAGGTTGGACTTTATGAGGCTTTGGACATTCCTTGCTAGAGGTAAGTCGGACTTTGAGCTACCTTGGACATGCCTAGATCAAGGGAAGTCAGACTTCACTTGTGCCTTTCCAATTTTTCCAATTTTTTACTTAGCCAATTTTTTTGAGTTTCCTTGGCTGGGTGGGATTTCATCAAGATTTGGACATCTTTCTTTTGGCCAAGGCGGACTTTACCATGCTTAAGACATTAAATACTTGGCAAGGTCGGACTTTGAATCTTCCTTTCCATTGTGCTTATCATCATTATGGCGGACTTTGTAGTGCCTTAACAAACTCTTGGCGGACTTCATTGATGTCTTTCCATGTTCTTTCCAAGGTGGGGCAAACTTCAAAGTCTATTTTCCAAGCTTCCATGGCCGACTTTCTAGACTTTCATTCCATGATGCGTCTTTCCGAAGGCATGGCAGACTTCAAGAACGTTTTGCCATGGATAGGGCGGACTTCTTACTTTCCTTTCCATACTCCCTTTTGGCATGGCGAACTTTAGATCAAGCTTGCCATATACAAGGGCGGACTTCATGAATTTCTTCCCATGATGCAAGGCGGGCTTTCTTAGTGTCCTTCCATTCCTCCTTTTCCTTATGGCGGACTTTAGAGACTTCATGCCATTTCTTCCTCTTCTCATGGTAGACTTCCTAGAGCCTTTGACATATTTTTTTCTCCCTCCAAGCGGACCTGACATTGTCTTTGCCATCTTCATGGAGGACTTAGAAGCTCTTCAAATATTATCCTAAGACGCACTTCTTCAGACTTATGCCATTTTTATCTTTGGTCGCCATGAATTTCATGCTTGTCTTTTTTTTGGATCATCAAACCCTCGCCATATGCCTTTTCTCTTGATTTTTCTTGATTTTTTGCTTGATTTTTGCTTTTGAAGGCCAAAAATTTTGATTCTAAAGATGGAAATGTTGACTTTATGACTTGTGAGACCTTGGCACTTTCTAAAAATAGAATTTGCCAAAAATAGAAAAAGCAAAAATCCCTAAAAAATAGGAGTCTCAGATTGGTCCAAAACTGCCAAAAATGAAAAAAACAAAAAAGCAAAAATCCCTAAAAAATAGGAAGTGTCAGAATTGACTCAAAGCATAGGCGATCCTCGTCTTCCGAACCTTCTGAGCACTTCCATGACGTCTAGGCACTGTTTTGGGCTTGAATTCCCAACTTGGCTCGCATGACTTTTCAAAACTTTAACTCCTCATTGTAAAAGAAAAATGGTGATATGCAATTGCGATGCGAAGGCAAAAAGCAAAAATAGGGGGTCCCCATTTGCAATGGGACGATGTGTGAAAAGGTCACAACAGTACCCAATCGTGTAAATAAGTTTGTTCAAAAAATACCAATGAAGATAGGGTCACAATCACTCACTATGATTTTGGGAATTCCATGAAATTTTTTTATATTGTCCATGAATATTTTGGCCATGGTACTTGCATGAAAGGGATGAAAGAGTAGGCAAAAATGTGCATACTTAGTGAGTCTATCCACAACCAAAATTACATCAAGATTATTAAATTTTGGCAGCCCTATAATGAAGTCCATTGATATTTCCTCCCAACATTGTGTTGGAATGCCTAATGGTTGTAAGAGGCCTAGAGTCTTTATTGTTTCACCATTATTTCTTTGGCATATCAAACATTCAGCCACAAATTTCTTGACACCTCCTTTTAGACCTTCCCAAAAAAAAAATTTTTTATACAATGATAGGTCTTTAAAAACCCTGAATGTCCTATTGGTGAATCATGCATTTGAGATAATGTCTTCTTTTAAATGAGAATTTTTACATAAAAATAATCTTTGTACCATAACGAATCTTCTTTCCAAACATACTTATCAAAAGAAGATGGGTCATGTTGAAGGTTTAGAATGAAATTATGTATTTGTAATGTCTCCATTTTCATGAGCGTCACTATTAAGAGGATTTAGCCTATTTCTGACCCTCGTAGGCTAATGTGCGTGGTTAGGGGGTCCTTTGTGGCAGTTACCTAATATGTGGATGGTTTCCTGGACTCAGTTGGTTTGGAGAAATAAGGGGGATAATAATTAAATTAATTATTTGTAAGGTTATTAAATAAATAAATATTATAAAGTAACCTTATATTTAATTAATTTAATAAAGTGACTAAAATAAATATTATGAAGTCACTTAAATAATAAAATAATATTTTATTCTAGAAGCTTCTTGGAGGTGGATGAGAATTCTATATAAGGAGTTGAGGGCAAGTCATTTGGGATATCTAGGAATTGTTATTTGCTTGATATTATTGTTTGGTGAAGGAGCTAGCTAGGGTTTCTGCCATTTCCGGCCATTGGGAACGAAAACTCTCATTGGTTATGCAATTTTGAGGTTGTGAAATATAAGCTGAATGATTGCTACATTGTGGGCTTCACTTCAAAAGTTCAATTTGTGCTTCATTGCAAATTTTGTGGCCTTTGGCCAAATTTGGAGATTAAGATTTCATATCAGCTTGTTGAAGCATTTTGGAGAATAACCTACAGCTGCAAATTTGTGAAGAATTGATTGGAGATATATTGGAGATCATTTGCAGATAGGAGGCAACATTGATTGGCATATTTGGAGGTGATTATTGTATGAAAAACATTCTGATTTTTCATCTCAGCAAGAGTCAACCAGCCATGGTGAGAAGTACATATTTGCTCATTACTCATCATTGAGACTTCAGCTTTTTGTGGGCAATGGAGAAATCAATTCCTTTCGTGTTGGCCATCATTTATGTAGCAATTTAGAGGGCCATTGTTGCTGCATTTATTTATATAAAATATTGCGAGGCAAGAACAGGGGCGGCTGGTGTAAGAGTTCGATTTGGCTTGAGGGAAGCTCATTTTGGATTGTTTATTGGCTGCCACATCTTCATCAACATAGGCGCTTCTCCCAACCAGGTTTTATGTTATTTGCATACTCATATCAGCATTTAGAATAAGTTTAATTGCTACCATTGTACTCAGACTTTGAAGTACATTATTGTAAAGCCAAGAGTCTTGGCTAATCTTAATCAGCATTGTAATTGAGGTAGTTCATCAATTAGGAGTTATAAGTTGCATATCAAATTCTGATGCAATGTACATGTTTATGATTGACATAATAGTTTGCATGCCAAGTGTCTGTGAAAATGTTTCTTGGTTGTAGGTTCTCATTTTGGCATAAATAATACTATAATATTGCATACCAAGTGTTTGTATTATTGCCACTTGGCTATAAGTGCATAAATGCCATCTTAGATTGCATCCAAAGTGTTTGTCCTAATTCCTAGTTGTTGTAGATGCACATTTTCAGTCACTTATATGCATGTAAAGGTAGAAATAGTTGGCATAGCATTGCTGATACTTCATTAGTCAATTTTGCATCATTAGAAGCTTTCAAAAACATCATTTGCAGCATCCAAACTCATAACAAAACAATTAGAAATTCATATCAGCAAGATCAGACCTTGTGTGCAAAGTGTTTGACAATATTCCTTGAGCATATCTTCAACATTTTGAGGCCATAATCAGCAAGGGATATTACAATATTTGAGGATCATGTTGACACTCTTTTCGTGCGACTTCTAACCATTTTGGTTGTATTAAGGAAATGGCACAAATATTTGCTTCCTCTACTTCTTGTCGAGAATGGGCATCAACTACAATATTTTCGTTACCCTTTTTATGAATGATTTCAAAGTTATATCCTAGCATCTTGGTAACCCATTTTTGTTGTTTTGCTGATGATAGTCATTGCTGCAAAAAATGTTTTAGACTCTCATGATCTGTCTTGACTTTGAAAATTCCTTCCCATTAAATACTGATGCTATTTTTTAATTGCATGAATAATGGCTAACATTTCCTTCTCATATGTGGGCCTTAGTAAGTTTTTTCCTTTGAGTTGTCGACTATCAAATGCTAATGGACACCCTTCTCGCATTATTATTGCCCCAATTCCGTGTCCAAAAGCATGGCATTCTACCACAAATGTTTTAGAGAAGTTTGGGGTAGCTAGTACTGGGGTTGAAGTGAGAGCTTCTTTTAGTTGTTTGAAGACCTGAGAGGCTAGCTCTGACCATGAAAAGGAATCCTTCTTTAGTTGTTAAGGGAGTTGCGACACAAGCATAATTACAAATAAATCTTCCATAGTATCCTATTATACCCAAAAATCCTCTCAATCCTTTGATATTTTTATGTTTTGGCCATTCTTTTACTACAACAATCTTCTTGGGGTCTACCTTAACACCTTCATGTGACACCACATGTCCCAAATATTCTATTTCTTTTACCCCAAAGACACAATTGGATTGCTTGGTATAGAGTTGATAATCTTCCAATACTTGTAATATCTTATCTACGTGTTGCAAATGTTCTTCCCATGATTTACTATAGATAAGGATATCATCAAAGAAATACACCACAAATTTGCGAAAAAATGGGCAAAGTACTAAGTTCATGATAATGTCCTTCATGTGTTCTAAAGGCAGTTTTATGTATATCCTCTTCCTTTATATGATTTTGATAAAAACCAAAACGTAAATCTAACTTAGTAAAGAAAATTGCACCATTTAGTTCATCTAATAATTCATCACTAGTAGGAATAGGAAACTTATCCTTAAGAGTGAGCTTATTGAGTTCCCTATAATCATGGTACATTCTCCATGAGTCATCCTTTCTTTTAACCATAACCACTGGAGATGAATAGAGACTTTTACTAGGACGAATAATTCCTTAATCCAACATTTCCTTGACTATATTTTCAATTTTTGTCTTTTGTTCATAAGGATAATGATAAGGTCTTATAATGTCGTAAAATTGCACCCCTTGCAATTTCACATACATTCTTGTATACACTTTAGTATCCACTCCCTTATCACTTGTGTACTATGTTCCACCAAGTTTCCGGGACGGGGGCGCGGCGGGACGCGTTTTGGGGACGGCAATTTTTTGAGGGGATTTTAGGGGACGGGGGACGGCTGTATAGTATATATATATATATATATAGAGAGAGAGAGAGAGAGAGAGAGAGAGAGAGAGAGAGATTTTAAAAATATAGGGAAATTTCAGATATTCATATGAGTAATGATAATCATAACAATGAACATTCATAAAGTTGCAAATGTAATCACCAATCATATTGACATATGCATCATAGAATCGAATTATCGAAGAAATTAATACTATAGCTACCTAATTGCATCCATGGACCATAATTCATGTCAAATAGTCAATGTGCATATGATATAAAATAATAAAATGCCCAAAAGGCTACAAGTTTGTACTACAAATGTCAAAATGACAAAGTCACAAGTGTCCAAAGGCAAAACATAGAAATAGAAAGTATGATGATTGCCGCTACTCGGCATCTGCCAACATTGCATCAAAATCAGACTCATAGTCTAAGTCACTGTCACTGTGAGGGGCTGGCTCATAGTCTTGGCTGCAATTTTATTTTGGCAAGACAAAATGAGGTCAAATGAAGGTAAGAAGATGTTTTAAGTGGCCATATTAGGGTTGGGAGGGCATGGGGCCCATAAAGGAAATAATTAAAAAAAAAAAAATAAAAAAAACCTTTTATTTTTATGTTTATAGGACGGCCAGCAGGGACGGATAGGGGACGCCTAGAGTCCCCTATCGCCCTAGTTCCTTTCGCCGGACGCTTCGGCCCATCGATGACTGGGTCCCCCAGCCCCCTGAACCTGGATCTAAAACTGGGACGCGTCCCATGCTTATGTAGGCTCATTTTAGCCCCTGCATCAACCTTTTCCCTTCTCAGGATGCTTAGGACCCCTTTTCAGCAGCTACCTCTGTGCGTCAACTTTGCATCGAACTTTGTGCTTTTCTCGTTCTTGTTGTTTTGTAGCATGATGTGTTTGGACACTAGCGCGTCGTGCGGACGTCTGCGCGCCACGCTAGCGTCTTGTGACATTTTGACGTTCAAACGGCCATTTCTGAGTGCCTTGCCACTTGTCAATGAATTTTGTCAGTGGTAATGGCCCGAGACACCTTGTAACAGCTTGAGAAGCTTCTTTTCCTTCCTCTTCTCCCTTTAAATGCTATCTTTCCAATACATTTGTGCTTCTAGCTTCTCTCTTTTCCCTCTTTACTCTCTTGCTTGCATAGATCTCTTGCTTGTTACAGCAGCCTCAAGCTCTCACGTTCATACAACACTCTCTGCAACTCTCTTGGCTCTCGCATCTCTGTCTCTCTCCTTGGCTTCTCCTAGCCTTGCAAGTGATATCTTCCTTGTATCTTTGAGCATCCTAGGATTTCTCACATCCCATATCTATTGCATCCCTATCTCGTGATATGGGTTCTCCTCCTTGAGCTGGGATTGTTTTTATCATTTCATATTTGCCTACTTTGTTCACTTTCTCTATCTATTCGGCTATTCGTGTAGGTGGGAACACCAAAACGGGGGTTTGACTAAGGCAAACCCCTATACAGCCCCAACATTTTCTCTCCATCTTATGTATGCAGGTATTGAAGATATTTCCTTGCTGGAGGCTTCATTACTTGGGTCATTGTGAGCAATTTTTATCTCTCATTCTCTTACTTTATCATTTATACTTCACTTCATTTCAGTTCTATTGCTTTTTGTTACCTTCTCACATTCTGGAAGTTCTTAGTAATTAAATTGTTAGTAGTCACTTCGCTGTTTTTTGTGATAATCTTGGGTTTCAGTCCATATGAGACGCCAACGCGCCTTTGGGACTCCAGTGCGCCGCACCGCCGTCCATTTGTTGCGCTGACATCCTTTAGCCGATAACTCATTCGTTTGTCCAGAAAACCTCTGTGGCCTGCTCTTTCTGATTCTAAAACTCTCGCTTTGTTCCTTGAGGTAGTTTAGGGCAGTCCATTCCCTGGGGCTCTCTTGAGAATAAAGAGACTCGTGAGTAGCGAATCCCCCTTCTCTACAGGTCTAATGTTAGGAGGAATGCTTCCAAGTATTAATACAAGGGCATAATCATAGTCTCTAATTGGAGGTAGACCCTTAGGTTCTATTAAAAATGTTGGTGTTTTTGAATGATTTCTTGAAGTTTTAGTGGATGTTGAGTTTTCACATCTTGTGCTTCTACAAAATTTAGTTGTGCCACTAGACCATAGGAACATTTCTTAAGTAATTTTTCCATCCTGTGGGAGCTAATAATTTGAGTTGGTGGTGATGTTACTCCTATAAGTTTATAATTTTGTCCATTAGAATTGAAAGTATAAGTAATTCTTGAAAATTGAAAGACATTGTTCCCAACTGTTTAAGCCATTGTACTCCTAAAACTACATCTGCTGCTCCTATTGGAATAGCAAACATTTTTGAATCTAAATGGTAATTTCCCATTGAAAGTTTTATATGATGGTACTTAACACCACAAGAGAGTTGTTTTCCATCAGCTATCATGACTTGGAAGTTAGAGATTGGATATACAAAATAATCGAGCTGATGAGATAATCTTATATCAATAAAGTTATGTGTACTACCTATATCAATCAACACTTTTACCTTTCTCTTTTTTATATAATCGAAAACTTTAAGTGTTTGTGGTGTTCTTGTTCCATTCAATGCATGTAAGGAGATAGTAGCACTATCTTCTTCCTCTAAATTTTCACTCTCTAGTTCCAGATTCAGTTCTTCTATAGATACTTCTTCCTCTTCTTCAACCACATTCTCAATAATCATTAGTCTCTTCTAATTATTACCACATTTATCGTCCCTAGACCATTTGCTATCACAATGCCAACATAGACCTTTTTCTCTTTTCCTTGCCTCTTGTTGAGGAGAGAGCTTAGTTATTTGTTTTGGGCTAAAGAGGTTAGCCCCATTTTTATTGGTAGGATTAGTGACATTTTTATCTTTCCATCCTACTATTTGGCCTTGTGTTGATCCTTTTGTAGTGAGGTTTCGTTGCTCAATATGTAATGCTTGTTGCATTGCTTTTCTAACTATACAAGGTTCCAATAAATAGACATTATGTTTAATTTGCTCATTAAGTCCATTGATGTAGAGTTGTAACCTTTGATAATGTGTCACATTTTGAGTTCGAATTGCCAATCTCATGTGTTCAGCATTGTATTCTGCTACAGACCCTATTTGTCTTAAATTTGTAAGTTGGGTAAAACCGTAAAATAGCTCCCCTTCCATGGTTGCTCATAGTGGGCTACTAAGTCATTGGTAAATTCTCTCTAACTAAGTAATTTCCCTTGTTTTTCACTCATCCATTGGTACCATTGATAAGATTCAGATTTTAAATGCAATGAAGCTATGTCAACCATTGCATCATTCGATATATTATGGAGTTTAAAGTATTGTTCCATGAGACTTATCCATGAAGTTACATCTATACCATCAAACTTGGGTATATCTATTTTTGGTAGGTTTAATTTTGGACCTTGGAAAGATTTGTCCTATTCCTTGATTTTGTCTATTAGGGTTGTACCCACCTTGGTGGCTTCGTGAACTCCACAATTCTGATAATATTACTTTTTCAAACCAAAATAATCCCTCATTTATGGATGTTGTAAATGGGTCAAAAAAAATTATTCTTAATGAAATGTACCATTTTTCACAATCTAGTGGAGTTATTCCCTCAATATTTGGTGGTGAACAATAAAGATGGTCATCTGTTTCCACATTCATAAGAGTCCTCTAGTCCTAAAGATGACATGGATTCAAGTTTGATTTTATTTTGAACTATAGATTCCTATTTATTAATTAAGGGAAGATAGTATCTAGTGCGAGTTGTAACAATAAAAATTTAGAACATATGTGAAGACAGGTTCTGAAATTGATGGTTTGACTAAACTTTTGACTACTGAATTAAGGAGCTTATTTTGTCTGATAGTAAATTACAAAGAATCAATCCTACCTAATTTTTTATAAGACTCCAAAAAAAAATATTAAATTCCAAAAATTGCAGTCTATAGAGCAAATAATGAAATTTTTTCCAAAATTTGACCACTAAATTAAAGGATTTATTTTATTTCTTATAGTAAATTACAAAGAACTAACCCTACCTAATTTTTGATAAGCTTTCCAAAAATGTAAATTAAAAAAAAAACCGAAAATTTCAGCCCATAAAGCAAATTAATGAAAAAAAGTAAAATATCAATAACTTTTAGAAAACATACCTTCAAGATCTGAAATTTGTTTGAGAGCTTATCTAATACATACCTCAAAACCCAAAAAACTATCAGATCCAACATCGCACTGGTTTGGAAGTTATGGTGGAAACAAAAATGTTGGCCCAAATCATAGCTCTGATGCCACTTGTTATGATATTTCTTGGAAATATTTGTAAAAACTCAGAAATATGGTTGTCCACTTTGAGGGGGTTACCTCCAATAATCAGATAATATGATATGAATTCAATATTTGATGATATGATGATTTCGGGGGAAAATCTCCCCTTTATTTATAGGCTCAACTATGTAGGGACATACCCCTTCATCCTAATAAAGAGTATTTAAGGTATTAACTAAAACTAATGTTAAGGTTAAGCATGCCACACGTGCTTAACTTATTATTCTTAGGAATATATGATATTAGGGTCATAACATTAGATAGAATATCAGGGACCTAACATCATCTAGGAAGCCATATTTTTGCTTGATGTCACACATCTTAGTCAATTGGAAGGCTGAAATTATAGCAGAATATGTTAAGAATGAGTTTGCCATTGATGTCTTGGAATAAAGTTGTTGAATAAATACATGGTATCCAATGAACTTATCCTCTACAAGGAAAGAATTTACTTAGTACCAAAATATAAAATGAAGGAAAGAACTTTAAAGGCATTCCATGATTCTCCTTTGGTAGGCCACCTAGGATATTTCAAGACCTATAAGCAAGTCAGGGAGAGGTTCACATGGAAAGGACTCAAGGATGATCACTTTAGGCACATTAAAGAATTTAATATTTTCCAACAAAATAAAATAGAGCAAGCACATCCACTAAGACTCTTATAGCCTTTGCCTATCCCGAAGTAGAAATGGGAGTATTTTGATGGAGTTCATCACTCAACTTCCTAAAGCCCAAGGTAAGGACTGTATATATGTAGTTGTGGATAGATTCACAAAGTACTTGCACTTCTTTTCCATTTCTTCAAATTTTAAGGCCCCACAAATTACTATCATGTTCTTCAAGGAGCTGTTTAGACTTCATCGGCTACCTAGGAACATCGTGAGTGACAAAGATAGTCGGCTTTTGAGCTTGTTTAGGCAAGAGCTCTTTCATTTGATAGGGACCAAACTCACAACCAACACTAGCTACCACCCCCAAATAGATGGTCAAATTGTGATTGCAAATAAATGGGTGGAAGGCTATATAATAAATTATGTTGTTGGTAATTAGAAGGCACAGATAAAATGGCTACATCTGGGGGAGCACTATTAAAACACTATCTATCACATGTCTATTGGGATGACACCCTTCATGGCTTTATATGGATATGAAGCCCAAAGTTTTGTTGACCTTGTGTTGTGTGATAGTTGGGTCCTAGGAGTGAGTGATTTGATCTAGTAGGGACAACAAGACATTTTGAACTCACTCAAGTACAATCTCTAGCAAGCACAAATGAACAAAAGCTGTATGTGAGCTGCCATACAATAGAAAGAAGATTTGAAGTTGGAGATATGGTGCTTGTGCGACTATGACCTTACAAGCAATCGTCCTTAAAGGCAAGTGGATCTACAAAACTCAAACCTCATTTTTATAGGCCTTACAAAATTTTGAAGTGGGTTGGTGAAGTTGCCTATGCATTGGAATTATTGGAGGAAAGTAAGATTTGTAATGTGTTTCATGTGTATTGCCTCAAAAGGGTATTTGGAAAACATATTTCAGTAGAATTTCCCCCATTAAATGAGGAAGGAAAGCTAATTTTCATTTATGAAGTTATGGAGGTAAGGAAAAGAAAGTTGAGAGGTTGACGCATCAGCTTAAGTATGTATCCCCTTCATCCTTCATGCATCTACCTAAGATCCCCAAAATTTCTTAGTATGAAGGCATGGCTGGTCTTCTCAGTCTATGTAGGTTGTGTATTATCCCCAATAGGATCTGCCCTAAAATTCTAGATTTTATTTTCAGAATTCTGCCCTAATTTTCCACACTTTTGTTTTCTGCTAAAATCCTAGAATTCTGATCTGATTTTCTGATTTCAAACAAGTAAAAACAGCAAACATATATGAATCTAATATGCTCAAATAATAAAGCCATAATAAACCCTTATAATAATATCTTCAAACATGAACTCATCCAACAATTTATGACATCCAAATGCAAACAAATATAGGGACAAATCTGACTTCTGAATTAATCAGTCTGTTGCTACAAATCAGAACTTCTGAATAGCCTCAAATCTCAATTATGCCCAATTACATCCCAGAATTCTACCAATTACAAATCAGACCTCATTGTAGGTTTGTACATACCAAAGTGATGTAGAATGATGCTTCACAACCCTCTACAATGATGGCACTTGGGCTATTGCTAGGGTTAGGGTTTAGAAACCCTAAACAATGATGAAATCGCCTCCAGATCGCCCTTCTCAAAGGTGGTGCTCTAAGTTAGGGCGATGCCCTAATGCAAAATGAATACAAAATACCACCCGAAGCCTACTGCTCTAATCTGATCCAAAAATCTGAATATGCAATTCAGCTCCAAACATCCAAAGTTCTCTAATTGAAGTGCAAGTAGGATTCCGTCATGAATCCTCCACAAGGTGAAATATGCCCCTTAATTTTTTCTCTTGATTTTCAATATCAATTACAATGCACATGCACCCGTTAAGGTTAGCTCCAAACCAAAATGATGCGGAAAAGAACTCTAACCAAGAATGCACCCTAAAACCACTAAAGGAAGAGGGGTGGGCATATGGTCAGAGGATCCCTAGGATCAAATAACTCAACAACTCAAATTGCATATAATTGGAAGCATAAAATAAACTCAACGCCAAGAATGTGCACACAAGATCCCTTTGAAGGCGAGGTGCTAACATATGGCGGAGTAATTATTACAAAACTGAAATAAACTTAGGCGATGAACCAGCCATGAAATATTTCCGCTCAACCACTTAAACAGTGGGGGGATAACTATAAACAATTCAACTAATTCATCCACTACGGCGGGCATCCACTCATGAGTGGGAATTCACCACTTTTTCAGTGGGTACAATGAGAGAATTAGCAAGTTCTTTTTTCCACACTGGCGGTAAACCATCCAAGGGTTCCAATGTCAATTAAAGAAATAATTGCAGCAATAAAGGATTGGAACAGTAATACTGTTTACAGTCTTACAATGTGAGAAAGAGCTACAAATTACAAGAGAATTACGATAGCTTCAAAGCACACAAAGATTGGATGATCCCACATAATTAATTATCTCTCAAAATGTTGAACATGAATCAAAATCTCTAGTCTGATAATAATAATCAGCAAATTGAAATTGAAATTGAAATAATCATAGCTCCTTCAATTTACCTCCAAATTGGCTGAAACTGAATGCAATAGCTTCCTAGGGGATTGGCGCTTCAAGTGCAATGAAAACTCAGCATCAAAAGGTCCTCAAATATTTAGCACGAATTCCAAAGCACAGGAAACATGGTATGGCCCTCTTGAAGGGCGATTTTCTTAGATAAAATCAGCAACTTCACCTTAAATCCTAAGATTGCAGCCAAAGGGTTGCCTTGGGTATGGAGAAAGATTGGTAAAGTACCCACAAGCAAAATAAATTTATTCAAAGAGCTGTATACAAAAATCATCTTCAGCTGTATGACAACCAGCAACACAAAATATTGAAAACATCACCAAAATTCGCTTATTTCTCCTACCCAACTTCACCAACTTGAACCAAACTGAAAGTGCATCACCTCTAGAGCTAGGCGACCTTGTAACAAGCAATTCAAACTCAACAAATACACCTAGCATGTGTTCCAAGGCAAAGATAAATGGTATGGCCCTAGGAGAGGGTCGACCTCTCTTTAAAAATTCATCCACTTCATTATAAATTCTGATCTTGCACAAATAGGGACGCCTCAAGCATACAAACTGAAAGAACCAATACCCATGTGCAATTAAAAATCATACAAAGAGCTGCATATGAAAATCACCTTCAGCCATGAACGAACTAGCAAGCTCAAAAACTGATAAATACATCAAAAACTCAACAATGAAGCTCAATGTGCACTTCTGAATGAAGCACACTCTCAATCCACCATCTAGGGAACCATAGTTTCAGGCCCGAAGAATGGAGTCAATTTGCTAAGCTTCCCCTTAGCCAGGTTCTGGATTCATTCTAGCAACGTAACTTTGCTCTTCAAAAAATATGCATAATCAGATCATCATAAAACATCAATATATAGGCTACAGTTGGCAAATGAAGCAACAAGAGACTCTTCAAATTCCAAAAAGTTGAATCACTTCAACTTCCAAAAGGGACGCCACTTTAAACATTTCACTTTTTGAAATAATAAAATATTAATCAACCTCTTTTAGGCGTCCAACTTCACTTTGCAACAATAAAGTATTTAATAATTCATTAAATGCACCATTGACCCCTTAATGACCCCCCTTTTAAAAACAACATGAAGTGATCATTCCTAGGCGTAGGGGTACAACTGAGAAACATAAAAATGACTAAGTATAAAACTTAATCCATGGAGATAACCAAACCAAACTAAAACTGAAGAAGGACAAGATGACTTGAGCTGAATTGATGCCGATGCCACTGCCACAAAATGACTTACTAAAAATAGCCAACTGCTATAAATAGAAAATCCACAACAAAACTCACAGAAAATTGAACTGAGCTGGAAGCAAGACTTACTAAAAATAGAAACCCTAGATTTAGAACAACTAAGTAGACTACGGATTTTCGAAAATAGGCTAAATCCAAATGAAGAGCGTATGGCCAAAATGGGGACATTACAGTCCGCCCTTCCAAAAATTGTTTGTCCTCAAGCAATTCTAATGCCTTCCCAAAAACCATGCTAAACCAAAAATGAAACTAAATATGATCCCTGGGTCCCAAATCAACCTAGGAGAAAGATAGCACCAATAGATGTAAGCATTGCACTGCTGGATGCCAATACAAGAAGCCTCCTGATTAAAACTATACTGAAACACCATAGAAAATAATTCCAAAAGGCCAACATTAGCTTCATCATCACCAGTTGTTGAATCACAAACCCAGGTGATTCCTGGATTCCAAATCATCCTCAGGAATACTGCCTCTAATCCGTTGCGCTACTTTGATTAAAACAACTGAATACCCAAGGTGGAGCAACATATCATTGTCCCCAAAAAACAATACACCAAACATGTCAGTGCTCGGGTCCCATATCAGTTTGTAGAACCTGCAAACTTCACTGTTATAATTTTGATCAGCAACATAAATGTTTTCAAACATGTTACCAAACCAATGCCAATCATAGAACAACACTCCACACACCATCATAGTACAATGCTTCTTTTGAAGCAAACTACTTTCACCGAAAGAACTCCGAATAATCTTCACACATCTCACAACATGAATTTCTAATTGATGAATCAAATCAACAATTAGTTTGTTGCCCCAAACAATAATGTATGAGATGTTACCAAAAATTCCACTGTCTATCATCGGAAGACAACCAATACCTGGATTTTGACCATACTGAATCATTCCCTTGCTCATCTGAGGCAGAAGTTCAGTCCATATAGGAGATAGAAAGACCTGAAAATGATTAAACCAACTTCCTAACAGGTCTGAAAACAACATCCTAAGATCTGATTTTTGGAAAACCAGCATCCAAGAAAGTGAGCAGCAGCTGCAACTTAAGAATTTCTCAACAAAATGAGCATAACTGCTCATGAACCAAGCTGGTGGCACCTTTAGCAAGAGACCCCATGCCACCACAAACCAACTTCTGATCATATTTCCTTCACAAATCATCAATTTATGATCAAAAGTAATGAACCACTGACAGTAAAAGAAGGTAGCAGCAGTCAAAGGGCTGAAATTTTGGGACTTAACTCTCCAAGAAACCTTCTTTTTATGTATACCAATCTTCATATAAATATACTTGAGATCCCACATACTAACTTTCAATTGGAGACATTTTCCAACACATAAGCAAATAATCAGAACTACATTATGAGAATAATGTGTTGGTCTATTCCCTTTAGAATTTTCAATATTACCTTCTTGCCGAATAATACCAAGATCCCAAACCAATAGCAATGAAGAACCATTTCTCAGACGAAGAACTGCTCTCACCTGAATCCTCTGATTTGCTCGTTCCATTTGAATTGATGCTTCTTGAAACCCCAAGAAATAATCATCCAACCTACATTCGTTGAAGAAATAGAATACAAAATTTTGTGACATGATTTGTCGGAAAGATTGCATGAATCCTTCATCAAATGCAATTCTAAAATCAATCATGAACTAAAATCTGACAAGAGTCTCACAAGCATCCTCATCAAAATATAAATAAAACCTTCATCAACATGCCCATCAACTCTTTGATGAACAATAAGAATGTCTTCATTTCTTTGTGTTACAAGAGTTACCAATTCTTGCCGAGTGGGTGCACTAGGAGCAGCAGTAGATTCAACTTCATGCAACTCACGTATCAACTCTCCAATGCTGCAAGACAAACTCAAATTCCCTCCTTCAATAATCTTTGAAGCAATTCCTTCATCATTTTCAAAAAGAGGATTTACATAAACCTTACTAGAACCTTCTTCATACAAGAGATTATCAAAAACAAAAACTTGAGAATTTGAATGCTTTGGTCTCTTAGGGCAGCATTCCAAATCATGTGTTTCTTGTATGAGATTAAGCTCATCAAGAATTACTTGAAGCTCCTATGCTCTTCTTCTATTTTCTTGCTCCCATGAATATTGAACAGCAGAAATCTGATTCTCTGCTTCAATTAGAGTCTCATGCACTTCTTGCAACTTTGCTTTGGTAAGCTCATTCCACTCCAATGCCTTGTCAGCAATATTGGCCACTATGTCTTTGTCACGAATGATGTGCAAAAGACTAGATTTAATTTGCTCCAAGGCAAATTTAAAGGACTTCATGTCATCAATAGAAATGCAACCTACAACTTCTCCCCTAGGCACAATCATAAATCAACTGTTCTACATGTCTATGAATTCTATCAAGATTTGACAAAATTTGAATTCCATTATCAACAATGTGTGAACTTGAGCTGCAATCATTATATACTGGCTGAGATGATGTAGAACAACTTTGATGGATAAAGATTTCAAAAATGGTTTGAGTTGTACTCCTCAACTTGTCTCGCATGTGATGAACACTCTTCATCATTCCATCCATAGTGCCTTCCAATTCCTTAGCTTTTTGCCTTAGCTTGATTTCCGGTGAAGAAAAATCTGCCTTATAACTACTAGAAACTTCACCTTCCATGTTGTCTCCTACACATGATTCTAGGGAGTTAGTCAAATCAGCTTTGAAATAGGAAGTGACTACTGCTTCCTCTATCTCTTTCTCCTCTTTAGCTTGACTTTCAAATGAGCATCCTTCGGAATTGTGAAGAAGCAATTCGCTGATTGAACTCATAACTCCTTCCATCCCAACTTCTTCTTCATTTGGATCTGCACTTATGGCCTCTTCATGCATCTCTGTTTCAACTTTTGTTTCCAAAAGTTCTTTCTTTGAATTTTCAACATGAGGCTTCTTAACACAAGTCAACTCACTATTCTTCTTTGTAGAAAACAAGAGTACCTCACTAGTCTTCAAGGCTTCCACTGATACATTACATTCTTCTACAGAATGCTTGGGTAAGTGCAAATTCGTGGATATCCCTTGAACTTTTGCAATGTCTTCAAAGGCACTCCAACTTTCATCCTCGTTTTCAGCTTCAGAAATCTCTTCTTTATTTTCAACAGTCTTCTTCAAAAGTGGTTTCAACTTATCTTCACATTGACTGAAAATTTCTTTAACTAACAAATCAGCAGTGGGAGAAATCTGCTCTTCACGTTTGTAAGCATCCAAGAGAAGAGTTTGGACACTTTCAGGAAGACTATCAGCTTCTTTACTTGTAGAGACCAGAACATTTATGACAGCTGCAAGCATACTCTCTTCTTGCTCACTCCAGCTTGAGGTGAAAACATAATTAAACAAGTGATAAATTTGATTCTCCATCGCAAATTCTATCAATAAGATGCAAGCACCAACTTCAGAAAATGTTTTTAAAACAACAGCTCTTCTTGAAAACAAGCTACTACCAGTTTCATACAAATCTTGAAAGCATTCCACTATCATATTTAATACGATCTTCATAGTTTCATCATCATAGGGCAACTAGGGAATTGCAATTCTTATTATCTCCATGAAACAAGAAGAAATCAACAGCTTGGTTTCTTCATCAAGATATCCCAACCAATAGGGCTGATTCAAGGAATTCACTGCAGGAGCTAGTGCCAACTCCATTTTCTCTGAAGGTGATGGCTTCACTTGTCTCAAACATTGTTCTAACAAATGAAGAATGTTCTCTTCATTTTCTCTTGACTGAAATTCTTTGCCAAGTTTCTTTCCAACCATACAGTGCCTCTGCCAATTTCATCTCTTCTTCATTAGCCATGCCTAACTGCCAACTTCTGGATACCACAAGGAGCTTAACTAGAATCTGTTCTGACTTTTGGTGTAGTACCGGAGATCTCTGTCACTCAACTGCCTAAACATGAAGCTTTGATCACAGGATGGCAGGATCTTCTGCTTTGATACCACTGAAATATGTCCCTTAATTTTTTCTCTTGATTTTCAATATCAATTACAATGCACATGCACCCGTTAAGGTTAGCTCCAACCCAAAACGATGCGGAAAAGAACTCTAACCAAGAATGCGCCCTAAAACCACTGAAGGAAGAGGGGCGGGCATATGGTCAGAGGATCCCTAGGATCAAATAACTCAACAACTCAAATTGCATATAATTGGAAGCGTAAAATAAACTCAACGCCAAGAATGTGCACACAAGATCCCTTTGAAGGCGAGGTGCTAACATATGGCGGAGTAATTATTACAAAACTGAAATAGACTTAGGCGGTGAACCAGCCATGAAATATTTCCGCTCAAGCACTTAAATAGTGGGGGGATAACTACAAACAATTCAACTAATTCATCCGCTGCGGCGAGCATCCACTCATGAGTGGGAATTCACCACTTTTTCAGTGGGTACAATGAGAGAATTAACAAGTTCTTTTTTCCACACTGGCGGTAAACCATCCAGGGGTTCCAATGTCAATTAAAGAAATAATTGCAGCAATAAAGGACTGGAATAGTACTACTGTTTACAGTCTTACAATGTGAGAAAGAGCTACAAATTACAAGAGAATTACAATAGCTTCAAAGCACATAAAGATTGGATGATCCCACATAATTAATTATCTCTCAAAATGTTGAACATGAATCAAAATCTCTAGTCTGATAATAATAATCAGCAAATTGAAATTGAAATTGAAATAATCATAGCTCCTTCAATTTACCTCCAAATTGGCTGAAACTGAATGCAATAGGTTCCTAGGAGATTGGCGCTTCAAGTGTAATGAAAACTCAACATCAAAAGGTCCTCAAATATTTAGCACGATTTCCAAAGCACAGGAAACATGGTACGACCCTCTTGAAGGGCGATTTTCTTAGATAAAATCAGCAACTTCACCTTAAATCCTAAGATTGCAGCCAAAGGGTCGCCTTGGGTATGGAGAAAGATTGGTAAAGTACCCACAAGCATAATAAATTTATTCAAAGAGCTGTATACAAAAATCATCTTCAGCTGTATGACAACCAGCAACACAGAATACTGAAAACATCACCAAAATTTGCTTATTTCTCCTACCCAACTTCACAAACTTGAACCAAACTGAAAGTGCATCACCTCTAGAGCTAGGCGACCTTGTAACAAGCAATTCAAACTCAACAAATACACCTAGCATGTGTTCCAAGGCAAAGATAAATGGTACGGCCCTAGGAGAGGGTCGACCTCTCTTTAAAAATTCATCCACTTCATTATAAATCCTGATCTTGCACAAATAGGGACGCCTCAAGCATACAAACTGAAAGAACCAATACCCATGTGCAATTAAAAATCATACAAAGAGCTGCATATGAAAACCACCTTCAACCATGAACGTCACCTTCAACCATGAACGAACTAGCAAGCTCAAAAACTGATAAATACATCAAAAACTCAACAATGAAGCTCAATGTGCACTTCTGAATGAAGCACACTCTCAATCCACCATCTAGGGAACCATAGTTTCAGGCCCGAAGAATGGAGTCAATTTGCTAAGCTTCCCCTTAGTCAGGTTTTGGATTCATTCCAGCAACGTAACTTTGCTCTTCAAAAAATATGCATAATCAGCTCATCATAAAACATCAATATATAGGCTTCAGTTGGCAAATGAAGCAACAAGAGACTCTTCAAAGTCCAAGAAGTTGAATCACTTCAACTTCCAAAAGGGACGCCACTTTAAACATTTCACTTTTTGAAATAATAAAATATTAATCAACCTCTTTTAGGCGTCCAACTTCACTTTGCAACAATAAAGCATTTAATAATTCATTAAATGCACCATTGACCCCTTAATGACCCCCCTTTTAAAAACAACATGAAGTGATCAAACTGAAACTGAAGAAGGACAAGATGAATTGAGCTGAATTGATGCCGATGCCACTGCCACAAAATGACTTACTAAAAATAGCCAACTGCTATAAATAGAAAACCCACAACAAAACTCATAGAAAATTGAACTGAGCTGGAAGCAAGACTTACTGAAAATGGAAACCCTAGATTTAGCACAACTGAGTAGCCTATGGATTTTCGGAAATAGGCTAAATCCAAATGAAGAGCGTATGGCCAAAATGGGGTCATTACACAAGGTGAGCTAGGTTTTCATACGACTCCCCTAATATGCAATAGGGTTTTCATCCTAATGCATAATCCAAATCTGCTCCTAAGGCGAAGAAGTTTGCTGGAAATAATTGCTTGAATGGTTGAATTGAACTTCAAGACTCCTTGTATATCTATGTGCAATAATTTTCTCCCTCACACTTAGGCCAACCAGCTTGAGATATTTATTTTTATCTTTTAAAGCCACATTAAGGCCTCAAAAGGGGGACGACCCCTTTCCCTTAATTAATTTTTTTCTATTTATTATTTGTTTATTTATTTTTTTAATATTTATTTATTTAAGATATGAAAACTAGTGTTCAAAAACACTTTTCCCCGCCTTTGCAAAATTTGAATTTTAAATCAAAGTGGTTACATGGTAGTCCTCCCTTCCCGAGATTGCTTGTCCTCAAGCAATAACAAACCCGCATCCTCCAAATCTCCAAAGGCTCCATGCTCTAAGAATGCGAAATCCGTCAAGGACCAAACACTAGACCAATCCGAAGCCCTAAAGAAAGCCATGCCTGCCAACAAGTGATGAAGAATGTGAACTCTGAAACACAACCACAAGTCTCCAAGCTTTCGTTGCTCCACTCTAATACAATCATCAATACCCCGTGAGTTGTGAAGCAACTCACCAAGATCCCAACGAAAAAGTGTGTCAATGATACCACCACCTGGATCCCAAATCACCACATCCTTGCATTCATCAAACAAGAGGAGATGGAAGCATATCAAAGTGCTATCAACACAAAACCACCCTCCAACTCCTGTAGACCTCCCATAGATGTGAGGAATACCCAACATAGGTGCAAAGAAATGTATAACAGCTCCTCCTAAGTTGCTGATATAGAACAAAACAGCAACCTCATGACTGAAAATCAGACCTATGTGGGAGCAAATAGTATCTCCAATGACATAGGATGATAGAGTATCATCCCTATGCCACTCTCCAAGGAGAAAAAGATAATCCAACTCTCCTCTAAACTCCCGTACAGCTGTTGTCCCCCAAGAAATTTGTAGGAAATCCATGCACCATAAAGTAGAACAGCCATCTCCTAGCAAAGTATGGAGGAGATCCTCATGAATTAGGGAAGGAATGCCAAGATCTTCATGCTAGCTTTCAATCCCTATGATATAGTCTAGTTGGAACACAAGCATTGGTAACTCAAAGACAAGTGTCTCCAGGGCAATACCTCCATACCTTGGATCATAGATCAGTTGGAACTTCATTCCTCCAGGTGTGTGCCAATCAAAAGCAAATGCATCCATGATGTGTGCCATAAGTCTCGAAAGTAACGCAGCCTCATGCTTCACCAGAGAGTCATCAATATGATGGGATTGTATCTCATCACCAAAAAACTTCTCAAGTTCTCCATGAATGACCAAAGACTCAACCAAATCTGAACCACCAATGACGGGCCCAAAAGGTGTATGCTTAGCTATCCCATCCACATCTATGATTTGAGCCTTCAATGGGTTCAATGGGCTCTCTAAAAGAGGTAACTCATGATCCTCATGATGTAAACTATGTGTACAAAACAAAATTTCCTGAATCATACCTCTTTTCATGTTCACCCAAATTTGAATGTTCTCCTTCCTTGCTGACCTTAAGAGGCTCATCCCTTGCATACTCAACCTTACACATTCTTCCCTTGGAAGAAATAGTGATCTAAGATATGGTTCCCTTTGTTTCCTTGCATGATCTAGATGATTGCAATGTTTCTTGACCTCTTGTATGTGTTGTCTTGCTTGGGCAGCCAACAACTTAGCCTCCTTTGCTCTTTGTAGCCAACCATCACAGAAGTCTTCAGTTCCTTTGACATCCGCCAAGGCATGATGAACAGATTCAGACTTCTTGTGGCTTGAAACTTCAATACCTCCCTTATGCTCCACACCCAAATCACGAGTGCCAATCTTGTAAGATTCTTCTACCTCATTCTCTTCATGTGCAGTGGCTGTTATCAATGAAGGAATAGGACTACTGTCATGAATCAAAAAATCAGACCTGCTGTCATATCTTATCAAGCCATCCTCTAGCTCCTCAATCGCGTCCTCTTCCTTGGCTTCATGTTCTCTTACAAGTGCAGACCCAAAAGGTGGTTCTAACTGAAAAATCACTTGCCTCCAATCTGAATCGGACCTCTATCCCTTTGGCTGCCATGTCATGATATTGTGAGGGTAGGGGAATGCTGTTACACAGAAGATCAGTCCTTACCTCTTCTTCTCTCATGGATGAGTGCTAGTCCCAGGGATGTTTCCCATGGAAAATCAAGTGTGTTATGTGCCATAACTTCTGTCCCATGGCTGCAAGCTAAAACTTCATGTGTATAGATCTCTTTAGTCTTCATGACTTCATCATGGGATCCTCTATGTCCTCCTTCCATGTCTCCACCCTTTGTCATCTTCCAACAAAGCTTATCCTCATGATCTTCCGATTCTTGAAGAGCCCTTTGAGTGCTCCTCAAGGAATCCACGACATCCTCAAGCTCAAGGGTGAGCTTGTCCACCTCCTCTTCTTTTCTTCTCAAAGCATCCGAGTATATCTCACCAAGTGTGAGGGGATGATCTCTGTCAGCAAGTAAATGTAGGTAGTTTGACTTTACTACCACCAAAGCCTCCTTGTGTTTGTGCAAGTCATCAAGAGATATACCTCCTTCAAGTCCTTCATGTTCACTTAGTGCCTTCCAACACAAATTTTCCATCATCTTATGAATATTATCAAAGTGAGTTAGGGCTGCCACAATATGACTATCATTCACCTTCAATTGCCCTTCCAAGTGATGTGACTTATGAGACCCAAAATCTCCATGAAACATTTTTTATTTGTCTTCAACATCACCTTCATAAATCTGATCAATCATCACTGATTTGGCACATCCTGTGACAGCATGCCCTTCTTCCTTATGGTCATTATGAAGACACATGTACTCCTTATTGGTTGACATAAGAAGTGAATCCTCATCCTGCTGAAAGCATGTGAGAACAACTTCATCTTCTTTAGGTGTTGCATTCTTATCACTAGCTCTGAACATCATTGGTTCATCCTTGTATGTGAGTCCTATAGTTTCAGACCAATTCCATGGTGTAATATCCATGACAAATCATACATTATCAAACTGTAGGATCTTCTTACTAAGCCATCCCTTAGTCTTTATGATCAGCTCTTCAACAAAATGTTTCTCATACAACTCCAATAGGTAGTCATCAAATGTGATCATGTGCATGAAACAAGGACCATCGAACTTACTAGGGAATGACATACCTTGTATGTAGCTTTGTTCCATGAACATCCTTTCATGCATACCTTCATTGACTGTTCCAAAAGTTGTATCATCCATCTCATAACTGAAATTTGCATTTTCATGTGAAAACCACCTCATAGGTGTGACAGCCCTAGATGATTGTTTTTCTGATTTGACATCTTCTTCATCTAATTTCTGTTTTGAAGCTAGAGCTGCATCATAACAAGCCAGCTCCTTGAAAATACTGTTCTTTTCCACACATCCTTCCACATCATCTTTCTCAGACCTAAATTGAACTTGTCTATCATGCCATGCAAAAGGCTATGATCCAATATACCCAAGTCATTTTGCTCATCGTATTCCTTGCCACTATGATGTAGAGATAATGAGGTAATGCTATGCTCAAGAGATGGATCATTAGTAATACCCATATCTTCATGTGGCTGATTACAAGGAAGCAATTCTTCTTTTATCACTTGAACAATTTCAACATGCTTTTATTCAATGGTTATTCTAGAACCTTGTTCACCTATAGGGTGACCAATGACTTCTGATTTAACACTCTGCACGATAGCATAACCCTTATCTTGTAAATTATCAAACTTTCCCAAACATTGCAGATTATCATCATAGGGTTTGATTACTTCCATACCTAATAGGTGGGTGGATATTTCTTTGGCACATCTTCAACACACAATATTGACTCTTCCTCTAGGAAGTGTTCCATCTCTACCTTATCTTCTATATCTGAATGGAATTCTCCCTTTTTGTGCTTCAGCATGGAGATCTATCCAAACCTCTTCTCTTTGTTGGACACCTTTTTCCTGCTCATGCTTTCTGATTTCTTCCTCAGTGTCTCCTTTCGATTCTTCCTTCATCAATTCTTTCTTTTTTTCCCTTCTATTTTCTTTGAATATCTTCAAGTACTCTTCATAGGTGACATTGGATTTATAAGTAGCAGACTCTTGTTCATAATTGCAGTAGACAGTAAGCTTGCACTCATCTCTTTTTAACTGATCCTCTACTGCCCTTTGAACAGGATCATCTTGTCGTGTCTTACTGAATACATTTAGAGTTCTAAGGCTGCTACAATATTGCTCGAAGAGTTGTTGTTTAAGATTTGTGTATTCTTTCTTTGGTAAGAACATAGGTTGCCAATCCATGTTCTTTCTCCAAGGTTCCCTTTCACTCATGTGTCCATTGTAGATCTGTATTCACACAATTAGACACGCAAGCTGGCAAGACAACCTGCTTTGATACCACTGTAATATCCCCAATGGGATCTGCCCTAAAATTCTGATTTCTTTTTCCAGAATTCTGCCCTAATTTTCCACACTTTTGTTTTCTGCTAAACCCTAGAATTCTGATCTGATTTTCTGATTTCAAACAAGTAAGAACAGCGAACATATATGCATCTAATATGCTCAAATAATAAAGCCATAATAAACCCTTATAATAATATCTTCAAACATGAACTCATCCAACAATTTATGACATCCAAATGCAAGCAAATATAGGGACAAATCTGACTTCTGAATTAATCAGTCTGCTGCTACAAATCAGAACTTCTGAACAGGCTCAATCATGCCGAATTACATCCCAAAATTTTACAAATTACAAATCAGACTTCATAGTAGGTTTGTACATACCAAAGTGATGTAGAATGATGCTTCACAAACCCTCTACAATGATGGCGATTGGGCTGCTGCTAGGGTTAGGGTTTAGAAATCCTAAACAACGATGAAATCGCCTCCAAAAAGCCAAATCGCCCTTCTCAAAGGTGGTGCTCCAAGTTAGGGCGATGCCCTAATGCAAAATGAACACAAAATACCACCCAAAGCTGCTGCTCTAATCTGATCCAAAAATCTAAATATGCAAATCAGCTCCAAACCTCCAAAGTTCTCTAATTGAACTGCAAGTAGGATTCTGTCACGAATCCTCCACAAGGTGAACTAGGTTTTCATCCAACTCCCCTAATATGCAATAGGGTTTTCGTCCTAATGCATAGTCCAAATCTGCTCCTAACGAGAATAAGTCTGCTGGAAATAATTGCTTGAATGATCAAATTGAACTTCAAGACTCCTTGTATATGTATATATATAGATGCGATAATTTTTTCCCTCACACTTAGGCCAACCAGCTTGAGATATTTATTTTTATCTTTTAAAGCCACATTAAGGCCTCAAAAGGGGGACGACCCCTTTCCCTTAATTAATTTCTTTTTTATTTATTATTTATTTAATTATTTATTTAAAATATTATTATTATATTTAATTAAAATATGAAAACTAGTGTTCAAAAACACTTTTTTCCCGTCTTTGCAAAATTTGAATTTCAAATCAAATTGGGGACATGACAGGTTGCTAGAGTTGCAGAGTCTCCCTTCCTATTATGACTTTCCTCCCAAGTCAGCTTTCTCTTCTATCTCTTTTGAGGTATCAAAATTCCTCATCTAGTCATACACTCTGGTCATTCCCCATCTTCATTCCTTCTTCCATCGAGACTTTGGAGCTTCCCATACCATCATACCTCTGCCAAACCTCGCTCCTTCACAAACCCTCATTGGAGAGTTGGACTTCCCCTCATTGGCATGCCTCCTTTCCAAACCCCAAACCCCCACTTATGGCACGAGTCACAAGATATCCTCGACACCCAAACTCCAACTCTCCTACCACTTTTCACTATCTTTCTCCACCTACCTCCCTACAAGACCAAACAACCATTAATGCACATGTCGATGATGAATGTTCTAGAAGGGTTCTTGAAGGCACAAAAGTATCATTTAATAATGAGTACACGGTTCCATGTGTTTACCCAATTGTGCAAACAATGAAGACAACTATAGTTGCCATTAATGTGTTAGTTACGGCTTCAAACCCTAAGGGACTAATCACCACTATTGCCAAGAATAGTTGCGATTTGCAAGGAACATTCCTCCATGTCTCCCAAGTCCATTCCGCACACGTAAGCACGATTCAAGGGGAAACAATGCTCAATAGGTACATGCAATCCTAACTACATACCAATCTCATGAAGGAGGCCATTGTTACAAATTTCAACATCCTTCTCGGTATATATTGAGTAGAAAGATAGGATGGAAGGACATCTATCAAATATACACAAAAAAACCCTAACCGAAACTTCTTGTGCACATGTGTGTTCAAGCACCTAGATCTGTGAATGAAAACCCCATAGACCTTGCGTTAGAGGACAAGAACCCTTCAATTAAATGAGTGGTCTCACATAGAGGTTGCATCAGAGCTTTACTAGTGGCAGATCTTTAGCAATATCCAACTAATTAGATTTGCAGGTTGCCTTGGGAGTAAGTTGTATTTCCAATTTGTATTGTAGCTATGCAGCCTATATTTCTATCCTTGGAGCATATTGTTGTATTTTCTGTTGTGGTTGATACCATTGCAGTGTTTTGTAATGGGTTTCAATCCCATGTAATGTAAACGAAGGTTCTACAGTTTTATCTTGTTGTGAATCTGATTTATATGTCCATGTATCAATGAATGCAAAATAACTTTTACAATCTTAGTTTAATAGATATAGGTATATGTTTAAAGAAGTTGTTTTCTTATTTGTGAACCCAACCTTGTAGCATTGGGAATTTAATGTGACTACGTAAATGTAAAAGGGGGAAATCTTCTAGGTTTGATAGATTTGGACAAATAGATTAGGGTTGTTGTTTTTGGGTAAAATAATAAAGTTTGGAGTATAAGGGGTTGATTTTTGAGGTTCTCAATTTTAAATAGTTAAACCCAAAAATAGAAAAATCCAAAACATTTGTCTTAGTGTTTAGGTTTTATAAGGACCCGATTAAATATATTTAAATCTGTCCACAAATATTTGCATTAATATTTGTCAAGGACATTAAAAAAACCCTTTCCATTCCTCAACGATTATTGTTTATCTATACTTTAAAGGGAGAGAGGTGATCCTACTCCAGCATTGGTAAAATCTTTGGAGGCGAAGACGAATAGATCTAAGTGTTCTATAGAAGACGTTGTGGATCCCTCTATGGATGTTGGGATTTTTTGGGGAGTATCCCCCTAAATATGGCTTAATCCCCAACTCTTGTTTCACTTCCTCAACATTGTGAGGCTGGAATTTTTATGCAGTATTAAGGTTTTTCCTTAGTAGGCATATTTGTGGGTAGAAATCTAAATGAAGCAAGGCTTTCTAGGTGAACGGAATTAGCTTGACCAGAAATTGTGATACCCTATGCCTTTCTTTGGAAGGGATTCTTTTTTTATCTCTTTCATTCTTCAAAGGATTGAGAATTTGTGTGGACTAAAGGTTTGTGGTTCTGTGGCAGATCCAGTTTATTTTTAAGTCCCTCATAACCTTTCTTTGACCCGGAACGTCTCTCATTCTCAAAGATTCCTTTCTAGATCTGCTTCCACAACCTTCCACTGGTCCATAGATCAACAAAGACAGTTCAACTGTTGGCTAAGAAGATTGGTGTTTTCATAAAGATTGATTTGAATCAACAAGATTCATTTAACTGGTTTGCTAGGGCTTGTGTGTATGTATATCTTTCCAACATAGTTCCTCGTTCACTTAATATCCAAGCCTCTCTTGGCACTTTGTTGCAATATGTGGATTATGAAGGAATGCCTTATGAGATTCTTTAGGTGCAATTTGGGCATAAGAGCATAGATTGTTCTTTTTCTTCTCAGAAATCTTTTCAACAAGACCAAGTTCTGTTGTAGAAATGTCTTCCTAAGCAAGTTTTGTTTTCAAGTACCTTGCAACATTTCTTCAACCTGGGATGTATCTCCTGAAAGTTTCCTTTCTAGATCTCATTCTAAAACCTTTCACTAATCTAAAGATCACCGAAGATGGTTCAACTATTCGCTAAAAATAGTGACATTTTTGTCAAGATTGATTTGGATCAACAAGATATGTTCAATTGGTTTGCTAGGGCTTGTGTGTAGGTGGATCTTTCCAACCCAATTCCTCACTCAATATCCAATCATCTCTTGGCACTTGGTTGCAATAATGGTCATTTCTTCTTACTTGAGGGACCACAATTTTCTTTGGATATTATGGTCGTGGTTTGGGAGATACTAATGCTTTTGGAAAATGGAACGAAATCACCTTCTTTATCAATAAATTTTGAGAAATCTTCTTCCTACTTATTTGTAAGGAGTCCTCTTCTTCCAACACCTATTCCAAGCCATACAAAAATCCTTCCTCATCCTCCAAGACCTGACTGATACCTTTAAAGACTTCTCTAAGAGGACTTTAGAGGGGGGTTGCAAGATCCAAAGCTTTAGTGTAGACCTCATGAATCTCAAACTGAAACATCAACCTTGTCAATTCTAAGGAGTCTCAAAAAAAATCATGATTGTGCCAAAGGAAGTCATTAACAAAGAGCTAAATTTCTTCACCATTTTCTTTAGGTTGACCAATTGCAATCCAGGAGTTATTTTAGAGGTACACCTTGCAATTTTGTGACCGATCAAACTACAACACGAACACTTCAAAGAGAAGCCTTCAAAAATCAAGAACTAGATCCAAGTACCCATTGAGGAATGGATTGCAATTGAGTGAATCATAGGTGTTAATGTGAACAAGGTACATTTCTTAACTAGTCTACTTTCTAGCTAGTTCTCCACTTAGGTCCTTTTCACACTTAGTTAAGTTTACTTAAGAGATTTTTTCAATTTATTCCACATTGGTTGTGTTTTTAGTCTCTTGGGTGGTATATCCTATATATACTCACCTATCACTTTCATTGTAATCACTAATGCTTGTATATTTTGCATTTTGGTTGAATAGAATACAATTTATTCTATCATTTCTACTTTTTTTTTTATGCTTTCCTTTCACTAATTTGCATTATGGGGTAGCTTCACAACCAAATCTTACATGGTATTAGAGCTTAGTTGTGAGTTGTGGGTTAGATTTTACGAAATACAGGACTGCAGATATGTTATTTTCTTGAAGCATTAAATATGCTCTTCTCTTGCATCCTCAAATGATCTGGAGAATCAAAAAAGTGTGAAAGAAATATCAAATCTAGGAGGAGTTCCTTTTTTAACTTGGCAGTTGTAAGTACATTTATGAGATTCTTAGAGAAAATTTGAGCTTACCATTGAGTTGAGAGCAGCCAAGAAAGTCAAATTTGTCTTTCATTTCATCCCAATTGGGCATTGGAGACCTAATTTGCAAGGGTTTGAGGATCAAAGTTTTTTTGCTAGATCTTGCATGCTGCTCATTTCTAGGGCATTGTGAGGCCATGCGGACCTTGCCATTGCATCCAAAAAGCCCTCATACCCCCATTTTCATATAAAATTTGTCCAATTTGAACAAAGTTGCCTCATAGGCAAAAACAAGTTCATCCGTGAGTCATACGACTATTGAAGCCTCCTTCAACTTGCCACTACACCTCCACCACTCTAGTATATTCATGAGGATATTCACTCAAAACCACTACTTTTGGGAAAGTGATTTCACACCAAAATTTCAATGGTTTTTAGCTTGATGACATCAATTTTTGTTTACAAAAGGCAATATCAAAGCGATGAAGGGTGGTTTTAGCATATTCGGGCAATAGAGAATATTTTGACAAATTTTGGAATATTTTGTTAATGACATCATGCTAACATCAACAAGCCCTTGGAAAATATTTGCCCCTCACCATTGCAACTGCAATTCAACTTTAGAGACTAATATCTTGAGCATACAAGATTTGGCTAAAACTACTAAAATAGTAAGGACTTATTAGAGAAAACATGATAAAATTATGAAAATGGCATACGCCTTGAAGATCTATGGGGTGATAAGTAGGAGGTATTTTCCACAGCGTGTCAAATTTTGATATTGCTATCAGGATTCAACCGTGTAGTTTTCGAGTCAAACTCATTGACCCATGTTTCATGAGTAGTGGTTCACAAGAACCCATCTCTCATGATAATGAATGGCCCACTTAGCACTCATTGCATCTAGGTGATGCTCACAGAGGTGTGGGCGTCCGAGGTCACCCATCCCAATTGCTCCAGCTCAAGCGCGCTTAACCGAGTTTTCCCCAAGGTTAAGCCCACTTAGCTTGCAACCCCATTTGCAAAACCTTAAAGTGTTGTGCCTTATGAACCATTCATTATAGAGCCCCTTTAGCTCATCAATTGATAAGTAGGAGGTATTTTCCACAGCATCAAATTTTGATATTGCTATCGATTCAACCGTGTAGTTTTCAAGTCAAACTCATTGACCCATGTTTCATGAGTAGTGGTTCACAAGAACCATTCTCATGATAATGAATGGCCCACTTAGCACTCATTGCATCTAGGTGATGCTCGAGGTGAAGGTCACCCATCCTGCTTCCAGCTTAACAGAGTTTTCCCCAAGGTTAAGCCCACTTAGCTTGCAACCCCATTTATCAATTGATTCTGCCTATAACCATTCACTGCTTAAATGGGGTTGCTAGTGACTGTGTTGAGGAGCCACCTTCACCTGTGAGCATCACCTAGATGCAATGAGTGTTAAGTGGGCCATTCATTATCATGAGAGATGGGTTCTTGTGAACCACTACTAATGAAACATGGGTCAATGAGTTTGACTCGAAAACTACACGGTTGAATCCTGAAGCAATATCAAAAAAAAAAGATCTATGGGGTGTCAAAGGCCTTAATTTGGGCTTGGTGGTAGGGGCTCCACCACTCAACCCTGCCCTATACTGTGACAAGGAATGCACCACGGGTGCTAACCCTCAACCTCATCAGAGGCAGACCTTCCTTTCATTGTCACCAAATCAAGGTCCTTGGTCCTCTCATGAAACCATCCCCCCATTCCAAGGCTCCTGGGAACATAGGTAATTGCAAACATGTAACTTCTTCAATGAATTTTTGTTCCATGAAAGATCGGATTTGCTATGGGATGAGTGACAAGCGCTTTAATTAATTTTTTTGCATAGCATTGTTGCTGACAAGAAAAAAGAGTTACATGTTTTGTATGGTTTGAATATTATTTGAGCTGGTTTTTAATCTATTTTGACTAATTATTTAAGTCACAGGAAAAATATATTAAAAATAGAAATGTGTGATTAAAAAAACTACATATATAAAATTAATTTATATGGAAAATTTGTAGAACTTTGTTTATGAAAGAACGCGATGTGTGTATATGTATCAAATATAAAATACATATTAGGAAAACCATACATCTTGTATGCAACCTCAGTCATGTTTTCATTGCTGTCATGATTCTTCATTTCTCATTTCTGGTATATAGGTTTCTTGTTAATGTAAAATAGGAAACTAAATGGTCTTTAAAAAATCTACCCTCTGAAATTTAAGTTAAGATCAAAGAAAGATTAAAACCTATAAGCGACTTTCCAGACTCTCCTAGCATCTGATGTCATAAATGTCCTTTGGCAGTTGCCCCATATTGAAATAGGAAACATAAAAAGAAATGAAACACAGGATTTTGGATCGGGTATGGTATCATGGGTTTTAAGGATAATAATTGTTCCCATTTAGTTTCATAAACATGATATATATTTACCATACTTTATAGTTCATAGACTTCTAGGAAAACAGGCTCTACTGGTCGATCAATATTTTATTCACATGGCTAATAGATATTCTTTCTTCCACAACACTTTTAATTTCATGTGGTCAACCATATACAGGCCAATACCTGACATTCTTGTATACATCCATTCACATACTTCAACAAGATGGTTACCTTAAGATGAAAGGATCATCATCTTGCAGCTTTTACTTCAACAAAGCAGCTATTCCAAGTTCAAAAGAATTATACAGAAAATATGTTTTTTATAAACCTCAATACTTCGTGTGATGTACAAGAAATATATAACTTGAATAAGGGTAAAGCTAACAGGAGATAAAGAAGAAAATATAGATAACTTGAATAAGTGCAAAGCTAACAGGAGATAAAGAAGATCTTCCACAATGCATTACCCTTTCCTCCCACTTGAGTTATCTTGCACTCTACACTAATATGATTCCTAATGATGCTTTTGAAAACAGAAAAATATATCCAATGAATACCAAATAGCTACATTATGTAATCATCTACTCATCTAGATGTTTTGTTTATCTGTAGTTATACGATAATCATTTTCTTCTGTTCTCAGTTCATCACAAGTTAACAGCAGTTCAAAGGATTGTAACACTTACATCACATCATCGATAGTGATGCTTGTCTCGGCAATGTTTGTTGCCAGTACAATTTTTGTAAGACCCTCTGGAGATTTCTGAAATACGCGACGTTGCTCCTCCCCAGACATGGAACCATGCAAAGTCACTACCCAAATGCCTATACCACCAAGACGAATTGATGACTTAAGGCGGCTATGTAATCTGTGAATCTCTGCTATGCCAGGTAAGAAAACAAGCACTGCACCTGTTACCCCTAAATGTATTGCATTTGACTGAAGTGGTTTTTTCTCCTTTTCAGCTTTGTCACCCGAGATCTGTCCAATTTGTAATTCTTGAGAAGCTTGGCAAGTAACCAAAAATATGAGAGCTTCAATCAAATCATAATTTACAATGCTCTGGTCCAATGAGGCTAATGTACGAAGAGTTGTTTGACTGTAATGACTTGAAGATGACATGATGCAGTTATCCTGGCTATCCCCATCTTCATCCCTAGTTTCCCAACTATCTGGATCCTTTTTCATGATTACATTCTTTTCATGTACCATTTCAGAGCCTCGATTTTTTTTTGTGTAAGGAGAGTTCCGACCTACATTGTAACCAGTAAGCTCCAGTACATCTTCTAAGTAAAATTCTTGAACAGGGAAGGTATATCCAGGAATATTTACTATAGCAGTATCAGTTCCCAGCTTCTGTTTGAAATAAGATGCAAATAACTCAGCTTCTACCGTTGCTGACATTAAAATGACATGAAGTTTACTCCCATTCCTGCATAATACATGTAACAAACCCAAAATGTCATTATATGCAATATCAAAATGTCCAAGACTCCAAACACCATGCAAGTGAAACTCAATGCAATTTGTTAACAATAACATTAAATTTTAGTAGTGCTAAAGGATGTGAAGAACTTTTAAAGTAGAAAATCGATGGGCTGCAGCATAATCTAATTGAAAGGAAGAAAAGTAATGATTTCTAAGTTTCAATTTCATTAGTTACCATTATGCAGGGAACACAACATTCATTATCATCATATATATTACTTAACTGTACGTGGGACTGAAGAAGACTGCTGAGTGACAAGCAGTATGAAAAGTAGATGGCTGCTGGACTGATTGTTTAAAGTTGAAATATTATTTTATGCTTGTAGTTAAAAAGTTTCAATATATTTAATAGAAGATTTATAAACACATATACTCTTTAGTCACAAAGTTAACAGATGAACTTATCTGTCAGGTGTAATAATCTAGCTTATGAATGTCTACAAACAACTCAAGGGGGTGGCAAAAGTGGAAGGAAATGGTATGACCTTGCTGCATTCCTAAATAAATCACAGAAAAGGAATGCACAAATATATTGAACAATGAATGCTATACAAAGATGGGAAGCACCTGCTTACCCAAGATGGACTGCACCTACAAATCTGAGTGTAACACAAAAGCAGTCACATAATGGCAGCTCTTTGTATTTCATTAACAAATATATTCGATAGAGATAAGAGATGCATCGTTTAGGGCTTTGCCTCGCTATATAGTCAATGGGAGAGAAAACCTTAAATTAACGCACGTTTACCTCATCTTACATACCCCAGGTGGACAAGATGTTACTTGAATAGGGAGCTAAAACTGAAGCATAAGACTACATGCTAAAACATAAGGTTAATAATATGTTGTTATTAGGTAATAACATGTCCTTCCTATTAAAGAGTTTTGTCTCCTATTAGCCCCATATTTGATTGTGCCAAATTTTAAACTTCTTGTACCAAAATTAGCAAATGTTATTATGCATTGAACCTCATTACAATAACTCAATTGATCCAAGTGCATTTAATCATCCCAAGTGTCAAGTTGTTTGTACAACTGCACACCTGTATTGTCACAAGAAGTCAGTGTCACATTTTCCCTACACAGTTTGGCCCTATCAAGCTCAAACAATTAAATCTCAAGATCCATTTGAGATGGAAGAAAATCATCTTATAGGGGCATTCCTGACTTCATCAAGTACATTGTGGCAAATTTTCAAGGCAAAATACCTTCCTGTTTGGGAAATTTTAATTTTTCAAAATTCCACCAAGCAATTTGCTAAAACAATAAAAATGGAAGATTTTGGATGAATGAAGTGAAGTGAATAAATGGAGTGCTCTCTGGAATTAGTATGCACAATCTGGTCAGTTTTCATGAGAAAATATGCTTCCAATCAAAAGTTGTAAAATTTACAATTTTCCCGCATTGACCAACCGAAGCTATTATTGTCATAAACTTTAAATAAAAGGAGTTCTAAAGTTCTATTTTTGGAAGTTGGAGCTTTTACAAGGTTTTGAAACCCCTTACAATTCCTGAAATACTAAGTTACTGGTTCGGGTTCAGGTTCAATGGTTCGGGTTCAGGTTCGATAGTTCGGTTTGCGGGTTTGGGCAAAAAAATTTTGGGGTTGGGTTCGTTTTGGGTTCATTAATACAAAAACATATAGAAATCAGAAATATATACATATTTGCAACAGTAATTAAGTTCAAAATACACCATCATATTAATAGTCAAATAACATAGCAAAAATACACCACCACTTTCATAGTCAAATAATAAAATATTAGTGAAACTCGAATGTCATGATATAGATTAAACTTTAAAGTTCAAACATAATAATGTCAAATGTTTACAATCAGCCATCATTGATCATTGATCAAATATCATATGGGTCATCAAAAATATCATCATCACCATCCATATTAGATGATGTATGTAGTGGTAAATTAGAAGAACCACAAATAGCGTCAATGGCACTCACACTAGCACTACCGCTAGCATTGACACTAGCAGTCTCATGCTCACTAGCTGCCTCATAGTCATCATCAACATCAAGTGCACCAAAGTGGCTTGTGGAAGCATCCAAGTCAAGACGCTTTAGCTCGATATCCCACTTCCTTGTGTCTCCTTTGTAGGCACTTTGTTTGTGTGTAAGTAGCCGCAAGTTTGAATGCACGTACACCAAGTCCTCTGCCTTTTTTGAATGTAGTCTATTGCGCTTTATTGAGTGGTTGAAGGAGTATGTGCTCCAATTCTTCTCAGATGAAGATGAGCTAGCAACTTAGTAAGACCAAATTAAATAGTTAAGAGTTAAAAAATTTAACTAATTAAAATATAAATAAAAACTAAAATTATAAAATATAAAACTTAAATTTAAAAGATAAAAGATTTTGACTATAAAACTTACTTGGGATAAAAAAATTATTGCAAGAGGTTGCAGTTATGTGTATGCTTGGCCATGGAAGTACCACCAACTATGAGCACATGTACTTGTCTCGAAGAGCATCAAGACCACAATCGCTGGAGCATGCAAAACCCATGAACTCGGCCCTCACTACATCACATCGGTCACAATCAATGAAGAGTCTACAAAGTGTTGCCTTGTACCCTTGAGCCACTTTAGCATCTCTATATGGGGCAACTCTTAATGTCACAGAAAGTAGCTCAGCGCTATAGTATTTGGGACTAGACACAAAAGCAAGAAGATGCAGCGGAGTGATCATTTTGTTCCATCTCTCTACAATGATTTTGTGTAGCTCTTTGAAGAACTTTTCTTCAAGATCTTCCTCTTTTGCATTGATGATGGATTTCATCTTCTCAATCATTGAGTTGATGCCATCGTAAACTTCACCCAAACAAGGTCTATCCATGTCAGTATAACGGATCATGCTCAATATGGGTTCAGTAAAACTGAGATACTCAACACGATCCCACCAACTCTCATCTAGGATCATTTGCTAAACCTTAGTTGCTCTTGCAGTGCTAGATTGCCTCCATATGGACCAATTAGGACTAATGACCATATTAAAGAGTGCCTCACAAACCTTCACAAGTCATCTCAACACAATTGTGTTGGAGTTCAAAATAGATCTCACCAACTTGTTGAAATTAAAATAAAATAAAATTTAAGTTTAGAAAAATTAAAATTTGAAATTTAAAATATTACTAAAGTGAAACATGTTTATTATTTAACTTACCTTCAACAACTCCAATTTCGAGAAGGTTCTAAATATGCCTTGTGACATATGGTGGTTGGTGATGAACATTTGGATGTATTCGACCTCAACATACACCTATTTGATCTAATCAATTTTGTTTCCAATTTTTTGTAGCATTAGGTTGAGGGAGTGGACAGCACAAGGTGTCCAAAAAATGTGTGAATACCTCTCCTCAACCAATAACCTAGCAACCCTACAATTTTTTGCATTGTCTATTATAACTTGCACAACATTTCAAGGGCCCACTTCATCAATAGCTTGACAAAGAATGTTAGCAATAAATGTACCATCCTTCACCTCTCCTTCACAATCCACTACTCCCAAAAACATTGCCCCTTTAGGGAAAACTGCAATAACATTGATCAATGGGTGATTTTTTGCATCTTTCCATCCATTAGAAACGATGGTCACCCTTGTTTCGATCCACAAACCCCTTAGGGGCTTCAAGAAGTCCTCTACATATTTCACCTCCCGATCTAATAAGCTGCTACGCATCTTCTCAAAACCTGGGCCCTTATACCCTTTTGGAGACTTGTTAATAGATTTCAGCATTTTTTGCCAATATGGCTAGCAAACAACATTGAATGCCAATCCATTCGCATAGACACATCTCGCTATGTCTTGATCGACAATCTCTCTGTTAGTTTTTATGATCAGATATAAAACTCAGATTTTAATTCAAAAAACAGACAAATAGACACAACACCAATGTGATGCGATATCTCTTGAAGATAATACAATTCTTTTGATCGGAATATCGACCTCCTTTAATAGCTTCGATCTGCTCTTAGATAATTTTGCACACTCGAACTATGAATGATGAATATGAAATGACAAATGAACAACTTCGATATATACAAGTGAGAAGGAAAGGACGCATCTCCTCAATTCTTCATGTCGGCCTTCTACAAGAATCGCGTCTTCTTCAAACAGGATGTCGGCCTCCAAAGTGAATCGATGTATCTTCAAGGGCTGGCGGAAGAGATAGGATCGACCTCATTTAATTATTTGACAATAATTAAATATTAAATCATATCTTAAGTGAAGCGCCCATTCATACATATCGATCTCATATAAATTAAATAGTCGTTCAGGCTATATTAAATTTATAGTCTCAAGTCATGGCTGGAAGAAGTCACCCGACGTTGTAATCATCAACACTCCCTCTCAACTAGGGAGGAATACTTCCAGTTGTACAAGACATAACACCCACACTGGTTGCACCCATATGTGGAAAAAGGAACATATCACCTCATCATGATATCAACCATCATGGCTACTCCCATGAATGGTATATGAGCACAAGTGCCCATCACGAAATCACTCAACGTGATGTCGTCATCTCATCATGAAGTTCACCATGGCTACTCCCAGAGGGTGAAAAGCACAAGTACAAGAAAATCATCACGGACTCTCTCACGTGATGTTGTCATGGAGTCACTCAACATGAAATCCACCATGGCTACTCCTAGAGGGTGGAAACAAGGGCTTTCACCTCAAATTTCTCTCACAGAGAAAGATGCATTAGACAAGGGCTTACACCTCAAATCTCTCTCACAGAGAGAAATGCATTAGACAAGGGCTTGCACCTCAAATCTCTCTCACAGAGAGAAATGCATTAAAGAAGATCACTGATGCTGAGACTCCTTCTCAGCTAGGCTTCATTCTCCACAATACCAAGCTTGTCTCGAAAGTACACAAACTTTATTCTAGAGAGAGGCTTGGTGAGAATATCTGTCGTCTGCTCATCAGTGTTGATGTACTTCAACTGTATCACTTTCCTCAATACCATATCTCTAATATAGTGGTATTTGATCTCAACATGTTTAGTTCTGTCATGAAACACTGGATTGATAGAAAGCTTCACACAACTTTGATTATCACAATGAATGACAGTCGGCTCCAATGATTGTCCAAACAATCCTGCAAGGAGCTTCCGAAGCCACACTGCTTCTCGAGCTGCAATATACTCAACCTCTGCAGTGCTCAGTGCCACTGAAGACTGCTTCCTGCTACACCAAGATATCATCACAGACCCCAAACTGAAGCAACATCCAGAGGTGCTCTTCCGATCAGCAACACACCCTGCCCAATCAGAATCAGAATATCCATGCAGCTTCAAGTCCACATCAGAAGAATATCTCAAGCCATACCCAACTGTTGCACGCAAGTATCTCAGGATATGCTTTGCTGCAACTAGATGTATTTACCTTGGTTTACACATGAACTGACTGAGTGCACTCACTGCATAGCAAATATCTGGTCTTGTATTGACTAGATACATCAACGATCCAATCAACTGCCTGTACATAGTGGGATCCACCAGATCTGAATTAGTTGCAGCCTCTTTTAGCTTCTGCAAGTTGGTCTCCATAGGCATAGACATGGATTTGCAATCCATCATACCAAATCTCATCAAGATGTCAATAGTATACTTCCCTTGACTCAGAATGATCTCGTCCGGCTTTTTCCATACTTCTAAACCAAGGAAGTAGTGCATGAGACCAAGATCCTTCATTTCAAATTCAGAAGCTAAATCCTTCTTGCATTTAATAATGAGGTGATCTTCTCCAGTAAGAATTAGATCATCAACATAGAGAACCAAGATCAATGCTTCACCATCAATTACCTTGAAGTACAGGTTTGAATCAACATCATTCTTGGAGAAGCCCAAGCTCATCAGGTATCAATCAATTCTTTCGTACCAAGCACGAGGAGCCTGCTTAAGGCCATACAAAGCCTTCTTCAATTTTCAAACATGAGACTCCTTCCCATGAACTTCAAATCCATCAAGTTGCTCAATGTATACCTCTTCCTCAATTACACCATTTAGAAATGTTGTCTTCGCATCCATCTGGTGTAACTTCCATCCTTTAGCTGCTGCAATAGCAATGATAGTCCTGATGGAGGTATAACGAGCAACTGGAGTGGATGTTTCCTCATAGTCTGTTCCCTCTTTCTGAGAGAATCCCCTAGCCACAAATCTAGCCTTGTACTTCTCAATGCTTCCATCAGCTACATGCTTGATCTTGAACAACCACTTAGAAGACACAACAAATTTTCCTTCTAGTCTAGGTACTATATCCCAAACATCGTTCTTGAGAATAGATTGATACTCTTCAGCCATAACATCTCTCCATACTTGTTGACTTGAGGCTTCCTCAACACTGGAAGGCTCAGATTCAATCATTTGACTCATCAAGGCAACATAACTTGAAAACTTGTGAGGTCTTTTGCTTTCTCTGAATGTTCCTCTCGGGGCTGCAAACTTTTTTGCCTCTTGCATTGTTTGCCTAACCTAAAGAGGTCTCTTTCGACCAATAACAATGTTTGTAGGCCCATCAGTAGGTTCCAAAGGCTCATCTGGATCATCATCTTCTTTAGGATCAGCAACCTCTCTCTGAATCTCAGGAGTATGGTCAACTTCCATGTCCTAAGGAGACTCTTGTTCTTCATAGTTTATCTCCATGTGAGTGCCTTTAGATCTCTTGAATGCAACATCTTCTTCAAATGTAACATCCCTGCTGATCTCTATCAGTTTCTGACCTGGAATGTAGATTTTGTAGGCTTTGAAGACTCACTGTAGCCCACAAATATTCCCTTCTTGCCAGATGGTTCCAACTTTGTCCTTTTATCTTTAGACACATGAACATACACAGGACAACCAAATATTCTCAAATGGCTAACTTCAGGCTTCACCCATGAGAAGGTTTCTTCAGGAGTCATGTTCTCCAAGATACAATGAGGGCTTCAATTCTGAACATACACAGTTGTTCTAGATGCCTCGACCCAAAGGAAGGTTTGCAGATCTTGATCATGAATAATGGCTTTGGCTGCTTCTACAATAGATTTGTTCTTCCTTTTTGCAACACTGTTTTGCTGTGGATTGTAGGGAACACAACTCCCTCTTAATTCCAGCCTCATCACAAAAGTTACGAAAACTTCTGAACATATATTCTCCTCCATTGTCAAATCTCAGAACTTTAATCCTCTTCCCGGACAAGTTCTCTACCTGAGCTTTAAATTCCTTGAATCTCTCAAGTACTTCCTCAGATTCTTTAGTCTTTAAGAAATAAATCCAAGTCTTTCTAGAGTAGTCATAAATAAAAATTACATAATACAAGAAACCACTCAAAGAAGCAACAGACATTGGACCACACAAATCAGAATGAACAAGATCTAGAATGCATTTAGATCTACTTTCACTACTATGAAAGGGTCCTTTAGTATTCTTACCCAAAGCGCATCCTCGGCAAGTACCTTCATGCTCCTGGTTGAGTTTAGGAAGGCCCATGACCATCTTCTCCATGGATGGAAGCGCTCTAAAGTGAAGATGAGCAAATCTTCTATGCCAAAGCTCACACGAACTTGATGAATCATGCAACAATGCTTGAAATGGACGAGTGCAAAGTCTGTAGAGACTCTCATGTCAAACTCCAATTACTCGGGCAGTCTTGATGCTTGAGTTCTTCGGCCATGCAAGAACTTTACCTTCAGAGAATGCAACTTGATATCCGTTATCCTCCAACGCTGAAATAGAGACAAGGTTCCTCTTGATGCTTGGTACAAATAGTACATCACTCAACTAAAGAGAGATGTCGGAATCTAAGTGAAGTGAGGAGGTCCCAACGCCTTTCACAGAATAACATGCATCATCTCCAATTATGACTTGAACACTTGTATCTCTCTCCACCAAATCTGAAAGATGTTCTCTAAAACCAGTGATGTGGCGAGAGGCACCACTATCAATTAACCAAGTGTTGTTATCTGTTGGAACATTGCTTGATAAGGCATAATAGAATAGAAAACCACTTGAATCCTTCTGAGGAGAGATCTCACCCACATCCGCAACTGAAGCATGTTGTTTAGGTCTAGTTGGACAATCTTTTGCATAGTGACCAAACTTGTCACATCTAAAGCACTGTAAGTGGGAAAGATCCTTCTTCTTCTTAGATGCAGAAGCATCGTCTGATCTTCTATCTCTATTCCTCTTGAAGTAGCCTTTCTTCCCTTCTCTTCCTTTCTTCTTCGAAGATTGAGCGGCAAGTACATGAATATCTTCATTGGTAGAACTTTTCCCATTGCCTCTTGCAGCCAATCTAGATTCTTCTTAAATGCAATCTGCCCTCAAGCGATCAAACTTAGGTAGCTTTGATCTCCCACTACTTCCTTGGATAAATGGCTCCCAAGATTGAGGAAGACCATTAAGCACCAACATAGCCAAATCCTTATCATCGACCAAATGCCCAATGGTAGAGAGTTGATCTCTTAACTCAATGATCTTCATGAAGAATGAGATGATGGAATCTCCTTTCGCCATCTTGACATGATGAAGTTGTTGCCTTAGTGCAAGAGCTCTACTTGTATTGTTGATCTCATACATTTCCTCCAAGGTCTTGAACATTTCCCTTGCTGTCTTCAACTTGGAGATAATTGGTACAAGGTGGTTCTTTACGGAGTCTACCAAAATCTTTTTCGCCTTAGTGCAATTCTTCTTCCATTGGGACTTTTCATTCTCATCGGAAGGTTCTGGAATTTCGCTCTCCACGAACTCAGCAATCTCATTTTCTTCCAATGCAAGCATTACTCTAAACTTCCAAGATGTGAAATTGGAAACACCTTCAAGCCTATCTTCGATCTTGAGCCCATTCACCATTTTGGAGATAAGATAGACACAAATAGATGAGAACTCGAATGGAAGCACTTCGCTGCTTATAGAAATCTGATCACGATCTTCTTAAACCCACTCTGATACCATGTTAGTTTTTATGATCAGATATAAAACTCAGATTTTAATTCAAAAAACAGACAAATAGACACAGCACCAATGTGATGCGATATCTCTTGAAGATAATACAATTCTTTTGATTAGAATATCGACCTCCTTCAATAGCTTCGATCTGCTCTTAGATAATTTTGCACACTCGAACTATGAATGATGAATATGAAATGACAATTGAACAATTTCAATATATACAAGTGAGAAGGAAAGGACGCATCTCCTCAAATCTTCATGTTGGCCTTCTACAAGAATTGCATCTTCTTGAAACATGATGTCAGCCTCCAAAGTGAATCGATGTATCTTCAAGGGGTGGCGGAAGAGATAGGATCGGCCTCATTTAATTATTTGACAATAATTAAATATTAAATCATATCTTAAGTGAAGCGCCCCTTCATACATATCGATCTCATATAAATTAAATAGCCGTTCAGGCTATATTCAATTTATAGTCTCAAGTCGTGGCTGGAAGAAGTCGCCCAACATTGTAATCATCAACACTCTCTAGCCTCATTCTGAAATGAAGTTTCCAACAATCCCTTTGATCTCTTATGTGTAGAGGCCACAGTTTGCTCTTGAGGTATGGACATAAATGGACGGCTCTTTGTAGGTGGAAAATGAGAAGGCGGTGTAGGGGGCTTCATCCCTCGAGATCCTTTCTTTATAAAAGGATAACTTGATTTATGGCTTGCTGCTTGGTCTACTTTTTCTTTCTCTTCAATATATGCCAATACTTGGGTTTCTGGAATGCCATTATTATCTACACCTAGATAAGATTTGATGCCTAGTCCAAGGATCTTGCACAAGTGCCCTTTCACTCAACTGTATGAGCTCGAATATCTAACTTTGCAATGACTACAAATCCAAACATAATCTCCACCACCTAGAATTTGTTGAACCATTTCAACATATTTCCAAAGGTGAGAGTTTGGGTCTGTTTTGAAACGAGATTGGTTTGTGGAGCTAGAAACAGTTTCCATTGTAATACCTAAGGCAACAAGTTTAATTACAATAAACAACACATTCCATTTATTCAAAATTTCGAAGTATTGAAACTAAATAACTTAATTTATTTCAAAAAATTAAACATGTTTTATAGATACCTAGAAGAATGAAACCAAAATAAAAACTTCAAAACAAAACAAAAGAGTTCATTTGTAAAAAAAAAATGTAGATAAAAAAACCAAAAAACTTCAAAAAACCTACCTTTTTTTAAGAAATCTTCTTCTACGATCTTCTTGGCAACAAAAAAACACTTGCAAGTGCTTAGGAATAGCACAACAACCAACTTTGAACATTCAATGATCAATCTTCAACTCTATTTGTCCTTGTGCAAGAAAGAAAAAATGTTCAACAATAGAAGTAAAAAGTTTTGTTTTTCATTCACAAATTGATAAATGAGTTTGTTTTTGCCTATTAGATGTTTTAGGAGGCATGAATTAGGGTTGGAGGCATTTTTTAATGTCTAAAAGTCAAAAAAATTAATAAAAAGTGCAAAACACCTTTGAAATCCACGGTTGGGCGTGATTGGGGGCTGGGTTTGACCCGAGTTTGCCCCAAGTTTGGCAAGGCCAGACCCACAAGGAACCAGACCCTAAGCTTTAGACCCACAAACTGGTAACATAGCCGAAACACATGTGCTTTCAGAAATAAAGTATTTTTCAGAAGTTTTAAGTGGTTCTATGACCACCATCGGCTCCTGACAAGATTCTCAAAACCTTGTCGAAGACCGACAAGTATTCCACAACTCTTTATTTTGCATTGCACGAAATATATTCACCAATATATTGATATCCATTGAAGCGCAACGAAATGGATTTATGTCAAATGTTGCAATTATGAATTCCATTGTATGTACACGAATGTGGAATCATAGACAAGGCATAGGAATGTAGTCTCACAAAATACAATGGATTTGTTGAAAGGGCCTTAAACTTTTTTTCAGCAAATACATCTCACAAGGTTGTGGCCAGGTTCAATGACATTTATAGGTTGCAAAGGCAAAGTTCGTCAAAGAGATGAATGGAAAGAGCAAAAGGAAAAATGAAATGTTATAAGCATTGGAAGTTAATTGAGGTTTCGAAACCTCAATTGGCTCTCAACAAAGTTTGGAGCCCAACATACATTTCAAAACTCTATGCCTATGCCGAAATGGAATCTTTGAAGTAGCGTATGGAGGGATTTTTTCATGTATTAGTAGACGTTTTGTAAAGTCTGGAAGTATATACAAGGCATAACCATCCATCAAAATGTAATTGAAAGTGGATTTTTTTTCAGAAATTATGGTTGGAAATACTCTGATGAATGTTTATGCAAAATGCGGAAGCACAAGTATGCATAAAGGGAATGGAAACTGAATGGGATTTTGGCATATCTGTTTTGTAGATGCTCCGTAGAAATGTATGTTAATTGTGGAAGCATAAACAAAGCTTGTGAATGTATGTCAGAAGTTTATGAGGTTTCCATAACCTCATCGAAGTCCAATAAGGTTGTGGCATCCCCATAAAATGTCGATGGGTTGTGACATATAGTTAAACTACCAACAATGATTTCAACATATATTTTCTTGAGTTTGAGGTGCACTGGTTGGAGGTTCGACCTGTGCAATGCCAACATCTTTAATGCATCACATTGACCCAATAAAGACATTGACACTTTCATTTCTTCAAGTTGCTTTCAAGCTTTCCCAAATTGGCATAAGGGCATTGAACAAAGGCTCACTTCCAACAATTTGGGGACAACTTACTGTTGTGACCTTTTTACACATCACCCCTTGCAAATGGGGACCCCCAGTAGTTTGCTTCTTTTTAGGGTTTTGCCTTCGCGCAACGTTTCATAAGGCCATTGTTTTCAGAGTTTCAAGTCAAAGTTTTGAGTAAACCCCTGAGCCAACTGGAGAATCCAAGCTCGAATCAGTGCCTAATCGTCATAGAAGTGCTCAGAAGGTCTAGAAGACGAGGATCGCTTGTGCTTTGAGTCAATTCTAACACTTCCTATTTTTTAGGGATTTTTGTTTTTTTGCTTTTTTCATTTTTGGCATTTTTGGACCAATCTGGAATCCCTATTTTTTAGGGATTTTGTTTTTTTCTATTTTTAGAAAGTCAACCGGTTAGTGAGTCAACATTTCCATTTTTAGAATAAAAATCAAGCCAAAAAATTAAAAAATCAACAAAAAATCAAGATAAAAAAATCGAAAAATAAAGCAAAAATCAACGAAAAATCAAGAAAAGCATGGAAAAGCAATGGAAAATCTGGGAAAATCATGAAAATTAGACCTCCAGCATGAGAAAATCAATGAAAAATCAACCAAAAGGCATGAAATCCATGGCGAAAATGGTCTAAGACTGGAGAAATTCGCCTAAGTCTGAGAAATTCACCCATCAATGGCAAGTTCGCTTGGAGGAAGCAAAGAAAATGGCAAGACTATTGGAAAGTCCACCCCAGCATTTGGAAGGAATCGCAAGACTAATGGAAAGTCCACCATGCCTTGGATGAGGAAATGGCAAACATCATGGCAAGTCCGCCCAGCCAAGGAAAGAGAAATGTCAAGCCTTCTTCAAAGTCCTCCCTTGCTATGGCATAAAATCTTGGAAGTCCGCCCTTAGCTTTGATGGGAGATGGAAAGAAATCGGTGAAGTCTGCCTAAGCATAGAGGAAGGAATGACTTGAAGTCCGCCCACCTCAAGGAAGACTTGGCGAGGAAGCTAAAAAGTCCGTCATAGGAAGAAAGATAGATGGAATGAAATTTTCCAAGTCCGCCCTTGCTATGGCAAACCCAATGTAAAGTGTGCCCCTCACAGGCAAAGACAATGGCAAGCCTAACTCAAAGTCCGCCCTACCTTGGAAAAGAACTTGTAAAGTCCGCCCTAGGCCAAATGGAGGAAAATTTGTCTAAGAATTAATGAAGTTCGCCTAGGGGAGATGATTAAGTAGCATGACGAAAGCTTCTAAGGCATGGTAAAAAAACATGAATGGCAAAGAAGTTTGGAAGTCCGACTTTGCCTAGGGAAATAAAGCCAAGCATGAGTAAAAGTTCGATTTTGGCATGGGAAAATATGCCTAGCACAATTTAAAGTTCGATTTTGGCATGGGAAAATATGCCTAGCACAATTTAAAGTTCGCCATGGCACAGGAAAAATAAAAAATTTGGCGTAATATTTGTTGGCTAAGGGAGAAATAAAACATGGCAAAATAAATATAAAGTTCGCCTTGGCTAGAGGACAAATTGAAATAGCTTGGAGAATAAATATTTAAGCCAAGGGAAAATTAAAGTGGCCAAAAATTGAACGGGTTGGAAAAAAATTAAAAGTTTAAAGTTTAATACTTGGATAAATTATTCCGACACTCAGGAAAATAATTCGCCACAGACGACTTGGAAGGAAATTCATGGAAGTCGATAAAATTCGCCAAAGAAAAAGAAAATCCATGAATCAATAAAATTTCGCCATGATTTGAAACTTGGAAAAACATCGAATTTACTATTGGACATTTAATATTTTTTCCAAATATTGAAAATAAAGATAAACATTTAGCCAAAAAATCGAATTTTGAACTCAGAGAAAATCAAAGGATTTTGCTAAAGGTGGCGCCTGGATAAGCTTGCCATGAAGATTTTTTCGAAAAGAATAGAAACTTGCCTTGATCAAAAGAAGAAAACAAATCGAAATCAAGAGAAAAAGATGAAGTTGCTAAAACAAATCGAACTCTTCAGCCTTATAATGAGTTTCAGCAACTCATTTTTCACAAGCTCGACTGAAGAGAAGTTATTCTCTCTCAAAGTTGCAAGAAAATTGAGGCAAGGTCGATTTTCTCAGTAGGAGTAAATTTGTTATGCTGGAGGAAGTAACTTCTACATAAATAATTTAATTCTTGGCTGAAAGTCGAACTTCTCAACAAGTTGGCGCACTTTGTCATTGGATTTTTGATTAAATTCTCAGAAGCTGAATTTGATTCGCAACTAGAAGATTTTTTCCTAAGGTTTGAGTTTGGTCGGCTGAGTTTCTCAATTCTTTTTCCATCTTACTCATTCCGGCTAAGTTCTGGCAAAATTTTAATCAAATTCGCCTACTTTCAGCTTGCTTTTTCGCAGAAATTCATCTTTTAATAAGTTGAAAGTAAATTTTTTGAATAAAAGGCATGGAAATAAATTATATTTAAAGTCTCCGTATTAATGTTAATTCTTTTTTTACTACAAGTTAATGACCACACCGGGAGAATCATCAAGAAAAGTGCCAATGAAGTTTGCCAGTAAAGGGTTGCAGTGAGAGTCAAAGATCAATTCTAAATGGAAAAATATTGCAGACACTAATCTCGAACATTTAGACTTCACGGAGTTCAAAAAAAGGATCTATGGACACAATGGATTACCGACACCAATTGCCAGACAAATGGTGAGGAATGGCATTTTCCAAGCAGTCAGATTCTCGCCAGCAATAGAATGTGTCGAGTTGATGGTAGAGTGCGCCATTCATTATGATGCGCAGGAGAGACAAATTGTTGCACCGGACGGGAGGATATTAGCCCACCTCGGCGAAGTGGCAATTCAGGAGGCATTTGGCATCCCGACACACCATCAGACTGTCTATAAGACTAAGGAGGACACCAAGAGGTTGTATGATGGCCAATCTGAATTGTGTGCCACAAATATTAATAAATCATGGCTAGAGAAACCTAGACCATTTGCCAAGAAAATGCCCAAGAAGCTACGTTGGACGGACTTCAAGGAGGATTACGGAGATATTATTCTGATGTTGAACAGGATAGCCGACAATCCACAGGGCGTGCCTTTTGAGACGTGGATGTATTATTTTATTGATGAAATCACCTTCGGCGTGAAGATGTTCAACTAGTCACGGATGATTAGTGATAATCTCCACGAGCAGTTAGTCAATCTGGAGAAGACGAAATCTTTCCACATGAGCTCATACGTCGTCTATTTGTTGGCCAGAACGTACAGATATTCAGGACTTATATGCAAAGGTAAAGTTGGTAATGGTGAGAACGAGCTCAAGTCCTATGACTGTTACCCACAGTTACAACTTAGAGAAAAATCTCACTTCAGGCGGGCGCATGATGCTTTCCTCATGTACATTACTAGAATACTTCAAGGAGGAACTCACCAGAGTCTGAGTCATGAAGCCAAGAGCTTGATCAGTAGATATGGATCCTGGTTTATCCAATTTCCAAGGTTCACGTATATCAGGATCCAGGGGTTCACTGGCAATCCTTACAGGCTTCCAATCTATCCTACAAACAGGATGATTTTGCTAGAAGTCCTTAGACAGCTAGAGACTTATCAAAATATCCAGAGGCCAAAGCAGAAGGCAACTATCACTTTCCCGTTCTTCATTGGGAACATGACGGAGTCCTGTCCATTGGCACAAGCAGCCGAAAGCACCAGGCTGGAAATTCAATGGTATCCATTCACAACTTATCGGTCCAAGGCTAATTTTGACCCTCATCATCATATTCGGATTGTGGATGGAAAAAGATATAAGCACCAAGTAGACTTGGAGGATTTTTGGGCGAATGCTGCTAACGAGTATGAAGTCAGGAAAAAGTTATGGTCTAGAGTGCCGGTGGATTTGATGAGAGCAACCGAAATTTGCCTGGTGCCCAATCAATTGCAAGACGATGGAGAATGTGTCCAACCGTGCTTCAATGAGAGTTGGCCTCTTCCTGCTGTGAAGTGGTCAAAACCCGAGCTTTCAGATTTGGCTACACTAATGAGGCCGGTGATCAAGTATTCTCAGTGGTGGGTTGATCAGCAAGTCCAGGAGCCAAGACAAAAAAGAATGACGCTCACTTATGACTTGCTGAGTGAAACAAAATCATACTCCTCCAATGCCGACGCATCCCATAATGATGATTTGGTTGAGATTACTGAGAAGAGGAAAGAAGTGGTTGCAAACATAGAGCCTATCCAAAAGAGACAAAGGGTGGAGCCATCTTGTTCCGCCGCTTCCAAAAACATTGATGAGCTAGTGGCCACTGCGGACGAATCCTTGGTTGAGATGATGATGCCTTCTCCAATTCAGGAGGGAAACAATGAGCCGATCCAGTTGGAAGATGATGAGCCCCCATCTCCTACGGGCACAGAAGTACTGGGTTCGGAGGATGAAATGGATGTCCAAAATGAGGAATTCCAAGAGGGAATGATTTCCGCTCTCAGAGGAGTTTTGGATATTCCAAGTGCAGAAAATGTTCAGGAGGAAGATAGTATTGAACAACCTACCATTCCAAACTGGTTGAAGGAAAGAATGAAGATAAAGGTGCCAATCAAGACTCAAGAAGAAGATGACACTACAGATTTCTTGGCTAGGTTAGAACAAGTTGCTATGAAGAAGCCTGCCAAGAAATTCTCTAGGATTCAAAGGGACGAAGCAGGAAGCCGTTCCGTATAGATTGCGGTGCCAATAGTTGACAAAGCACAAGATGAAATCGCTCCCCATGAGTACGCCATTACCACTATAGACCTAGGCCCAACAACAAAAGGCCAGGAAGTTGAAGAATTGGATAACTCAATCTCCACCATCAAGGCGAGACTAGAAAAGGAAGTGGTGAAGAAAAAAGAATACAAGGAGGTCGAGTGCCTGAAGGAGTATATTCGGCATTTGACCCAACCACTCAACCAGGGTGATGCGGTAGCTCCTCCTCTTCTCAATTCCTCACAAGAAATGGCCAAGGATGTGGAAGAGGGTATGGTCACAACCAAGGAGGCCAAGGAATGGATGACAAATAAAAGCACGGAGGCGGCTTCGTTCATGGAGAGATTGACACTCGCCTACGTGCATACTTCCTCTTTCCTTTCCAGACTAGTTGTCATGGCAGAAGTTTGGGACAACCTCCCGGATATTCAGGAGAGGCTCATTCCATGCCTCAGAGTACTGAAGGGCGTCCCAAAGAAAGAATTGGTCGAGGGAAAGAAAATTGCAGCAGGCGCCGCTTACGACTTTCATCATTGGTTTTGGGCATTGACAATACAGAGCAAGCTTTTGGAGAAGGCAAAGGCTAATGGGCTCAGAATTGAGGAGCAAGTCAGAGAAATCCAGAGGAAGATTTACCTCATAGCTGCAAACATGTTTGATAAAGAGATTGTCCAAGAAAACAACATTCAACTAGAAAGGCTAAAGCACAAGGTTCAGGAAATCTTCTTCTCTATTACAGGATCAATTCTGAGTCGGGACTTCACAAAAGTGGCGAAACTCTTGTCCATCTAGGATGATTTCATGAGACAGGAAGTGGATTGGGAAAATGCTTTCGCTGGATGTGCTAAGGACTTGGACAGGCTGGAATTCAAAATAGGCATGCTGCCACCAATCACGATGGAGGAAGTCATCACAATCGTGTCAAGGTTCGTCGAGCATACTATTGCTCAGGGGGATAGGGACACATTCCCTTGAAAATAGCTCCATCTGCCACCTCACTCTCTGTTTACTGGTTGTTTACTGATGTTATTTTGGGTAACCCTAATTAGGGTTGATTTGTATTAATCTTGGCCGTTGATGTTGTTTTAATCTTGGCCTTTCATTTGCTCTTGAAAACTCTATATAAACTTGCGATCTCTCATTTTTCATTTGTGTGGAGAAAGTATATGAAATTGTTGCGTTTTGCTACTGCTGATAATAAAAGCTCTTATGCATGATTTGCTTTGAATCACTTTTATTGTCAAGTGGTTTGCAAGGTTGCATAACTTCTTCAACTATAGATTAGAATTAGATAGAACTTTAGATTACAATTAAAATAGAATTTTCTTTGAATGTTTGTTAAGTGAATGCAAGATTTGATAGTATAGATTTATGGTGGAACATTGCTCATACTTTCTTTGGATGGCTGATTTTCATTCAATGCGTAAAGTTAGCCTAAATTTGTGATTGTGGATGCTTAACTTCAGTCTTATTCGAGACATGAAAATTATAATCACACCCTTGGAAGATTGCACCCATTTTGTGTAGTTGTCCCAGGGAGGCGAAGCAAAGCATGGTTACTTGTTTCGCCCGATCTTTACCGTCTCTTGAATTCCCAGGCATAGATTAGATCCTTTAAACCCTTATCTTTTTTACACTTTTTTTTTGAGATCCCAAACTGAAAGTCCCAACAAAAGAAGCACTTAATGATAAATCCATCTAAGTCCCGAACTTGTGAGAAATTCTTTAACGTAAGTCCCTTTGTGTATTACCAACATATCACAACGCCCATTGAGCTTGTCCACATGTCATGATCTGACGAAAGAAACCTTGGAGTCGCCATATGATCTCGCAATCTTAGCATACGTGATGATTTTGTTCAAGAGAGGATAGAGTGTCTTTGGACATTTTATTTTGTGTTCGGTGGATGATAAAACGTACACCAACACTTACAAACCATGGACTACACACTGGGGATTTTGAAACAAGCAATTTTTTGCTAACAAATGTTACTCCTACACTAACTGAAATTCAGGTGCAATCTTTGTCTTCTTTCACCAGCAATGATCTTGGAGCTGTTGTACAAAACCCTATGAAGTGTCGAAGCAAAGGCCTTAAATTGGCATGGGACTATATGCTGAATCCACAAAGGTTGTTCAACAGCTCACAAATCATGAATTGGCACCATGGGAGATCATTGAGGTTGGATCTCTCTCTAGGAGATTGACAGCAGTGCCTACAACTCCTTTGATGACATGAAGATGAGGACGATGACAACCTCCCCCTTGGTTATGAGTTGGCAAGGAAGGCATTGAAGGTGTCTAAAAGTGATAATACTAAAATAAAACTTAGCATCAACCTACACATGCAAAGTTCATCAAAAATTTAGTGTATGGATTATTGAGAAGATGTCTTAAGGTGAAAATATAATTGATGTTAAGTGACTATTTTTCGGAAAAGTTAGAAGAAGTCTAACCAAATTATAACTTATTATTAATAATTGTATTTTAAAGAATTAGTTACAAAAACTGAAAGATATAAATACTTGAAAAGGCAATGTAAACAAGGTTCAAATTTTGGCTCAATTCTTAGCAGCTCTTGGGGTAAAGAGACTAGATTTTCTGATCTTGTATAAGAAAGAAAGAGTTTGTGAACTCTTTTAGTTTGGAGAAAGAAATAAAAAAATCATATGGCCGGTCTATGAGTCAGAGCACATTTCTTTATGCTCTTAATTGTTTAGATGTTCAGTTTGTAGCAGTGTTCCACGGGGACACGTCCCCCCCAAAAAACCCCACGTTTCCTAGACAGGGACATCTCGGAGACTTGGGGACTTGGGGGGGATGTCCCCTCACTAGCCCACCACCAGCGCCACCATCCCACCACTAGTGTCACAATCTCCAAGATGCCGCTAGGGCTTTGAGGACGCTGGGGTGTCCTCAAGACGTCTAGGGGACTCCTAGTTGTCTCCAAGATGTATAATTCTTATACTTATACATCTTTTTATAACTATTTTTTCAAGTACTATATGTATTTTAGCACCCTGCCGCCCCCCACCGCCATCCCCCCGCCACCCCCAAACTTAGACCCCTTGTCCCCGCGTCCCCTGCCGTCCCCCCATCCCCGTCCCCGAAACCCCGTGGAACACTGGTTTGCAGCCGTTTCTTTAAATGTCTTGTCATGTGATGAACTACAGTTGTGTTTCTCTTTCCTATAAATGAATTTTTCATGCATTTGGGATATTATAGGATATTAATTGCTTCGAGTCATGAAATCCTTTGTAAATGTATTTTCTGATGTTAGATTACATTCCATTTTTAAATCCTAGTTGCATGCTTTTCTATTTCAATAATTCTTCCTTGTGGAATGGATCTTTGTGTTCATTCTTCTTTCTTTGTAAGTCATTTTATTACTTTTGTTTAAACTGTTTCCCTAATTTTTGGTTAAAAGCACATCCTTAAAAGCCCAAAACTTATCTTATGAGGGAGCTGCCCCTCTCAAACACAAAGGAAGATTTCTAATTTAATAGCGATCTCTCCAACTGTTGGAACATTTGTCGCCGCCTACCAAGCAATTCAAGGTCATTTTTTAAGGTGAAACTGCAATAACAAATCAATTTACCAACATCTTCAAAACTATTAAAAGACTAACTAAGAAGAGGAAAAAAAAACTAAGAAAGAACAAAATTGGGAGTTAGATTTTTGCATGAGTGGAGCAGATGCTATGAGTCAAACCCACTATACCACAAAATATAACCCAAACTAGCGCATCAAACAATACAACTTAACAAAACCCATACATAAAAATGGGGTTTATTTCCACTACTTAGCCTCCTCAAATTTTAGTGGCACATTTCCAATGTCATGTATAGTTGAGAGCTTGCAAATGAATGCCTGTAATGTCCCCATTTTGGCCATACACTCTTCTTTGGATTTAGCCTATTTCCGGAAATCCGTAGGCTAAGCTAAGCATAAAAGGGTAGATAAACTCAGAGGATGTTGTGCAGACTTACTATTTATAGCAGTTTGCTATTTTAGCAAGTCTATCTTTGGCAAGATCTATCTGAAGAATTCAACTTTGCTCTCGTTCTGTTTTGGCTTTCTCCATGGTTTCCTAGTTAACTTACTATTTTGGCATTTTACTATTTTAGTAAGTTCATTTTAAGCATCATCATCAACTCTGGTCTCTAAATTTTGGCATTTGTCACTTGCTATTTTAGCAATTCATCACTTGCCTTTTCGCATTGTATTTGGTTATCTCCTTGGACTAAGCTTCGCACTTAGTCAATTTTCATGTCTTGAAGTTGTACCCCACACCTAGGCTTGATGACTTCAAGTTGTTTTAAAGAAGGGGACATAAAGGGGTCAAGTGAGCATTTAATTATTTAATAAATGCTTTATTGTTGCAATATGAAATGGATGCCTAAAAGGGAAGTTGAATGATATTTTATTATTTCAAAAAGTAAAAGGCAAAAGGTGGCTCCCTTTTGAAGTTGAAGTGATTCAACTTCTTGGAATTTGAAGAGTTCTTGTTGCTTCATTTGCCAACTAAAGCTTATATATTGCTGTTGTTTGAAGAGCTGATTATCCAATGTTTATGCTAATGTTATGCTGTCGAAATGACAACTTGTTTAATACTTCGAGGGATGCTTACCTCCTAGTTCCAATCCAATTTCGTGTTTGAAATACAACACCTAGTTGGTCATTTTGCTGCTTCTCAAATCAGACTAGCAGATTGAGCTCAATAGTTGAAGATTTTGATGAAATTTCAGTTTTGAAGTTGCTGATACATCATAGCTGAAGGTGGTTTTTGCATACAGCTTTTGGTATGAATTTATTTTGGTTATGGGTATTTGATCATTGCATTTCTATGATAATGGCGACCATATTTGGAGGTTTTCAGATTTTAATTCCAAGTTTCTGATTTTTCCAAGAGAAATCGCCCCTCTACAGGGCCGTACCATCTCATGAGTGCTTTGGGATTCGTGCAAGAATAATATCTTGAGTTTTGATGCAGTTTTGTAGTTTGAGTTTGGGCGCCATCCTCCTAGAAGGTCTTTGCAAAACATTCCAGCTTATTCGGAGGTATTTAGAAGGAGTTGTGAACATTTTTATGAGTTTGTTGTTTGCTGATAGACATTTCCAGATTGCAGATTTTTATATCAGACTTGTTAGTTTTTGATATAATGCTGGTTTGAGCTTCATTTTTATATCATTATTGTATTGTAAGAGTTAGAGGAAGTGTTACTCTAACCATTGATGGATTTGGAAGCATATCTTTCTTATTTGCAGCTGTTTAATTCATTGTAAAGCTGATTAGTAGTACTAACAGCTATTTATTTTATTTGCTGCAATTAGTTTAAATTTCATACTCCCACGATTGAGTGGTTGAGTTTAAATAATCATCTTTCTTTAATTGTAAGTTTCCCCCCACTAAATAAGTGGTTGTGTGGACTGTATTCCCCCCACGTTAATAAGTGGAAGTGAGGATTTAAATGGCTGGCTTGCCGCCTTTAATAATGTAATAATCTTACCCACTGAATAAGTGGAGTATCCCCACTGCTTGTGGATGCCTGCATCAGTAGATGAATTGTAATTTCAGTTCAGTTTATTCCTAATGATCCTCTGACCATATGCTATCACCTCGCCCACATTGGGATCTTGGTGAACATTCTTGGTTAGAGTTACCTTACATGCTGATTTGCATTTGGAGCTAACGCTAATCAGTGATTGGTTGCTGATTTGTGTGTTAAATTTTGGGAAAAAATTAAGGGGAATATTTCAATGCCCTTCCATTCACCCATGGATGTTAGTCATGGGTGCATCCACAAATAATCCTCATTTTCCATGTTTGCATCTTCTATAGGGAAACCTCTCCATTTTGCCTTGGACAACTAAAGCAATCTATTTGAAGCATCTTCATCTCTTTTTGAATGATTCCCTATGGTTCCAACCATAGATTAAAAACTCAAGAAAAACTCACCTAACTCGCAAGTGCTCTCCCAAAAAAATGGCAACTCACAAAAACTCCCATGATTTTCAAGTCCTCCCAAAACAAAATTGCTCTTGAGCTGCCCAAAAGCTTAAGCCCGGTTTTTTGAAGAAAACTCGGAAAAACTCAACAAAAAAATTCACCCAAATCTATGAGGACATCGCATTGAATTCTTGTAGGCAACATGTGAAGACACTATATGAAGAATACGGAATGCAAGAATTGTGCCATGCCAAAAAAAGGCAATCTCATGGACACATTTTCCAATGGCAGCCCATCGAAGGCACATTGTCATATCATGAGCAAGTGATTAAACACCTATTATTTGTTTCTGCATGGGAGCACGCCCAACGTTTCTAGTCACACGTGAGTAGCTTGTAGTCATGAACGGGTAGTGTAAAGTCACTTGCCAAGTTTTTGTCAAATTCAAGTCAAATTTGGGCATGTTGATTTAATCGCCAAAAACATGGCAAAACTCAACAAAAACTCACCCAAAGCCATGAGGACATTGCATTGCATTGTTGCAAGTAGCATGTGATGACACCATACAAAGGATATGGAATGTAGGAGTTGTGTCATACCAAAAAATGCAATCTCAAGGGCACATTTGCCAATCACAGCCCATCAAGGGCACATCCACACTGATTGTGAGCAAGTGATTAAACGCCTGCTATGCATTTGTGTGAGAGCAAGTTGAGCATTTCCAATCACGAATGAGCAACTTGTAGTCCCAAGTGAGCAATTTACAATCACTTGTCAAGTTTTTGCTGAGTCTAAGCCAAATTTGGGCCTATCAATTTTTGCGAAGCCACAATTTTTTAAACTATGTTTTCAACCATAATGTTAACACTCTTCGAAGACTCAGCTAGACTCATGAGTTTGTGTCCAAGGCGCCTTCAACAAGTCTATGAATTTGACTTGCAAACTTTGCAAATCTAAGTTCAAGGCTCACAAATTTGCACAAACTCGTGAGTCTACGTTGCCAGTAGTTAGTAAAAAAATATTAATAATATTAGATTTCCACAATCCATAATTTTGATCATTGTTGTTTCTAGATTAGATTATGTGAGTTTTTTGCATCAACATTTCAAATCACACGCTGTGATCCATCATCACACAGAATACAAAAAATGGTTAGTTATAGACCAAGACAGATTAAAAAGAGAGGGGGGAAGGTGGGGGGAGGTTGCACATAGCTCGAGACACAAAGGATGGTTCAAGTAAGACAAGAAAACATGGAAAACTGCAACTATATTAAGTAGCCATAAATATGAAAAGTAAAGAATATACACTAGAATAAGCTTATAGATATAAATATTTATATATGAATACGAAATAACAACTCTTATGTATGTATAAATATATATAGACATGCATATTTAAATGTGTGTGTGCGTGTATAACAATTCATATTCATATATTTGTGGGTATACCGTATACGTATATGATTATTAATATATTTAATAGTTATATTGTATAAATTAATAGAAACATATAGTTATTTATATGCATTTCTCAATTATATGAATAATAAGAAAATAAGAATGTAAATATGTATATGATATAAATAAGAATATTTATAAATACAACTAGATAACTATATTTAATTGTGTTTAGATATAAGTACATATATGTATAGAACCTATGTTACTGGGCCCTTCAAAACAGGTCCCCGTCCCATATGAGTCCAAAACAGATCTTGACTCAGCTTGGGTACCCCCAAGGTACCACTCAGGCACCCTGAGTTCCCTATGGGTACGCCCAAGGTACCCATGACGCCCAGGACATACCCACAACAATGGGGCCCAAAATGGGCATAAAAAAACATTAATTTTTTTAAAACAACTCCCCCAAAAGGTTTTCGTCACCCTAAAGTGAGGGCATAACAAATTTTTCACCTCATTTGACAAACACAAAAGGCTAATACTGCATTTTTTCCTCCAATTTCGCATTGTTGGGTTTTGAAAGTTGGTTCATTTTTTCGAAGGTAAGGGCTACGGGAGACATAAATCTACAGCAACAAGGGAGAAATAGCTGCACAAAGAAAATTTAACCATCAAAGGTAAGTAAATCTTTCATTCTTTTCAAGTTTTGAATAATTTTTTTGAAGAGTTTTCAAGTTTTTCAAAAAAATTCAAGGTTTTTAATAATTTTTTTGCTAAGTTTTGAAAAAAAAATTGAACTTTTTATGCATAATAAGGGGTTATATGCTCAATTTTTTTAAAAATTTAAGTTGTAAGGTTGTTAATTTGTAATGTTTTTTGTTTTAGGATCATTTAGAATGGCTGGTAGTTCTAGTTGAATTGCCCTAAATGCAGAGAGTTCATTTAAATTCGATTTATCATACCTCTTTGGCAACATACGACGATGATTGAACAACTTCCTAGTGGTGGGGGTTATCTTTGGCATTGTAGAAAATGTGCAAAAGTGTATAAGAATTCATACTCTTGAGTGAAAGCTCACTTGTGTGCTATTCCTTTATAAGGAATAAGAGTTTGTCCTAGGCCAAACAAAAAAGGGTTGTCAAAACATCACATATTGGCTTATATTAAAGAACAAGAGGATGTCGACATACCAAGTAATAAATCAAAAAATCTTGCACATCCTCTTGCCAAGAAAAGCTAGCAAAAGTCTCCTAGTGGCTTATCACAATTGGTTGGCCCACATCCTTTTATGCCAATGCCACCATCTTCTAGAGATGAGAATGTTTTGACTTCGCATAAAAGAGGCCCATTGGAGAAGGCCTTCAAGAATGAAGCGAGAGAGATTGCAGATCACAGCATTGCTCATTGCATTTATGTCAATGGGGTTCCTTTCAACCTCATCAGATCACCATATTAGCAAGATGACAGCCATTTCCAATGCACCTTTTGATTATGTTAGTCCTAGGTATGAAAAGGTGTGAACCACCTTATTGGCGAAGGAGAAAGCTTTGGTAGAGGCATCATTGAGAGCAATCAAGGATACATAGCTTGAAACAGGTGAGTCCATCATTTTTGATGGATGGAAAGATTGCAAAAATAGACCATTGATCAATGTTATAGCAGTGTCCCCTAAAAGGGTGAAGTTTTAGAAGGTAGTGGATTGTGAGGGGCCAGTGAAAGATGCAACTTTCATTGCCAATATCCTCATAGGATCCACTGAAATGGTGGGCTCTGGAAATGTTATTCAATTCATAATGGACAATGCTAAAAATTGTAGGGTAGTTGATTCTATAGTGGAGGGTACATATGGTCACATTTTTTGGACACCATGTGCAATCAACTCACTCAATTTGATATTGCAAAATATTGGTACACAACTTGAGATCTAAATGTTTGTGACTAATCATCATATGTCACAAGGCATATTTAGGACCTTCTCAAAGTTGGAGTTGTTGAAGGTAATTTTACTAATTTAAATTTTAGTTTTTAATATATATTCTATTTTTTATTTATTTTTAATTGTTGATATATGGCATGTATTTGTTTACACCATGTTAGGTAGTCGAAACTCTATTTGCATCTCACACAATCGTCTTAAGACGACTTGTGAAACTGTGAGAGGCATTGAGTTATATGGTCATCAACAGTCTATGGAGTGTATGGAGGCAGTCAAGCACAGAAAGAGCCCAAAAAGTAAAAGCATTGATCCTAGACAATGAATGGTGGGCTCATGTGGACTATGTTTTGAGTTTCACTAGGCCCATCATCAACATGATTAGGTATGTTGTTACAAATCACCCTTGTTTTGGTGAAATTTATGATGGTATGGACTCCATGATTGAGAAAATAAGAAATATATAGAAGCCAAGGAACATGACCTAGCAAAACATTTTTCAAAAGTGTGCAAAAGATCATCGTTAATCGTTGGAACAAGATGACCACCCCCTTGCATCTCTTAACATTTGCTTTGTCGCCAAAATATTATAGAAAAGAGATACTTTCTTTGCTGAGGGTGCCACCATATAAGAATGAGGAGGTTACTGCTGGCTACAAGGTTGCATTTAGAAAGATATTTCTAGATGAAGATATCCAAAGTGTTGTCTTAAGTGAGTTTGGCCACTCCGTATTTTCAAAAAATCGTGATGTTTCTGCTCTTCGAGACAAATGCAAGAAAGATGCTCATGATTGGTGTTACATAGATGATCAAGGCTCTATTTACTTGCAACCTCTTGCAATTATAATTCTCTCAAGTATGTATCTTTTTATTTTTTATTTTTCGCATTTTTCATTCATTGCTATTAAGCTATTTATTATATTTTATGATAATATAATTTTATGATTTATGTTTTGTATTTATAAAATTAAATACTAAATGTTATATGCAAATTCAACAGATTGCACATTCTTCTTCAACTAAGAGTAATTAAAGTACATACTCCATCCATTCAATTAAGCACAATCGTTTGAGTGCAAAAAGAACTAAGGATTTTGTCTATGGACACCTCAACCTTCGTCTCTTGTCACCTGAATACAATGAGGGTGTGACAAAGAATTGGGATCTAAGTCCTGAGTGTGTTGATTTAGATGCTACAATTGCACAACTTGCCAAAGTCTCTATAGATGAAGTAGCTACTGTGTGTGAATCATTACCTTCTAGTAGTAGGATGGAGGTCGAGTCAAAGCCACAAACACAACATTCAATGTCAAGCGAGGAGTTACAACGAAGTGCAAGGATTAGAACCTCTCCCCACGTTTGCACTAGACCAAAGAAGAAAAAGATGAAAAATTTGTAATATGCAATTTATGAATTATGATGGTGATTTTCAAAGGCAATCATCACAAATTCATAATAGTTGCCAGCTAACTATTGTATCAAGATTCCAAATGATGATGCAATTTTGTATTCAATTTGTATTCAAATGAACCAAATTTAATAGAAAACACTTTTGTACTCATTTAAGGACTCATTGGATACATTTTGTCATTGAATTTTTCCAAAAAAATGTGTTTTAAAGAAATTTAAGCGATTTTTTAACTTGCCAAGTTTTTTCCGAGTCTTTGTTGAGTCACAAATTTTGGGTCTATCAAGTTTTTTCTAAGTCATAGTCTACCAAATATGACCTTGACAATCTCTATAGCTCGTCACAAAAACATCATCAAAAATTATTTTTGCAACCTTTTCTCCATCATCCTTCTTTGAATAAGTTGAGTCTACCCATGCTTGACTCACAAAAATCTGCTTCAAGGGAGACAATAAACTAGAAATACTTTGCAAAGTTAGAAAATTAGTTGCAAACATTGTAGCACCAAATCATACAAGCTCTTTCCCCTTGGTGTGATCTCTCATCAAGTGAAGAACACATGGATGATTATAAATGTATTTTGTTATATCTCTTGCTTCTACAATTGGTCTCACCCAATCAAATTTGCCTATGCCCCCTAAAAGAAGGTCAAGGCAATGAGTTGCACAAGGGGTCCATAAACATGTTGTATGCCTCTCTTGAAGCAATCTTCCAGCCACCACATATGTTGTTGCATTATCAGTAACAACTTGGACAACATTTTTTATGCCCAACTCTAAAACAAACTCCTCCAATATCAAGCTCAAATTTTTGCATTCTTTATTTTGTTGGAGGCATCAATTGACTTCAAAAAAACTAACTCACCATTCGAAGCCACTAAAAAATTAAGGATGCAATTCCTTCCATCTATCCACCCATCTGAAAGAATTGCGCATCCAAAATTTCGCCATTGCTTCTTTTGATCTTCCACAACTTCTTGTACATCTCCAATAGCATCTTGGAGCATTCTGCCACTTAAATCTCTTGGAGAGGGCGCGTTGTACTCTTTCCCTACAATTGTCAGTGTTGTCGCCGAACACTCCCAACATGAACTTGATGTAGAAGCATCCAATCTATAGGTGATCTTGCATCACCCAAAAATATTTTAGGTTTTCCAGTTCAGTTTTGCTATATTTTGCTGGTTTTTGGGTAGTTGCTTTAGGAGGATTTTCAAAGACAAATTAATGACATCAGCTTGTGGAAAAGCTTAATGGGTATCTATAGTTCAAATTTGGTGAAGATTGGGTGAAAATTGGCTAAGTTATGCCCATTTAGGTTTTTGGTCTTGTTGATGTGATTTTTGTGACCGCACCAACACAGAACAAAGTTGCCAACGGCTACTCCATTCTCTCTTGATCAAAGTATTCCGTACGCTAAGATTGCGAGAGAGATCGTACGTTCAACTCCAAAGTTCCTTCAATGCAATGGGATACACTCAGTTGGCTCGTTGTGATTTGTTGTTTTCACGAGGGGACTTACACAATTGTTCAGATGAAGCAGCTAACAACAGATTAATGATAGAAGGGGGATTTTCACGTGATGCAAATGATTTGGAAATAAGGTACGAATTTCCTCAAACTAACTAGAAATGTACTGAATTGAAATAAGTGCAGGGTTTAGAAAGTCCAAGTTCTATCCTAAGGCAAGACGTGGGATCAATTTCGGCAGACTTCAACAAGACTCTGCTTCGCCTCGCGTTGGATAGTCTCTACAAAGCCGGTGCAATCTTCAAAGGAGTAGCAACGAGTGTTCAAGTCACGATTCAGCATAAAAACACCATCAAGACGACGCATGCCAAGACGTGAATCATAACCGAAGTTAAGCTTATAAAGTGTTCCAGTCGACCACACAAGGCAAACTTGCCGTCAGCAAGCTGCTAGTGGTATGGATTAAACGAAGCTGCCTTAATCAAACACCACAATCCACAACTAACATCTACTTGCATGAAAATGAAAATTACTCTAATCAAAGCTACTTGAAGTAGATGGGCGAAGAAATCTTGCTAGCTGCTCATAACAAAAGACGAAATCATCATCAATGAAACTCTTTTTATTATGATAGATTTCACAACAACTTCTTACAAAGTTCTCAAGGGACAACTTTCCTTCTCCTTCAAACTATGCTATGCTAACAAACTACGCTAAGCTATCACAACTATCAGTCTCTTTGCTCTATTCTCTAGTCTGATGTCTAATCTAATGAATTACAAATGAGGGGGGATGCCCCTTTTATAGTTGGCTCAGTCCAATGGACGGCTCAGATTACAATCGGTTGGATGGCCCAGATTGAGCCACCTCAGCCCTAAACAAGATTCACCCTAAAAACTGCCACCAAGAGGAGTGGGGTAATAAATGAACAGTGGATCCTCCACTCACTCTCAAAATAGCATAGGTAACTAATGCCCACCATCGTCTTCCAGAAGATCATCCAAAAGGGCATTTCCACTTTCATGCATGCCAGGTTCATTGAAAATTTCCTAGCTCTCTTCTTTGTCGAAGACGCACTGATCCTACTCAGGAATTCCTCCATCTCAACTGCTGGATCAATTTCCTCAACGGGGCTCCTCCTCATTCTATCTCTGAGCCAATCCGGTACTACCTGCTGTAAATCTGAAATAATAAGCGGCTGCTCATTCCTTGCTTCCTCTTCACGAACTTCTTCTCTAACTTGATTCTGACGAGGCTCACCAACTTCTACAGGCTGAGTATCTCCTGAAACCTAGGCCTCCTGCCCAGTAACTATGTCATCCTTCAATGCTGCCTCAATCTCATGCTAGAAGTGTGTATCTGTGGCCGTTTCTTCATCTTCTTCCTGCTGGTTATCTCTAATAGGTGCGTTGACACTCTGGCCAACAGACTCCCTTCGAGGTGGCTGATTTGCCTCCTGTAATTCTTGTTCCTTATTCAACATATTCCTCTGATCGGCAAATAGTGAAATTTCTTGTATACTTGGAGAATGAGTCTCCAATGGTGTAGGTAATGCCACCTCGACTCTCGGAGGCTCTGGCTGGATTGGCTCTTTCCTTCGTGACTCTGGAGCTCGAGCAACCTGCTTCTTCTTTGTAGTAGTTGGCGACCTATGATCTCCCATCAAGTTGTAAGTAAGAGGGATGGACCTGCTCTTCAACCTATTCACATGCCTCTCAACCCATCCTCTGGTGAATGTCAGGACTGTTATGCCAAGTGTATCTAAATCCGCAATCCCTGGCTCCGACCAATCTGGAAATGGGAGTGGTGTATCCCTCACTGTCTCATAATCTGGATGAATAACATTCATATCCTCATCCACTTGGTCCGGCACTGGAATAATCTCGCACTCCCTAATCATGCCCAAAGGTAATCTTGAAAACATTATTTTTCTTACCTCAACTTCATCCAATGCACCAGCCTAGTAATCTTCAATATTTGCCTTAAGCCTGAACTCCTCTGATAGTATCCATCTGATATTCCTGTGAGGATCATAATACTGCTTGCTAGTGTGGTAAGAAAGGTGGAAAAACTGAAGCTCATTTTCAGCTTCCTTGGCTGCCTGCCTTCATCTGAATTTCCCATGATGATCAGGAAGTCAAGTCCTCCCTTCTTCTTTTTCCTCTGAATCTTATCGTAGGCAATGAGTTGCCTAGATATTTCTAACATCAATATTTTGTCTGTAGGGTATCTGGGTAGCCTATATGGATATGAAGAGAACCCTTGCACCCTAATATAAGTAAACTTCGGAAATTGGATGAACCAACACCCGTAGCTTTCTATCAATTTTTGAGCCTCCTTGTAGATCCTATGATGAGTTTTTTGCTGAAGTGATCTCATTATGTGCATGGTGAAGGCGTCATTGACTCTCTTGTAATGAGATGTGTTCGTCAAGTGCAGCTGCAGACAAGCCTCATGAATCTTGAACTGCTGAGAGCCACACCCAATTGGCTCCTTGTATGATATTCCTCTGTACTTCGTCATACGAGCCAACATGTAGATGATGTATGAGCCCATATAGAATGTCTTTGTTCTCCTCAAACTTTGGAGCTGCTCGTGCAAATTATCACTAATCATCACCACCCAATTAATAAACTCCTTGCCTTCCAACACAAGATTGATGTAATAAAACATCCAAGGTTCAAAGATGAACGCCTGGGGGCATCCTCCAACTCTGTTGAGCATCATGATCAAATCACAGTATTCCTACTTCAAATCATCTGAGATTATCTGCTTTGGCAACTTCGTGCGAGTGGGCTTGGGTTTGTTCATCCAACGAGAATTTATCATATCAGCACATCTGTCAAATGTAGAGGCATACATACGTTCAGCATGTTCTCTCGTTTTGTAGATCTTCTCGTGTGAGGGAATTCCAAATGCTTCGCCAATAGCTGCAGGCATAAGGTTGGCAAACAATCTGCCATCAGGTGAGACAATAGACCTTTGCTCTGGGTTGTAACAGTTAGCACACTCCATGATCAACTCCCGACACTGAATTGCTGGTGGAAAACCAGCAGCTGCATAAAGTCCACTTCTGACAATATTATGTGAAGTGATTGATGGACGATGACCTCCAACTCCCATTATTCGAATTTTGAAAGCTTCCATGTTGAAAGAGCCCAAGTTCATATCAGCCAACTTCCCCAACCTCAAAGAGAACTTCGACTCCGGCAGGAAAGACTTGCTCAGCTTCTTGATCACAGCTTGTCTAGACGCATTTGCTTTGTTGGATTCAACATTATTTTCTTAGTCAGTCGTTCTTACTTCAGCCATTCTGCAAAAACAAAAGATAGTCATCAGCAATTTAACTTAGAAAAATAAAATCACATTGGGGCTGCCAGCAGACTTTCGAAAATGAAAAGCCGCAACACTAAATTTCAACTTCAAACCTCAACTCCTCCTGCAGCAACTTTAAATTCTCAACACTTAGAAAATTTACTTGCAGCAATACAACTTCAGCACTTAGAAAAATTTGACCCAAGCCTGCTTCAGCACTTCTCAGCTTCAAACTTATTCACCCTCAAAGCTCAACTTCAGCTTCAACACTCTCACAACTAGAGCCCAAGTTCGAACTTCTTCACCAAGTTTTAGCTTGCAATGCAATCTTCACTTCAGAGCTCAAGTTGTACTTGCTAGCTAATGGAGAAAAATGAAACAACTTCACAGTTCATATAGCCAAGTCGAATTCTAGAAGGAGCCTATTTTAGCCAGTTCATTAAATTTCCACTACTTCATTGCAGGAATTCGAATTTCCCTCCTCAGGTAGTTGTAACACTTGGCATTTGGCATCTAGAATACTTTGACCTTCTAGAATTTCAAAAGATTCACCTTCACTAGGAGTATTTCACTGGCATTTTTAAATCATCATTTGAGAATATTAAATTCAATGGCTCCCCCTTAAGAAATTCATTCCACCAGCTGAGGCTTTGACATTTGATTTCATCCATCTCTAGCTCGAAAAGATTATTCTCATGAAGAATTTGATCAAAATCATCTAGGCAATCACCTTAATTTTACCAGTCAAGGCAATTTTATTTTTAAAAATAACACTTCTATTCCTTGCCTTAGAAAATTTTTAAATTTTCCTTAGAAAGTTTTACTATTCAGGCGCCCATCAAAATCTTCATCCTAAAATCCTCGGCAAGGTGTGGAAGATTTAAAAATCCATTCCTTGTTGAATATGTCCAGTACCCAAAAGAAAATTCCCTTCAGAAAGCATCAAATTCATGGATCTATAAACGAAGGGGTACTTTTAATTTTTTTATTTTAAGACCTTAGAAAAATATTTTCTTCAAAATTTATCTTCATTCATCACCTCTGGGCGTATTTTTCTTGCTTGGCCTTGACAATTTTTATCAACCTCATGAAGCTAGCACATTCTAACTCCTTGCCAATTCATCCATGCCTCAGAAAATTTCATCACTTCTTCAAGCTTAGGCGTATTTTCCTCTAGCGAAGGTGGAATTTAAATATTTAGAAAAAAAATATATTTTATCATCTCCAGCATGGGCGCATATGAGGGGTCTATAAGGAATTTTGAATTTTTTTTGCCTCAGATATTTTCCTCCCATTCATCACACTTAGCATTTTATTCACCATTATCTCTCTTTACTTTGGGCGCATTTTGCTTGGGGTGGAGGAACTTTATCAATACTTAGAATTTTCCTAGAACCACCACCTTCAATATCCTTGGGCACATTTTGCATATTGAGGAGGAATTAACGCCTTAGCACATGTTAAAAGCCACCCCCTTTCAATAACTTTGGGCGCATTTGATGCATCAAGGAGGAATTTCAACAATACTCAACATACTTCCTAGAGCTACCTCCAATGTGGGCGCATTTGGAGGGTCAAGGAGGAACTTCCAACGCCACTTAACACATTTTCAATGTCCACCTTGAATATGGGCACATTTGCCTAGAGGAGGAGGAACTTACCACTTAGAAACTTTCTCACCCATCTAGCAAGTTGGGCGCATTTCACATGTCTAGGAGGAATATCCCAACGCCTAGAAACTTGTCTTAGCTTCTCCTGAGATGGGCGCATTTCATGGGTCAAGCAGGAACATCTTCATAACTTAAACGTTTCCAATCACCTTGGCTTGATGAGGGCGCATTTAGGGGGTGGTGAAGGAAATTGCAATGCCTTAGAAACTTTTTCTTGTCCTCCATAACTAGATAACTTGGGCGCATTTCATGATCCCAGCAGGAATTTGCCAATACTTAGGAAATTTTCCAACCTTCTCCCTCACACTAGGTGCATTTCACAGGGGGTGAAGGAAGTCTCTCAGACTTAGACATATTTTATAGCTTCTTCTCATTGAGGGCGCATTTGAGGGTGGGAGCAGGAATTTTATCATTTGAAACTTTTTCATCCTTTTGCCAGTCTCATCTTGGGCGCATTTCACAGGGGGTGAAGGAAGTTTCTCAGACTTAGACACTTTCCTGGCTTGCTCGCCCTAGTTTGCTATATTTAGTAAGTTTCTGATTTTTGCCCTTCTGAAGCTTGGATTGATCTGAAATTTTAACCACAGGATCCTCATGACCTAGTTAAGCTGTTTACATTGCCATCTCGTGCTGACTTGCTATTTATAGCATGTTTCCAAAGGTGATTTACTATTTATAGTAACTGCTTGATTTCAGGACTTCTGCAACTCTGTCCAACTTGAAATCTGACTAACGTGATCCTCATGGGTTGACTTGCTTGTTCACACTAGTGCCTGCTGCTGACTTGCTATTTATAGCCTGTTTCTGGAGTGCCTTACTATAAATAGTAAGTGCTTGATTTTAGGACTTTTGCAACTCCGTTCAACTTGAAATCTGACTGACATGATCCTCATGGGTTGACTTGCATGTTCACACTGGCACCTGCTGCTGACTTGCTATTTATAGCTTGTTTCTGGAGTGCCTTACTATAAATAGTAAGTGCTCAGATTGCCTTCAAATTTTACCAGTGGACTCCTTGAAAGATACTGATCGTAGAGGGATACATCAATTTTCGAAAATTCTGGCGTTTGACCCCTCATTTTGGGTCCCGAAGCTGGAAACCCTAATCTGACTTGCATGTCGATCAAATGACCTCCATTTGACCCCGTTTCTGTTGCATGTCAGTCCGTTTGTGATACTTGAAGTGTTGGGGGCTGCCAGAGTGAATCTACTAAAAATAGTAAGTCCCCGAAAAAACTCTGTTTGCATGTCACACTGCTGCGTAGCTCTTGAAAAACCCATAAGGAATAACCTGACATGCACTGAAAAGTCCTACATGCAAACCCTAAAAATAGCCTCTGAAGACAGCTCCTGAAAAAGGTCCTGAGGTCTTGATCTTGGTTTGCATGTTACATCACTGTGAAGCTTACCCACAAAGAATATCCAGACATGCGTTGAAGATTCCAACATGCAAGCCCTAAAAATAGCCTCCGAAGTGAAGACTGCTGAAAGTTATCATCTCATCTTGCATGTTATACCGTTGCGTAGGTCTCAGAAAACCCATAAATATTCTCTAGACATGCATTGAAAAAATTCGCATGCAAACCCTAAAATATGCTTCTAAAGGTGATACTTTCTAAAAATAGAAAGTTGTCACATCTGGCTCAAAATTTGCTGGCAAGCAGTTTGACGTGTCCTGGATGCAATGTAACAGTTAGAACTTCAAAAGTGCTGAGAAAATGTCCCAAATTAGGCACTTACTAAAAATAGTAAGTTGTCAGAATTCAATGAAATTTTGCTGGGGACCTGCTGGAAGCTTGCTGACTGCAGTGCCAAGCTCAGATTTTAATTCACTCACTCCATTTGACTACAAACTGACCAGAAGATCCAAAACACTAATTCTCAGACCTAGCCAAAATCTCACGTTTAAGCTCAAAGACGGGCACATCCCCGGAAAGGCAGACAAAAAAAGAGAGAGAGAGAGAGAAACAAAACCAAAGCCAAAAGACGAGGAACGGGGCAAAAATTAGGGGGGGTCCCCATTTTGAATGGGGTGATGTGTGAGAAGGTCACAACAGGTCTGCTATCAAACATTTGAGGAGTTTTGTTGCCAAACTGGTCTGTTTACAACCGGTTCCAACATATTTGCCCACGCAATTGGTACCATCTAGTTTTCCCACATTTGTGGACATATCTTAGTCAACTTAACCAACTTCTTTTCAACCGATCTGAATACTTTTAGCAAGTTCTGATGTCTTTTCTCACACAACCGGCATCGAATCAGTTTCCGCATTTGCGGGAACCTAGTGGTCAACTAGCCTTGCAGGCCATTTGACATTGTGGGAATCTCATGGCCATAGGACTTGTAGGCACACCCAAATAAACAAACGATGACGTAAGCATGACATCAACAAAGACGAGGTTCACTTGCCAAAGGATGATGTAAGCATATGTAATGATGACATCACCCTGTACAAATTACGAGAATTCTCTTGTGAAAAGGACCAGTATGGATTGTGGAATTTTGTTGGTCAACTAAACATGTGGACTTTCTTCTTTAAATTGACTATTTGTAGAACATCTGCTTGCTACTGCATTTGCAGAACTTCAACCTGCTACTGCACCTTTTGTTTCTGCAACGATTCAATTTTTGTAACTGTCAAATCTTGGAACAGTTTAACTTCTTGAGAAGCTTGAAGCATAAAATAAGGCTATTGTAATTGTTTGGGAGCTTTTGGGAAGAAGACGAGCCTTTGGAGAGGAATAAGGCCAAATTTTAACTTGTTAATGAGCTCTGAAAAACCCCTGATGTAATGAAATTATAATAAGAAAATAAAGCATCATGTTGAATTCGTGTGTAGAAGTGTGATTAGGCTGCAAGGTCGGGTAGTTTGATAAGACCCCTTGATCTTGACTACATCAAATGGTATCAGAGCGAGGTTGGCTCACTAGGGAAGGTGTGTTTAGGCGAAAGATGTGCTGTGAGGGTTTGAAGTGATGACGGATGTCTCAAAGGCTCTAAGGATTTTTTGCAAGTATGAAGGATTCCTATAATTGCAGAGAGCTTGAAGGGATAAGATCATGTTGGTTGTCCTCCAATAGAGATTGAAGCTGGGTAGAAGGTGCACAGGCGTCTTCCACTATGGAAAGTGGATAGAGGAAGTGTTAAGAGCTGCATCTTCCAAGATTACAGTTGGGTAGAGGATAGGTGTGTGAGAGAGTTTTGTTGCAAGTATCAGAGAGGACCTATAACAGTAGAAATCGTAGGCTCTAGAGTTTTGTGAGTTGATGTGAGCTTGAAGGTGTGTGTGTGCATTGTGTAGGTTGCTGAAATTGTAGATTGTGAATGATTAAGATGGCAAAGAGGAAGATTATGAGGTTAGCCTTGGGAAAGGCATTAGGAATTTCAATTCCTGTAAGGAGAGAAGCAATATACAAGGCTAGGATTAATGATATGAAGAAGATGTTTAAGGGTTTGAAGGGGACCAAGATGGAAATAAAAAAGAGGAGAGAAGAGAAGAACATTGGTAAGCCAGAGCCCCATTATTTTTCTGATAATGATTTTTTTGAAGGTGAACTTGTGTGTACAGAGAAAGGTGAAGAAGGAAGAGTATAGTGTCATGTTTATGACACTGAAGAAAAAATCTATAAGAATAAAGATGGTGGAGTTGCAGCAACATGTCTTAAAGGTGTGGAGGTGTTGATGGCTGAAGATGTTAGTGGAGAAGATGTTGCAGCAGAGGATGATGGAAAGATGTATGCGATGAGGTGGTAAAAGTGGAAGAAGAGATGGATGAGGAGGTAGTGGTGAGAATAGAAGAAATGTAGAAGATTGTGAAGAAGAAGAAGAAGAGGTGAGTGCAAAAGAGAAGATGGAAATATTTAACTTCCATGATCTTGTTAGTGTAGATGATGTGGAGGATGGCATAGAGGAAGTTGCAAAAACTTTTTGGTGGAGGGTGAGTATGGTGGGTTAAATCCCACGAGAGGAAGAAGGAGGGAGAGTGGTAAGATGAGTGTTGACCAGAGAAGCATTTGGAGGATGAGGTCGGGTTATGGTGGACATCAATCTATGAAGGAAAGACGAGTGAAGACTAGACTAGGTGGAGGAGGATGGCACATGTCCCAACCAAATATTGGAAGAGGCAAAGGAAGAAAACTTTTGATGAACCTGCTATAGTGATAGAGTTTGCTACAAGTTGTTTACAGCCTGGAAGGGTAGTGCTACAATCCAACTCCACTTTGTGAGCCCATGCTCACAACCTTCTTACCTGACATGTCTAATGCAAGAGCATCCAGGTGCATAGGCCATCCTGCATCGCCCAAAAATATTTCAGGTTTTTCAATTCAATTTTGCTATGTTATGTTGGTTTTTGGGTAGTTGCTTCAGGAGGATTTTTGAAAGACAATTTGGAAAAATTAATGACATCATCTCGTAGAAAAGCTTAATGGGTATCTAAATTTCAAATTTGGTGAAGATTGGGAGAAAATTGGCTAAGTTATGCTCAAGCAGGTTTTTGGTCTACTACCAAACATTTGTGGAGTTTTATTGCTGAATCGATCCATTTACAAACCGATTCCAACATATTTGCCCGCACAACTGGTACCATATGGTTTTTCTGCATTTGTGGACATATCTTAGTCAACTAAACCAAATTATTTTCAATTGATCTAAATATTTTTAGCAAGTTCCAAAGTCTTTTACCACACAATCAGCATCAAATTGGATTTGTGCATTTGCGGTCATCTAGTGGTCAACTAGTCTTGCAAGAACTTCTTACCCATCTAACTTTGCAAGAATCTCATGACCATCAGGACTTGTAGGTGTAGGCACACCCAACTAAACCAACTTTTTAAAACTTAGTTAACTAGCTCAGATGAACAGTTATGACAATGATCTAAGCATGACATCAGCAGAGTGATGAATTCACCATGACATCAATAAGGACAAGTTTCACTTGCCAAAGGATGATGTAAGCATGATGTAATGATGACATCACCATATACAGATTGTGAGAATTCTCTTATGAGCTGGGGTAGTACGAATTGTCAAGTTTTGTTGGTCAACTAAACATGCAGACTTTCCTATTTGAACTGGTCGTTTATGGAACGTCTACTTGCTACTACATTTGCAAAACTTCAGCCTGCTATTGCACTTTTTTCATTTTTGCAACGATTCAATTCTTGTAACTATCAAATTTTGGAATGGTTTAACTTTCTAAGAAGCTCAAAGTATAAAAGAAGGCTACTGCAATTGTTTGGGAGATTTTGGGAAGACAAGCCTTTGGAGAGGAATAAGGCCAAATTTATAACTTGTTAATGAGCTTCAAACAACCCCTATTATAATCAAATTATAATAAAAAAATAAAGCATGATGTCAAATTCGTGTGCTGAAGTGTGGTTAGGCTGCAAGGTCAAGTAGTTTCATAGGACCCCTCGATCTTGACTACATTAGGACCCCTTGCCACGTTGAAGGGAAGGTGGTTGTAATACCAAAAATTTACACAAACCTTATTTGCTTCTTTGTGCACCTCCTTGTTCCACCCAATAGCTTCTAATGAAGGTTGTGCTCCTAGTACATTTCTAGGCAGAAAAAAACCCTGTAGCTGACCTCTACTCGAGTTGGATGAGGAGGATGGGCCATGTGTAAATGGACCACGACTAGAGCCCACAATGCCATGCGTATCCACATCAAATTCTCTTGAAAAATTAGAAGCAATGAATTTTTGTATGGCTTCTTGTGCCTTCACCCTCTACAATTTATTTTCATCTATTGTTGCAAGAAAGGCCATCATCTCTCATTTCACCTCTTCTAGGGCTGCTTCACATGGCTTGGCACTGTGGCTCAAAAGGGATAATTTGTATTGGGGGTAAGCTCAATCCCATCAATTTGAAGAGCTCCTACCAAAAAATATTGAAAAATCTATTATCTCTATCACTTACTCTTGTTCGAGGCAAACCATGGAGTCTAAAAAATTCTTTGAAGAACAACTTAGCTACCTAAGGTGCCTTATATTCAAAAGAGATAAAGAAGAAATGTGCATACTTGGTAAGTCTATCAACCACAACAAAGATACAATCCTTACCATGCACCTTTGGGAGTCCTGTGATGAAATCCATTAAAAAGCTCTCATGTTTCTAATCTAAGATAGGTAGAGACAACAACAGACTTGCTAGAAAATATTGTTCAATCTTATTCTACTGACAAGCTATGCATTCTCTAATGTGCTTAAGGAAGTCATATTTGAGTCATTTCCAAGTGAACCTTTCCTTGATATATTTGTATATCTTGAAATACCCCAAATGTCTGATGCAATGCTAGAGGAAGAAAATCACTCTCTCAATCTCACTTGTCAAAACTCAAAACCTTCTTAGTTTGTTTACTCATTTCAAGTTCACTTTTCCCTTCATAAAACCATTAACTCAAATACTCAACCATGCAAATTAGAGTTCCAAACTTCTACAAACCTTCAAGACACTTTGAACAACTTAAAAATGACTTGTTAAGGCCAATTAAAGTTTCCACAAACACTGTCCCTCACATCTCTTTTCCATTTCTTCATTCAATTCCTTCAATGACTCAACATAGCACCAATTAGATTTTTAACTCTCAGGCCCAAACCAGTCTTCTCAGACCTTCATTAACCTTCTAAGAACCTTAATTCATCCAAAAAAAATGCTTACAAAGACTCCTGATTTCCTTGTATCACTCCTAACACATACTGTCAAAAACAACTTTCACCATAGACCTACCTTCAAGACTGTGAAGAAATTTTTGGATACCTCTTAAGGGTTTACAAAACATAATTACAGACCACCATATGTTACTTTAAGAAAACAGGCTCAATCATGACTGATTACGTTACCAATTAGGCCTAATTAGGCCAATGACACACTATGGCTTATTGGTTCTTTACCTTCCAAGTTCAAACTGACACAACTAACACCTTGAACACCCTTCAATGGACTTGCTCTTGCTTAATAAACCACAAAAATACCATTCTCAAACATGTTTCCCCAAGCCCTAGGTGAGCATGACTTAACTGTTCCTTAATTCTCTGTTTTCTCAGACTGTAACAGTCTTAAGCCTTAAGTTCCCGCACATAAACCTTATTCTTTTGATCTGAAACTTATAGAATATGAAAGTGAATGCAATAAAGAGCAAACACATCAAAACTTAAGAATTTCCACTGGATACAAAAGGAGAAACACAAATTTCTTGGTTACTGTTTACCCTAGGTCAGGGTATTGACAGTTTTCTGAAAATCCACAATAACTTTTACAAATCTCAACCAAATTGCATGAAACGAATTTCAAATGGAAGGTGATTGAAATATCTCTCACTTATAACCAGTGTTACAAGACTCGCCTAGACTCGGCGAGTCTTGGCGAGTCCCGAGGCGAGTGAGGCTGGGCGAGTCTTTGGGACTCGGCTGCCGAGTACTCGCCAGACTCGCCAGACTCGCCGAGTCCCGAGCCAAAGACTCGGCCGTCAGTTTGTGGGCGTGAGTGTCAAAAAAAACACATTTTAAAGTTTCAGAACTGCTTAATTAAATGGCTAAATCTCGACCTTGATGTTTTTTAAATATGTAATTAGTGTCTTTAATTTACAATTTTTTTAATTAAATGGTGCGCGCCATGAAGATTTGTGTGGTTTTGAAGGTCTTCATTTGGGCTTGGTGGCGGGGGCTCCGCCCCTCGACCCCGCCCTGTATCGCGACAGGGAGCGCGCCCAGGGCGCTGCCCCTCGACCCCGCTGGGGGCGCTGCCCCTTGACCCCGCTGGGGGCGTTGCCCCCAAACCCCCACAAGGGGCGCTGCCCCTTGACCCCGCTGGGGGCGCTGCCCCCAGACCCCCGCGAAGGGCACTACCCCTTGATCCTATTGGGGTGTTTCCCCCAAAACCTCATCAAACTATAGGTCTAAGCATGTTATAGGCCAATGATGAATCATGATCGTTAAACCTACAAAATACATATCCCCTGTTGTAAATCTTTGCATCTTTTGCAGTCAAAGCCATAATCAAGGATTATCTTGTTCCATACATTAGACAACAAAGCATGCAGTCTTGAAGGCTACAATAAAAATTTAATAATAAATTCCTCACTTGAATATACACACCAATCATTGAGATGCAAGAAAATATCATGGCTGCATCATCATCTATGACCTATCTTAGACACTAGCGCATGACTTGTCGTGATGTTGGGATGAGTAATGCAAGCTCTTTTGAGCCATAGACTTATATTTTTAATTTTGATATTTGTTTTGATGCCATGGATTTCATATTCCATGAGTTTTGTATACATTTGACAATATTTATATATTTGAATGTGTTATTTCCTTCAGCTAAAATTTGCGTTTATACTTATGTGATCGATGTATGTTTGTGTATGAGATCATAGTAATTTCTATTTGATGATGTTATTGTGTCTTTAAGGTTTATTTATTAAAGGGTGCGTGAAACAAGTGTTAAATCCTTAAAAATCTCTGAATTTCTTGGGTTTTTCTATTTGCCGAGTCTTTGCCGAGTCTTTGCCGAGTCTGGGCGCCGAGTCCGAGTCCGAGTCAAAAATTGGCTTGCCGAGTCCGAGGCGAGTCCGAGTCTTGTAACTATGCTTATAACCAATTAGAATCCACTTCTTGCCTGTACAGGGATGTACACAGCCAAGAAACAGAAATTTTTTGAAGAATTATGCTTAAAAACAGAGCTTTCATTGATCTAGTTTATTTATTCAATCACCCACCCTTGCACAAATAACTACAAAGCCTTTTAAAAGCAATACATCATGACTTTTCAGTTTCAACTACCTTATACCGACCTAGAACACAAGTGACCCTTCACCTTCCTAGTTTGCATCATTTTTGCAATTTGACAACTTTGAAATTTGTATGACAACTTTTCTCCTTTTTTGCAATTTAACACAAAACAATAAACTTTGACCCTCCTAATGACTTCACTAAATGGAAAATGACTCTTCTAACCTTTTTACAAGGTAAAGACATCAAAATTGCATCAGATTACAAATTTTCTTCAATGAAGCATGAGGGAAGCATGAGGTTGCCATGATGCTCCTGCATCAATGTCCTACCAAGGGGTATCAAGAATACCCTCAAAATTTTATCCTTCAATTCAAGGAATAGATATACTCTATCCTTGTAGAGTATAAAACCATTTGCCACTAGGTATCTATCATCTTTCAACATCCTTCCATGATGTCAATAACAAAAACATTCTTAGAATATTTTACTAAGATTTCAACTTTCCAATCACCCGAAAATCCAGTCATAAATCATAGAGTGAGATTTCTTGACAAGGCATCTGTTCCTATGTTCTTCCCTTTAACATTTTCAAGGTCAAAGTCATAGCTTTAAAGTTGACTTACACATTTCTATTGTCCTTCATTCAAATCCTTTTGACTAAGAAAACACACTTCTAGCTATTGTGGCCTATTTTCACTGTAAATTTACCACCCACTAGATATTGCCTAAACTTGGCGAGAGCATGCATGATAGCCAACATCTCTTTGTCATTGATTGAGAACCTTATTTTTTCCTCTCTAAGTTTGTGGCTCTCAAAAGCTATTGGGTGCTTGTTCTGTATCAAAACTACTTTGATCCCTTCTCAAGATGCATCACATTCCAATACAAAAAGAATTGACAAATCAAGAACAACCAACACAAGATAGGAACTCATCACCTACTAGAGTTTTTCATAATCTCGTTGATTTGTATCAAATCATCGATACATGTGAAAGCCCCCTTCTTAGTCAAATCATTTAAGGGTGCTCCCAATTGTGAGAATCCCTTAACAAATCTTATGTAGTAACTACAAAGTCCAAAGAATCCTTTCAGTTGTATCAAGATCTTTGGGGGAGACCAATCCAAGATAGCCCATATATTCCCTTGATCAACTTGAACTCCCTAAGCATTGATAACAAGACCTAAATACAAAATCTCAGTCATTCCAAATTCACAATTGGACTCCTTAGCAAATAATGCTTGAGCCTCTAGAGTGCCCAAAACTTCATCTAAATGTCTCAAATGTTCCTCCCAAGTTTTGTTATAGATGAAGATAACATCAAAGAAAACCAAAACAAATTTCCTCAATTGCTTTGAACACTTGGTTCATGCAAGATTGAAAAGCAACTAGAGCATTAGTCAAACCAAATGACATGACCAAAAATTCATAGTGTCCAAAGTGACATCTAAAAATTGTCTTGTGAATGTCCTCATCTCGAACCCTAATCTAATGATATCCCGATCTGAGGTCTAGCTTCGAGAAATAGAAGGCTCAATGTGGCTCATCAATAAGCTCATTGATCCTAGGAATAAGGTATATGTTCCTGATGGTCTTTTTGTTAAAGGCTATGTAGTCTATGCACATCCACATGGTTCCATCTTTCTTCACCAAGACTACAAATGAAGCAAATGGGCTTGAACTAGTTCGATGTGACCAATGTCCAACAACTCTTTAATGGTCTTCTCAATTTCTTTCTTATGCCTTCTAGGATGGCAATAAGGAGTAGTGATGATTGACTTAGCTCCTTTTCTAACTCTATGACATGCTCAAAATCTCTATCAAGTGGCCTTCTTGAAGGTATACATTGAAAACTTTGTTATGCTTATCTAGAATAGACTAGATATCCATATGACAAGACTTCTTGCCATCTGAAGAAGTGATGGGAGTTATTAGACATAGGGCTGCCCAAGCAACATAACCATAGTGGAAAGTCCTCTCCATTCTTTTAGAAAAAAAATTCTAGGAGCTCCATTTGACATTCTTCATAGCACTACCTTCTTCCCATCAACTCGGAACATGAGTTCCACAGTCTAAAAATTCTAAGTGAATTTTCCAAGGGAATGTAACCACTTAACTCCCAGTACTACATCAATATCTCTTATGCCAACAACATAGAAGAGAATTGTCACTTTGCGATTTCCTAAGGAGAAACGCAATCGGGAAATTTTCTTCATGCAAGGCATGGTAAATCCATCAACAATCATCACATTAAACCCTTTGAAGTCTTATGTCTCAAATCTTCTCTTAGCCACCAAAGCTTCACTAATAAAATTGTGGGTTGCCCCACTATCAATTAGCATTGTGACTCTCTACCCATGTAGGACTCCTCGAACTCTAAAAAGATTGTATTTCGAAGTATCAGATAATGTGGCAAATTTTCCTTTTGAAATTAATTCTTCATCCTACCTCTCAAGTTCAAACTTCATCCTTCTGACTTTCGAACTCAAATTCTTCCTATCTAGATTTTTCATTTGAAACAACTTTAATATAGTGGACTTGCCCACAACCAAGACATTTATGGCCTAGTGCCCATGGTTTCTTACTAGAAAAACATAACTTTTTCCTTCGAACATCATTCTAGCTTCTTTCTTTGATTTCGTCGGCCACCCTAAAAAGGCTTATTATGTTGCTTTGCTTGAGGTGCCTTAGGATAGCATTTTCTTTTAGAAACAAAGGGCTCCATGTTTATAGTTCTTTTGATTGCATCTTGCAATGAAGAAATATCAAAGGCTTCAACCTAGTACTTGAGGTGTTCAGACAAACCTTCTATGAATAGAACAATAAGCATCCTTTTGAAGACATCTGGAACCATAATAGATAACCTCTGGAACTCCATCACGTAGTTGTCAACTAAATCATACTCCTTCAATTGGGCCAATTCCCACAAATGAACCTCAAAGTCCTTTCTGTCAAATATATCAATGATCCTTTGGTTGCACTTAGTGTAAGTATCAATCAAACAATGGCCTTGAGCAATCATTCTGTAATACCACCATTCATGTGCTACTCCCTCCAAATGGAGTGTAACATATTTAATTGCTTCTCCTTCAAACTAAGATTTAGAGAGATATAAGTGTCCAACGTTTGGATCCATGTGTGAGCTGTACACTTGTTTGTATGTCATGTCCCTGACCACAGCCTGCACAGAAAGGATAAAGTAATCACTGCCAAAGAGGATCAATGAAAGCAAAGATTTTAATTAAATAAACTGCCACGTCCCCACCTATGTAATGAAGCAAGTCGCATACATTCAGATCACTAAAATTACAGATCAGAGCCCATCGAATGATGTAAACACATCGATTTAATTTAGCTAATATTAATGCAATTAATTATCTAAATTAAATGGCGATTATCCAAGCAAGGGCACGTCCTTTAGTAAATACCTGATATGAAGAGGCATGTCTATCCAAGACAAAAGGTATGAGAGCGGACCACTCTAAATAGAAAAGGGATCAAGGGGGATAGAAAGAAAACAAGAGGTAATTAGCGGATACAGAAACACAGACATTAGAAACACAGGTTGGTAAACTAGATCATCCTATATCACAGGTAGGCATAGATAATCTGGGACTGCTTTGTATTAACTGTCGGAATTCTACCAGTAAATTGGGGAGAGGAGAAAATAAAGGAAATCAATATCAGCAGAAGCACGAGACTGATCACGCCATTCAGGTGTATTTCTACCTTAGCCCTAGCAATTGGTTCATAAGTATATGCATAATTTAATCATTTCTATATATGCGATCTGGTTACTTGATCATCGAATTGCCTGAATATAAATATATGCGATCTAGTTATCATATTCTGGTTATAGAATTGCTCATATAAATAACTGTGATCTGCTTACATAACTATGATCTGTCCATCCACACTCTGATTATATAAGTGCTCGCTTATATAACTGTGAATCAGGTTATCTGTTAATTGTTTCCATTTATTGGTACATGCATTCTGAAAATAAAATGGATTGTTTGCCTCCACAATAACACCCTGATTATATTTATTGAATAATTGTAATGAGACTGATAATACATATGCAATGATTACCTAGCATCATCTGGATTTCCTTACATCAGTTACTCTTTATCACCTCAATCTGGTTATATATGCACTAATATGTTATTTTCACAGTAACAATCTGATGATATATCTGTATATTGTGGATAAGAGATCTACATAGCATTTCTAGTATTAATATCTAAGTTACCGGTTCGGGTTTGGAGATGGGTGCGGGTACGAGAACCCGGTACGTGGGTACGTGAAATTTTTTTTTAGGGGTTTGGGTATGTGTGTGTATATATATATATATGTATTATATATACAAAAAAATAAGATAAATATACAGAATTGTAAAACTAAATCATTTCATAGTATGATACTTGATCATTGATCAATGCCAAATGCCAAAGATAAATATTAAATGCCAATTGATAGTTGAAAAATATTCAAATAAGCCATATCAATGATATCATATGCATCTATGTTCACGATTCCAATGGAAATCATCACAATTACTTAATTACAAAATGTAGTTCATGAAACATGATTCAATTACTTAATTACATAATGTAGTTCATGAAATCATCACAATATCCATTGAAAACGACAACAATGCATAAAGCTAATCTAAAGACTGAAAATGGTAACCAAGATCCAAATGATCCTTCAACTTGACCCAATTTTCAAATCATTGGATTTGAAATGCAAAAGATTTAATGCATGTATCCAAAATGTAATGCCCCCAATCCATATCAACATAGAAACAAGAATGAAACTACAACAGCAAACGGAAATTAAACTAAATACTGATCACAACTTCAAGTGGCTGGAAGATCATGAATCAAACTCTTATATTCTGATATAAAACCCCAAGTACATCACAAACAGCAGATTTGGCATGTAGATGACAAATTACAACAAGTAAACTTGCTGATCTATTCCCGGGTTCATGCTGGGTGCGCACAGGGTGCGCGCCCAGCACTGTGGGTTCGCACGGGTGCGCGGGTGTGCGTATCCTGGCGAACCCACAGTGTGGGGCGCACCCAGCACGTACCCGCAGACGAACCCGAACCGGGTGCGTATCCAAACCGGGTTCGGGGCCTGTGGGTACGAACCCTGCAACACAAATTAATATGCATTATTATTTGAGGCATGGATCTAGATGTTGTTCCTGAGAAGCCATAACATGTATAGTTACTGTTATATATTAATAACTAAGGATAAATCTGAACCTACTTGGGGGGAAGGGCCTAAGAAAGCGGTGTGTGCCTAGAGATCCCACTCAAGATCCGCCCAATCCTAAGGGAAGGATGGGCCATGGACGTGTAGAAATCCCACTCAAGTTCCGCCCAATCCTAAGGCAAGGATGGGCCATGGAGGAGTGGAAGTCCCACTCAAGTTCCACACAAACCTAAGGAGAGGATGGGCCATGGAGGAGTGGAAGTCCCACTCAAGTTCCACACAACTAAGGAGAGGATGGGCCATGGAGGAGTGGAAGTGCCTAGACCGCTTGTGAGCTCCGCCCGATTCCACCAGTAGGCGAAGTGTCTTCTGGGGTTGTAACATGGATGGGGAAAGCAGGTACAAATTGCCAAGGGAGAGTTGTGGTATCCAACCTTAGGCTTCACTATGGCTTCAGGCGGACCCACCATGTTGCTCCTCCTAGTTCATAATAGTTGCATTAAAGATAAATTTATAAATGTGATGCCATAAGCTAATGCTAACAAATGTATATGTGCATGTGTGGAAATGTTGCTCATGTGGTGAATGCAGGTCAACCCAGGATCACCATCATTAAAGAGTTATCCATTTGATAAAGTGAAAAACTCTAACCCTAGTTTGGGGATTTTGTGATCAATAGACAAATCTTAGGGCAAATCGGGACAAGGGACGTTACATTGTACCATCAAAGGTGGGTATTGATAACTTGCCCAATCGTCACAGAAAATCTTGATTGTTGTAGTCTATTTTTCTCTCAAGGTGGCGGCAACAAATGCACTTAAATCTAGAGCATCTACCCATGTATAGAGCAGCAAGCAGACTTGCTTTGGAACAATTCAGGGTCCCTGCCATTGTGGTTTTTGTGTAATTAGAAAGAAAATGGATAGCACTTCTGCAGTATTTTTGATATCTCGTTGAAAAGAAATTTAAAGTGCGCAGACAGTTATTGTCCTTGTATTGGTTTTTCTTGTTAGATGTTTATTATAGCAATAGTTTACTTGTTAATGATGGTCTGTTTACCTTTTCAAACGCTCCTGAAGCAGCAGAAGTAATAGATCACCTTCCATAGTTCTTTCATGAACTTCATCAACAATAACATGAGTGACATCATGCAAATCAGGGTCAGATAATAATCGCCGTAGAAGGACTCCTGTTGTACAGAAAAGAATCCTGGTGCGAGATGACTGACAACTCTCCAGTCGTATAGAATAGCCAACCTATAATCAAACATAAGTGTTATTTATCAAGGTAAAGCCATAAACCATGCATGGTATTAAGGCTATATTCTCACTTAACTGCAATGAACATGAATTAGCCTAAGGTTTAAACCATTTATCAATTTGACACAATCAGAACTTACAGTCTCTCCAGGCATTTCACCTCTTTCTCTTGCAACACGTTCTGCTAATCCTATAGCAGATACTCTTCGAGGCTGTGTGCATACGATGTTGCAAAAACATCCTGAGCCTCTATCAATATACTCCTCAAGCAGATATTGCGGAACCTGTAAAGGTGAGTAAAAAATGTATGGCATCCGTAAATATTTTGAAAATTAATAAATGTCATTGATAATACAAACACAAAAATGCAGTCTTCTATGTACAACAGAGCCTAGGTTGGAAAAACTATTGCATATAATGTTCAGTGGTGCTTTCAAGCTATTTTGTAAAGAGGAAATCTCTGTGGATAAAAGAAACTAGGTCAGACAGATACCCAAACATTCATATACAAATTTCTCTTACCTGTGTGCTTTTACCGCATCCTGTCTGCCCACAGATAATTGTTACAGATGAGTTCCTGACTGCAGACAGAACAATCGACTTCTTTTGGAAAGCAGGTAATTTCTTCCTAGTGGCCCATATTTCTGAGTGCATGTGAGAAGTTTGTAAGCAGTCCCAGTCTTTCTTCATCTGCAAACTAATGTTCTGGTAATTTTCTTGAGCACTATGAGTATATTCTGACATGGTGATACATTTACCATGTTTAGGAAATTTCCCATCAGAGTACCCATGTCTTAGGGGTGGAGGTGTGTAGGATGAAGTAACAACTGACTCACAGGACTTTTCAAGAGTTGTGAAATTGTCCTTAAATGGATTGGTTAGAAATGTTTTTAAATATTTCTTACTGTCAGAAGCGAACACCACTCTATCCGTGCAGTTTGTCTCTGAAATTTGTATTTCTAAACTATGCTTGACAATCAAGGAATCTGCCAACTCTGCTGCTACACAGAATAGCTCATAGATCATCTGTGAACCAATGAGTTCTATTGCTCTTTCACCAACTTCTTTGGTAAGTTGTAGAAGTAACTTAGAAGACAGATTTGGACCTCGAAATGTCACAATAGGGATTTCAAAAGGATAATAGATTCCAGGAAGCACCTTAATCTGCAATCAAAAAGTTATTGAAATTGTTAATGTATGTAGAAAATTCAAAATCAGGGAAAACTATACCTTGCCACCTTGGTTCTAAGTTTCTAACCCATCAGAAAAGATTAATTCTCTTTTCTAAAAATTAATGGCTCCATACAGTAATAGTTATAAATTATAATATAAATATAAGCAAAGGAAAAATGCTAGATCAATCGTTATATAAACCTTTCTTTTATTATTGGGATAAATTTATGCTGACTAGAATGAGTCATATATAATCCAGCCATGCAAAGAAGCCTGCCTTGCAAGAATTACGAGTCAAATATACAATGATTGTGGTATGAAATAGAAGACAATACCTCCATCTCCAATGGCATTAGAGAAGTCTGTGTCAGATTAATATTAAATTTGAACAATGCCAGTGACAAGGATATAGCCTCTTCTCCAAATATTGATTTCAATACCACAAGCTCCTCAGACCTTGACTCCTGAAGCTCATTTCTATCCTTAAGTCCATTGTAAGAATTTATAGTTTTCCCCTCTACAATTTGCATAAATAATTTGTGCAATGCTATATCTTCATCCCCACTAGCCTCGGATAGAGCAATCATGCAGTCCTCAAGACCATAGCCATATTCCTGTAGGTGCTCAACACTTTTCTTTTCCACGGGAAAATGCATGGAACTCTCACAATTGCCATTTATCAAAACTTGCACTGAAGCTTTGGACGCCTTTGGAGCGAACTTAAAGGGTAATTGATTTTCAGGAACATGTAGCATCAACCAATCAAGAGCAGCTGATATTTCATTTGACTCCTTAAGAGCGGCATTAACATAATGTTCCTTGAACCCCATACGTGTCAAATCGGATCTCATTTGTTCTTTAATATAAGTATCAGATGTTTTCTCTGCTATATCATTGCAGCTCCCTATTTCAATATTAACAGGATCCTTACTAGATGAATGAATCAAACACCCTTTCACTAAATTGGTCTTGTACTTCGAGTGGTTTATTTTCTCGGACCCATCATTATTAAAACACCCAACATCATTATCATGCATGCTGCCTTCATTCTTATCAATTTCTATGACCTCATTACCATGTTCCATGTCATGCAAAGGGAAACAATCTTTGAATGCCCGAGTGTCATTCTTTGCAATATTGTGATTTTTATCTATATTAATGAGGAGCCCTTCAACTAAGTGTCTATTGTTCTCACTCATAAAGACTGATTGAAGCTCCTGCATAGGGAAGGGACGGGATTTTGCTTTTGGAATAGTTGTACTCGCTGCTGTTTTTTTCTTTTCTGCAGATTTCTCCAAATCAAACCACTGTTGTCGATATTCGTATGGAAGAATACGATCCAGTCTGTAAAGGCAGTGCTACAAGATTAGAAAAGTTAGCTACCAAAAGGGTTACACAATACAACATGACTTGAATAAATTATAATATAAGTTTAAGTGAAATGTGGAAGAAAAATATATTGCCACTGCATACCTGCGATCACCCATGACATGATAGAGAGCCATAACTGAAGCACAGTGTTGTGCTTCTTGTGATGTCTTTGCATCCTTTCCATTATACCATAGAATCACATCCGCTTCACTTTTCTTTGGATCAGGCAAAACAACTCTGCAATGGAAGCCACCCTCAACCTCCACCTAACAATCCACAAACTTTTATTAGTCAATTCAGAAAGCATGTAAAGAAGCATTCACATATAAATAAAACCCCTAATTATGAGTTTTTTAATGCAAAATTTACATAAACAATATGCTCGATGCCCAAACAAAGAGCTACTTACATGCTTGAACCTTGGAACTGGTTTTTTATTTTTCTGACACCATTCATGAAGCAAAGCCTTTGGCATCTTGACTGGATAAGATGATTGCGAAGAACCTTGTGTGCTGGTGAGGCCTGCATCTCCCAGAGAGCTGGAGGCAGATGAATTTTCCTGCAAAGTTGTTGACTGTTCCTGTTCTGGGTCTTCATTGGTATGTTTATTCTTTAAGTGTTCCTTATACCTTCCATCCTGCTTAAATGTCCTATCACAATAGGGGCATTGAATAACCTGCAAAAAACACGGTTCAATAAGAAATGATAATGTACAATACAATTCATATCCTGAACCAATAAAGCCTATAATTAAAACACTCGTGTGAAACTGCGTCAGCAAACAGTAACCCTTCAAATCTTAGAACTTTTTCACCCACAAATGAACAGTTTCCTTTTGGCATTTTTCTGTTGGTCATTTTTACTTCCATTATGTATTCTTTGGTCCTTATGTCATAAACATGGTGGTTGGTAGGTGCTCTGTAGTTATAAGCCCATTGTCATTAACAATTTACATAAGTACTCGCCAGCCTGCTTTATTGCATTCTGCATGATAGACTTTCAATTCACCATTGATGGTATGCATATGAAGCCCCCATTTGAAGTCTCAAGTGTTCATCCCCTATTATAAGACTTCTAAATGTAATCAGGGAAATGATTGAAACGTGCACCTAGTGATTCCCATTTACTGAAGTGTTTTTCCTACACTTCACATGGTTGGAGATGGATCAATCCATCAAAAAGGCTGCTAGTGTGATCTTCAAGCGTTTTGAATGATCATCATTAAGCCTTCAACCATAATTGAGCAGAAAGCTATTCTAATTTGCATTTCATCTCCTCTTTATGCCAGTTCATTCATTCTTTCGATTTTTTAGTTGTAGTAGTTTGATATTAGTTAGCAAAATTTTGGCTTTGA